>JAUMHI010000012.1:2696253-2779173 GCA_032359435.1 Enteromius unitaeniatus
TATCAAAACTAGTTTCAGTACAACGTCCATAATTGTGAAATACTCGCAAAGGAATGTAACCGCGCACACATACACACACACACACACACACACACATTCATTTAAAACTGTGGAACAATGAATAGGAAGAAAAGAGGAGATTGGAGTGGGTCCAGAAAGAAGCGCACAACCTGGACGCCTGCTTTCCTCTGCAGATTAAAGTCTCGTGAAGAAAATAAAGTTTATTGCCTGGAAAGAGGAGGGAGAAGGCATGTAAAAGCATTAACGCAACGAAGGTGAACAATTAGACAGATGGCCGGGTTTCAGATAGGGGAGAAAAAAAAAAAAAGACTAGAGAAAGAGAGAGAGAGCATACATGGATGAAACTGTTGAAGAATTTTATGAGAAAGCCCGAAATCCGCACGTCTCTTCAAGGGCACAGGAAGAGCAGAGAGATGAGCTTTCTCTGGTGAACTTCAGTGTTTAACGCTGAGTGTGCAAACAGAGCGGAGCAGGTGACAGACCCGAGAGCTCCGAGATGCTGCAGCTGCAAACATTAGCAGCATTATTTCATCGTGGGAAAAAGCTTCAGATCTTTCACGTTGTAGCCAATTAGAAAGCTGCAATTTTAAAGGTTTTTATAATAAATAATATATTATGATATAATATTACATTATGCTTAAAATTAGTTTGCAGTCAAATTGTTTATTCCAGTGTATTAATTTGTGTAGAAAATCTACAATTTGCTTGTATTATTATTATTATTATTATTATTATTATTATTATATGAACTGTGAGTGAGCAAAGCTGGAATCTAAATAAAGTGGCATAAATATTGTTTTAATTTTTTGGTCACGACATAACTTCCATACAGTTATGTTATTTCATAGATTTAATTATTCAAAAACGGGGGAAAGATTAATAAATATTGAGAAGGTGTGTTAAAACATGTAACTGCTGTTGTACATGGCCAAGAAAAGAGATATTTTGTTTTGACAAATCGTAAAAGGCTGCAGATGAGAGAGTAACCTGCTTCATATACATGAGCTCAGGATCACGGGTCAGCTCAGACAGGATCACGAGGAACCACAGGCAGACAGCGTCTGAAGCCAGGATGGGAACTCTGGGTAATTTATCTACAGCAGCGCAGCTCTTCACTATGCTGTTGTTGATTACACATTCTCATCAGTTCGCAAACGGTAAACGGAGTGTGTGTGTGTGCTGTGAAACCATTGTAACTAATGGATGGGCTGTTACTCCATCCATTTCCTGCCTATAGAGGAAGTAGTGCTAATAAAGTGGCCATTCACTCTAATGGGAACAGGATGTAGTTTCTTTCTCAGACACAAAGTAACTAACATGCACTAGGAGCTTAATTATGATGTGGATACATGATACACCAATACAGTTCCCAGTAAGTATAACGCTTTCAAAACGAATGACATTTAAAAAACATAAAAATTATCTATGCTCTTAAAATTCTCTCTTTCTCTCTCATATGCATGTATGTATTTATACACACACACACACACACACATTATATATATATATATATATATATATATAAATATATATATATATACCAGCAGCAAACAGCAACGCTTATCAGTGTATCATATATCATAAGTCAAATGCCTACATATAAATGCAAAATGTTTTTTTTTAATAAGATTGTTTTAACAAAATGATAAATGTTATTTTTATAATACAGTTAACACCACAGCATAAAGAAATATATTTAAATCAGTTTTTGGCATATTTTTAAATTATATTTTAGTCAAAATATCTTTTATTTTCTTGTTCCAGAGCTTCACAGCAGTTAAAAACAAGACTGTACCACTATATAATTAAAATGCTTTCATTTAGCATTGGCCCTGAGCTGCAAAAAGCTGCTTTCATAGTAGCACTTATTTGTCAGATTTTAGCACTGAATCCATGCCAAAACCTTAGTGAAGATAACACCCAGGTTTTTGGCATGAGTGACAAGGACCCTTAATTATTGGCTAAACTAGGAGCTTGAGGAATATAATACCTTCTGTCAGTTTCATTTATATGGAAAAAAGCTTTTAGCCATTTATTGTACACAAGGCAATCGAAAAGATTTATAGCAATGATTAGCACAACTGTGTGTCATCAGTATAATAGATGGTATGTGTCGAGCAATGCTATGTGTTTGAAAAACAGAACGCAAAGGGAGTGCATACAAAGAGTGGTAAAAATGGGTTGAAGACAGAACCCTGTGGTACTCCACAGGAAACAGAAATCAATAAAGAGAAGTTTCCGTCAGGCATCATTATTGTCTGTGAATGCTGGCTGAAAAAAAGTAAACAAGAAGTTATCTTAGTGAATGTTTATATCCACAGTGATTATTAAAGTGATTAATAATGTGGATGAAACTGTTGGATCATTCCACAATTTTTTAGTTGCCATGCTAAAGGCAGATATTAATTAAAACAAAATAAATAAAATAAAAAAACAAACTATAAGCTTAAGTATTATTATTCAGGGTTATGCCCAGCTTTATCCTTACCACAATAATAGTGAAGAAAGAATCTTTTTGTCTAGTATTCTGACTGTACAAACACAATAATGTGGAGCCTGTCAACAGGCAACTACACTCCAAAAACCAACATTGATGAGAGGATAAACCCACAGAGAAGCCCAGTTGTGTGAATCATTAAACAACACCTGCAATTTACTAGCTGACCATCATCTCTAAACAAAACAGACAGACTAAAGAAATAATGAAAACAAAACTGGACATGCTAGAAAGCTTATGTTAATCAAATGAGTCACAAGCACACAGATTATTAGGCAAAACAGCTTGCACTACAAACACAGCTGGATGTGCTGGGTTTTAAAAAATCATAATGCTTAGCTCCCTCAAACTGAATTGCCTAAATCACCCAAACCACATATTAAACTTAAGATAATAAAGAGCTTTTCATTGCACATTGACAAGTTTCTCTAAAACTCACTAATGAAGTGCCACCATAAATTACACAACATCCTGTAGAGAGAAAAAAAATGCATGTTTTTGTGCAAAATCAGAACTCTTGGGAGAAATCTAAGCAAATCATTTTCACACTTGACTCCCTTAAAATTTGAAGTGTGAAGATGTGCATGCAAAACCTAGATTGGCAGTTTGCTGACATCCACAACACCCGAACCGCTACAGCATCACATTTATATAGTTACATAGCGAGAGGCGCTGCAGGTAGATTTATCAAACCCAAAACAGCTTCAGAAATGGAATGAGCCTCCAAGCAACATCAACTCTTTAATCCCAATTGAGTCAATTTAAAGGAATTTAAATGGTTCCCACTTTGAAGAGACATCCATTTTAGACATCTATCCATTCTAAACCAAATACATGACTAATCTGACAGCCATATGTTCACTTTGTTGTAGAGACCTGAAGTAGGTTTTCTGTTTATTGGTGCCTCATGTGTACATAAATACACATGATGTAATATTTTACATAAAAATTTGTCCTCAATTTTGATTTAAGTCTGAACACTTACTCACATTAATATAATTAAATGTAGCACACCTAACATGCATGCATGAAATCCGTATGAGGGTGTATTGAGTGTATCCACTATTCTACAACCTCATTTAAGTTTCACTCATTAAAAAGATAATGTATTCATTGTGTCTGTGCTCTCACTAATTTCTCTCTGACAAACCTATGCTCTATGTTAATACTGATCATTATTAATTCAATCAATTTTATAATCATTTGACGAGCCAGAGGCTAAGCAAATCTTAGCCAGACTCGGCTCAAGATGCGATCTGCATCGCAATTAGCACCGCTGAAATCATGGCCCAGTAGAGCCCATTTACATGTAACGGCTCTGAGGAGAATGGTCAGAGGATACTGGGATTGCAGCATGGAAAACCTTCAGTGTTGTGCCTAATTACGGTTTTCTGAAACAACACTGGCTGAATACCCAAGAGTGCTTGAGGCCCAGGCCTGAGACTGAAACAGAAATGTTACATACTCTTCCATAATCACTAGGCTTTGATTGCACTTTCCAAGATATTCTGCAGTTCATTAACCTATCCCTAAAAACTCCAGAGACATTTAGCTTAATAGAAAGGACATGGCGGTGTGTCTGCCCTGCTCCTGCGTCTAAAGAATAATGATAATTAGCAGCAAGCAAAAGAGAGATGTAGATCTACTTTTCCACTGCATAGTTCAGGTTTAATTTGCTCCCTCTGGGCATAACATTAGTATGAAGTGTGACAGGCAAGTCCTTCAGGTCATCTCACCACTCACAACTCTAATGGCGCAACAGGAGGAGGTGAGGTGACATTTTCAACAAAAAAAAAAATAATCATTTACCATCCTGCCAATGTCCACTCACCATGGTAGAATTGGCACTACATCTTTCTTATAGGTGCTGTGCGGGAAATTAAATCAGGCATCTTCAAGATTCACCTGAATTTTATGAATAGCCTGTGCATATGATTATACTAGCAGCTGGAATTCACAAAGTACGCCCACTATGACACAAGCACTGACACACATAATGAAGATAAATGATGCATGATAATGTGTTATCTAGAGGCCCAACGTAGGAAGTGTGTGATTATCCAATGACAGTAGACTTTCCTGCACTGCCATTGAGATGAATTAGATGCTTGTGTGGATGTAAATATGTGGAAACAGACAGAGTGTGACATCACTGTATTCAAGGCTCTTCTGACTGTCAAGTGAACCATGATACCATCTGTTAAATCAACAGTAGAAAACAAAGAATTGTATATCTATGGATAAATAGCATCCATATTATTTATATATATATAGTGTACAGAACTTTTCCTACCCGTTTCAGTTGCTTCCTAAGAATAAACAGGAACAAACTTTTACAAGGTTAGAATGAAAAAGTGCCATGCAAATAGATGCTGGACCGATGAGGGGGGCAGATGTTGAATAGTTTGCTAATGTCAGAGGGAGAAACAGCGGCAACGTGTGCCAAGGTACACAGCATTAGGAACAGATACAGGTATACATCCAGTCTGGGCACAAGGAGTTGGAACATGTTGAAGTGGACTTGGCACTTGTGCCAGTGAACAGATGTTAATCCAGGACAGATAATTACATCAGTGAGGGAACAGACATTTTTCCACTTAATTTCCGTCTTTTAAAAAGTGTGACTACTCCCAGAGGAACTTGCTGACAGAACGCCCCCGGACCTGTTTCCTGGGAAGGAGCCCAGGGAGGCTAGTGTGCTGTCTAATAGGTGGGCTTCGCAGCGCTCTTCATCTCAGCAGGAGGGTGGGGGGAGCGCAGCATGTAGAAGATGGTCTTGTAAAATGTCTCTCTTTGTTCTGCTTTAACACCTCCAAAGATACAAAAGTGCTTGTAAGTGCCAGTACTACAATAACACAGATTTATTTTGTCGGATAATTAAATTGTTTCATTGTGGGAGGCTGCCAGAGTTTTGAAATTGAAGCATTTGTTGTTTTCTTTACTTCAAACGCAAATAATTATCTGACTTCAAATGAAAATAGATGTATGTTTACTCTAATATCATTATAATTACCCATTAAATGTAATAAACCACAATTGTCCCTTTCCAATTTTTGAGTGTTTTGTCTTTATAAACATTGATAATAATAAACTTTGATCAAGATATTATTTCAAGAAGCTTAAAAAAAAAAGTCTAAAAAAAAAAAAAAAAAAAAAAAAAAAAAAAAAAAACTATAAAAAAAAAAAAAAAAAAAAAAAAAAAATACACATAGAAGGTTTTGTTTTGCTTGAGTGAACTAAGCAATTTTGCACGAGCAAGACTTTAAAACACAAGAATAAATACAGTATTTGATATTTAATAGTTAAATTAACTTACATTTTATATATCAATTTCATTTGTTATGCATGTATTTATGTTAATATATGGGAAAACACAAACACACTAAATTAAACGTGCACTGTAATAAGCTTTAAAACATTGGTCTCAAACTCGATTACTAGAGGGCCACAGCTCTGCACAGTGTAGCTCCAGTCCTAATCAAACACATCTGACCCAACTGATCAAGGTCTTCAGGATTACTAGAAACTTCCTAGCGGGTAGGTGTGATTCTGAGCTGGTTGGAGCTAAACAGAGCAGTGCCCCTTCAGGAACTGAGACCAGTGCTTTTAAAACATCTCACTTATAAAATATGACATCAAATATAGTGCTTGTTTGCTCATGATAGTGTACTGCAAACATGTTGCAACTTACTCAAGTTTAAATGACATTAAAAGTACATTGGGTGACTTCACAGGTTTTATGATAGCAGACAAGGGCTGTGGAACTGCATTAGGGAAATTTACAGTCCTAAAGACATTAGGAAATTCATGGCATGGAACCTTGTGATAAATAAAACTGCAATCCAGGTAAACAAGCCTACACTGACTGTCAGTGCTGACAGAGGCCTTTCGTGACCTTGCCAGCGCGTATGGTCACCAAGAATCCCTGATAACACCTCATCTAGATAGCAAATGTCCTTCATAAACGTCCTCCCTTGTACTGTAAATGGAGGCTAAGTGTCAAAGAAATATACAGCAGTGATTCTCAGGGATCATATATCTTTGTGAACAGCGTTTTCTATCTAATTTACAGCAATAAAACCTTCCCCGGGAGGAGGCTGGAGAGGAGGTGATGTTTATGCTTTTTTTTTCCTCTCTTCTTTTACTCAGCGACCAGCACTAAACTCATTTAAAGCTGCCACGTTATTGATTTCTTCTGTGCAGTGAGCCGACTCACTGGTCACTCTGGTTCCACCACACTGCTATGGAAGTTATTTGACTAGCCATTTACATCACTCTCATTAAAGCGTGCAGAGAAATTTAATCCTCCTTTCATGCCATTGTCTAACCTGTGAGGGTAGACTGATGCTGAAAAACGCTCTGCAATGGAGAATAATTAAGTGCAGTCCCCCCTTCTGTGAGGGAAATGAAGTGTACAGTATTGAACCGTGTTGATGGCAGAATAGCTTCAACCGATTGATTAGGGTGAGAACTTAGTTTAATGCCCTTGGAAAGTGCAGCAGGTAATCCATTGAGTTATTAATCTGCGAAGGGCCAGAGAGTTCTGAACCAAAATGGCAGATCTCTTGGGAAATCCCATTATGGCGAGAGTGTTAGTCTCCACCGGTGTAACCAGGCAGTGAAAGGATTTCAGCCCTAATACACTGTAACCCATTTCTCCCCTGACCTCAGGTATTATGCCGTTTGACCCTGAGTGTGATAGAGGGGAATTGGCCTGAGATTTGTTTCCTAATGGAATTCATTTTTGGGTTACTTATCGGCTGTTGAAACAGAGTAAGGACACAAGCGCACAGATGATTGTCAGTGGCCCGCTCAGCCCGGGTGTCATGAGAACGCTTTGCTACCTTCATGACTGGGATTATCACCGCCAGGGAACCAGGACAGCAAAATAGATTGCGTTTTCAGAGCTCAATACAAAAAGGCCAGGAAATAATGAATACCATAACAATGCCATTCCAGGATGGGTTCTTTCCAAACATTTTGTTGATGGAAAGTTTTAAAATTGTGGAAGTTTCCCAGCTGAAGCCCCCCAGTCTGGCAAGTCACAAACAGAGAGCTATGACAAATTCATTTAAAAGGGGTGCAGGTGGCAGAGGGAGGGCTGAAAACGATTGAAAACTAAGATCCTTTGCTGCTTGATGTCAGGACAGTCCATTTATACAATAACACAGTGTGTGTGTGTGTGTGTGTGTGTGTGTGTGTGTGTGCGTGTGCACGCATGTGTGTAAACACACATACATGCATACAAACATAAACACATATGGAATAATAAAGCTATACATATCTAATATATTAAGAAAATAACAAAGAATAAAATATAAAATAAATATAAATATGCACTCTAGAAAGTTATTAATAATAATAATAATAATAATACTGTAATCTGGTTAGATTTTCTGAGTTTATTTTGCTTAAACTGCTGATTGAATGTACAGTATATCGCCTGTTACAATCGAGGGAAATGAGAAATGCTTGGTTGGTAAGATATATACCAAAACAAATATAACAATTGGACATATAAATACTACTAAATGCTCTGGAAGATGTATAACAATAATAATAATTATTATTATTATTATTATTACTTTTGTTAATTATTATTTATTGTTGTCATTGTTAGTTTTTGTATTTGTACTAGCATTAGTATAGTTACTCTTACTGAGTTGCAATAATGACTGACTGACCGTATATTAATGGAGGGGAATAAGAAATACTAGAAGCACCAAATAGTCAAAGAGGGGGTAGACAAGTTTAATCACAAATAAAAACTAAGCTGCAGAGGTGAGACCACCTTGCTTGATTGGTAATTAGCATTTAGATCAGATATAAAAGAGGTCTGAAGACTGCCAGTTTAATGTGGGGTTTTAAGCCACAGGCGAATACTAGCTGAACTCCAGGCCAAACAGTCTTGAAAAACAGCTAAAAAAGTTATTTAATGGTTGGAACAATCTCAACAGTAATGTGAGCATATGCCAAACATGAACAAACTGGCTGGCAAAAATAATCACTGTAAGTCTAAGCTCACTAATAGAAACAGACGACCACTTAACAGAAAAGGTGCTAAATGGCACACATGTACGGCTTCATAAATTACTATAGAATTACTTCAGCACCTCTATGACCCTGTCGCAACAAAATCTGCATGTCAACAGCTTTACAAAGTTAAAATTGTTGGCAATAATGCCATTGGTAAACCACTTGGACAAAACATGGACATGGACCAAATAACTGTTAAACATGGAGGGTATTTGTAATGGTATGGGTTGCCATCTCATGGGAGCCATTAGGTCCAGCGATTGCACTGCATAATTGTATAATGGCCAAAGAATATTAGGCCATTTTACAAGAGCAGGTGCATTCAGTGCTGCCAATGCCCTTGTATTATGATATTTCTGCATTGCAGAGTGATAATCTTCACATCCACACCCCAGATTCAGATAACATCAGACCTGTTAGGGAAGCAGTGGAGTTGGGTGTTTGTAATAAATATACAAATATATATAGGAGACAATATCGAATATTTTATGCATAGATATTAAATCTATCTATAACATACCTAACACACATTAATTTGTTTGAAAACATTAAAAGATTATTTTTTTATTTTTAGAAATTATTCCTTCTAAAAAATGTTCCCTAATGTAGCAGGAATCTAAATTACAAATGTAAATTAATGTAAATCATCATGACACTTTGAAATAACTGTTCATAAACATAAAAAAAATTACTTTATCTGACTCAAAGCCCCATTTTCGGCAGCAATGGCTCTAGTGTATTAAAATACTTTATTTTTTATTATCCTTAAGAATTATTGTAACCATTGAGTGAGCTTTTCTTATTAGCGCTGTTAAAAAACAAAGATTTGACTGTAAACAATGAGAAAACAGTATTAGAGAAGTATAAATCTAGCTGTTAGGGGCAGTTTGATAGTGAGAAGTCATAAATAACACCCATCTGAAGTGCTGCAGAATGCATGAGACATAACGTCAGCTGAATATTTCAATAAACTGACTGCATAGAAAGCATAAGCTCTGATGAACAGAGATTCAGCTTAGGTAAAGTACTTCTTTAAACATAGAAAAACATTAACATGTCTTTTGAATTATTTTGCACATTATATAACGTTAGTAAAGTGTTAAGAGGATGTGCAATGAGAGCAAGCAGAAAGTAATAGCAACGGATTGAGTCACGCTCTCTTCTATGTCCTAGATATGTTGTTGTGTGCACCCTCTACATCCCAAGAGCACCTCCATCCACAACATGACTAAATGATGTCAGCCTGCTCTTCTCCTGTGGCCTGTAGACAGGAATTAAAAGCGTGTCGTTTCAAAAGAATTAGGGGCCCTGCAGCACTGACCTGATTGGTGACATTCCAGAGTTGCTAAAATACTCCTTTGAATAATGTATATGAAAAAAAAACAAAAAAAAAACTTTACAACCCAATATAGTTCATAGGAGGACATTTAAACCGGAGCTGTGATGTTTTATACATGTGTCTTTGCATGTAAACTCTGAAATTAATCGCATCTCCTCAGCATGCAAGTGATATAGGAAGAATGAAAGTGACGGAAATTGGTAAGCATGAATATTCAAGCCGACACATAAAGCAATTCTGCATCTCTTGTCTTAACAATATCAACATCTACCACCCGTCTAACATATGAGAGAGAATCACTGCTCTCTCTTGGCTTCATGATACAAAAGCAAATAAGGGGAGAGTGCCTGTTTTGTCAGAGAACACCTTTCCATGGCGTCTGTGTAATCTGGCATGTCTGTAGAAATATTTCAGACTGGCACGTGGCATTTTCCTGCAGTGTTTACTCTTGTTACAAATCAATAGAGCAACATTGTTAATAAGCATGCAATGAAAATCAGTTTGGTGACCAGTGAACTGAGCTCAGGTTGTCAATTCAACAGGTTGAATGCATATCACATGTTGTTTGAGGTGTGTGTGGTTGTCTGTGCGTGTAACACATTATTAAGGGCTAAAAGTGCGCCAGTGTTTCCTCCGTGACCATATTCACTAGAAACACACAGGGAGGGAAAAAAGCCTTTTGAACAGCACAAATATCTAACCAAGAATCTTTGAATTGCTCAATAGCAGCAATAGGAAGTACCAAGGCACACGATCGGTACAAGGACTCCTTATTTTCTTGGCACATCAAATTTAAATGTCAAAACAAAAACAGAACGCGTTTGGCTAGACTTTTACCCACTCATGTCGCACTCTCCGTAAAGATTATCCTCTTATCTGTCCCCGACAGATTAATGAAGGCCTTAAGGAAGACCACATTCAACTACACAAACTCACAAATTAACAAATGCAGCTTCGGTTCAACACAACTTGCACGTAATTAACCAATGTAGGAGGAGACTAACACAAATGAGAATTAGAAATAAATGGCCATCGGGCTTATGTGTGGTCATACAAATGAAGTCATTTACGGTTATTACGGACCTGGTACTAATTAGAGATAAAATGAAGAGTGCATTGTAAATCCAAGTATCCTCTCCTCAATTCAAGAGAGCCTCAGTCAGTCCTGTGCCTAAGCCTAACATTTTAATCAGTGCACCTCCAGTGCACAAGGCTAGGCCCCTCGTTGATTATTGCAATTCAATTTAGCATATTAATTATAGCCAGTGGCAAAGGGTATGTTCTCTTTTAGCTAGACTAAATCTGATGAGCCTTTTTTCCCCTAATATATGTTTGCTTATCTGGCACCTCTTTAGCACATGTTTACATTGCATTGTAGTCTGGGATGAACTTATCTCAACAGTAACTTTGCATTATGTTGCCCCAGGACCTTAGTGAAAATCAGTAGCCAGCGCAGTGGGACGATATCCCAAATTATCCTCAAAAAAGGGATGATAGGTTCAGTGATATACAGCAGGGCTGGATGAGAAATGTGAAGTTTCTTAAGTATTACTTGCTTTTTTTAAAGGTAAGCTACTTTCTTTGAGAAGTTAACAGAAACTTTATCTAATATTATCAACCGTGACACCCTTACAGCCCACACCCCGAACCTACACTTCAGCTGGGGAACCCATGCCGATCAGGGCCAGTCATCTGACCCAGGAGGAGACACCGTCGAAGAGAGAACAATCTATGTATGTACTGCGGCCTTGGCGGCTATTTGCGCGCCAACTGTCCTACCAGACCTCCACGCTTCCAAGTCTGGAAGGCTTTCTGCTCACACCTGAACATCAATGTGAGCCTCACCTCGGGGTACCACCCAGAATCCAAAGGACAAGCCGAAAGAGCAAACCAGGAACTCATCCGCTATCTGCGATCATACTGCCACAACAACCAGAACGACTGGAACAAGTATCTGCTCTGGGCAGAGTACGCCCAAAACTCCCTAAGGAAACCTTTGACCCAAATGACCCCTTTCCAATGTATCCTCGGATTCCAACCACCATTGTTTCCCTGGTCTGGCGAGCCGTCAGATCTACCCTCTGTGGATCACTGGTTGCAACGTAGTGAGCAGACCTGGAACTCGGCTCACGTGCATCTCCAGAGTGCCATTCGCCAACTCAGGACACAGGCTGATCATCACCGTCACCCCAGTCCAACCTATGAACCCGAGCAATGGCTCTCATCCAAAGACCTTCGGCTCCACCTGCCGTGTCGAAAGCTGAATCCAAGGCACGTGGGTCCCTTTAAGATACTTCGACAAATATCACCGGTGTCATACCGTTTAGATTTACCTGCCGAGTACCGTATCTCACCCACGTTTCATGTTTCCCTGCTCAAGCCCGCTGCTGAACCCGAAGGGGAGAGGGACCCAGGACGAGGCTGCGGCACCAGACATCCCTCCCCTGGACCCGGGCCGTGAGGAGATCTATCAGGTCCGTGAAATCCTGGATTCCCAGATTCGTCACATATTCAAAGACTAAAGTAGTAGATTCTAGTAAACTGTAAAAGCAATAATGTTTGTAATGTATTATCAACATTGATTTATTTTTCCAATGTATATTTTAACAGTATATAAAAGCAAACATTAACCTTTTTTATGATCATGAGTTTTAATTAAATTACATTTCTGCAATATGGACATTATTTTGATACATCGACAAAAGAATACTTCCTCATTGCACTTTTTTTTTCTTTTGTGAGCTGCTATGGAACAATATGAATTTGAATTTGCAGTAAATATTGTTAACAAAAAAAATTAATAATATGCCAGAAAGTGTGAAAAACCTTAAATGTTATTGTGAAAAAATTCACAATACAGAAATGATCCAAAAAACAGGTTTTAACCAATAGATATCATTCTAGCTCAGGATGTGGTGATATTTCTCCTGCCAAAACATAAATCCAAATGTTATCTTATAAATCACATGGTCCGAATTTTCCCGCTCTTGCAGAATATAATTTTGGACATGATTTCTATAACATGAATATGATACATTTGACTAAGAATTCGTGGGAAGAAACGTTTCAAGCAAGAAGATTGAAGAAAAACCATACTAAACACAGATGTTAAACTATATAGTTACCATAGTTATTCAAAATACATATACAGTGAGTGATTAACATATGATTTTTCAAGGTGTGGAGTTACATATAATATGCAGTTATGCATATCATTGATTTAAGTCCAGTTTAGTGCATTTTAAAGCCTGGATAGGCATGAAAAAGCAGTTTTGTGCCGTTTTGGTTAAGTTTTTGTGAAATGGTAGGGGAAAATTTTGTAAAGACAAGGGGTTACAGGTCTCATCAGGAATTTCAGTCTGGTCCTGAGTTGGGGGATGGAGATCCATCCATTAAAATCTTTAATTGTTTTACCCATGTAATGTTAATGATGTCCTGTGTCTTTGACCATTATCTTGGTTATTTGCACAATATTGATCTCCTTCCTGAGGTGGGATTCTCAGTACGTGTTATTTTGTGTTAATGTTGCAAGCTGTCCTGTGACAATGTCTGTTAAATCTGCTTGCGAGAGGCAGGCAACAGGGTATCATGGACCAATTTATGACTTTCTGTTGTCTTGAGTCTTGTCTTGTGCCTTGAGGAATTCGGATCCTCATGTTTCAATGCTCTGATCAAATTTTGCACTACAAAATGCACTACAATAAATCAAAATAAGTCATTAAGTAACAAAGGAGGTTTGTGTTTGTGAAATACTGGTTCATTATTTGAATTGGTTCACTAAAACTAACTGAATTAACAAATTCACCAAAATAAACTGTTACAAAAACAATAGTTAATGCTTGATTTTACTTGGCAAACAAACAAACAAAGAAAGCACTAATAAAAAAAATGTGGATAGGTTATTAGTGTTCGTAACTCTTAGATAATTGCCTAACACCAATGTTTCTAGTCTTGATTAGATGTTTGAAACACATTAAAACTTTCTGGGTCACTTAGGTTCACCTTTGTTATCACGTACCAGAAAGTCAAACAAAGCATTTTTTAAAATGGCAGGTAGTAGGTGACATAGTAACAAAATTAGTGTTAAACAGAGAAGAGTGCATATGTGACGGTGATGAAGTGAACACACCTGCCGGGGCTCTCCATGTGTTTGCGTTAGAACTTTCTTCACTTTTCCCCCCTCCCGCTATACTGGAGCGCCTGTCACATCCCCACACCGTGGCAGATGGGGCCTGCTTTTTATGTACTAATCAAGGAGGAATTCGCTCCCTCACAGACATGTCACCCATGACCCCTGTGTCTATTCACATTAATTATTCATCCTCAGTGAGCTGAATGCTGGCAAGGGTGAGCTGATAGAGGAGAGGAGGGAGAAACAGAGGCCGGTGAAAGAGAGAGATCACTCACAGTTTCCAGTCGTCACGCTAAAGTACTGTTAACCTCAGCGTGTCCGACCACTCGCCCCACTCCCCCGACGATTTACTGTGAGGGTCATTACACTTTAAACTCACCTGAGAGAGATGAGAGTTTGGGGTTGGGGGTTTATTATTGGGAAAAAAAATCCTTGGAAAGAAAGAGCCAAAAAAAAAAAAAAACTAACTAAAAGTCACATTAAAGTCAGTGCCCACAAAAATCAATGTTTTGCTTCCTAGATTTAATCAATGTATATAAATAGGACAAACATAGGTCATTTCTCTACTCGTAGAAAAAAAAAAAGAAGCAGTTTCTGAAGTGCCCGGTTGTGACAAATCTAAATGTAGTGTTAAGAGACTAATGCAAAATACTGTGCCCACTTTCGGGTCATTCTATGAAATGCACCTTTCGCTTTATAAGGTTATAATGTGCATATTTTTAAATTCTCTTTAAACATTCTGTCAAACAAATAGTGGTAATAAATCGCATAGTCCTCAAAGAAGTCAAACTATATTTCAGATATTTCTACAACTATCCACTTTTTCATTAAATAGTTAGAATATTAAAACAGTTAATTACTTTATAAAAGGAGAAAAATAATAGAAAGATCGCCTTGAATCACACTAACTAAATTATTAAAGCTACATCATTAACACAAAATCCATATATTTTGCATTCAAGTTCTGAATTACAATTATTCAGTTTTCATTAGATAGATTATTAAAACAGTTAATTACTTTTAAAAATGGGATTGTCTAACTAAATTAAAAAAAAAAAAACATTTGGCTTTAATTAAACAAAATCTGATGTTTAGAGTATTTATTTATTTTACATTTTATTAACCATATTAATGTTATTTACATACTTTGTTTGAGGTCATAAAGTAGGGTCCAGCAGACAGCACAGCTGCAGGCGTATGACCTGTAGAGAAAAGTTAGCTATAGAAACTTCCTCATTTATCAATGTTAGAGGTTTCTTTCTTTTCTTTCTATTTCTCCCTGGTTGAGGGTGTAATTCACTCCTCTGCAGTTAGTGAAAGTCTAAATTGATCCTGGTTGTTTACTACACACAAGCAAAGAGGATGAACGTTTTGTAAAGCAGTCTACATTATTACACTTGTTACATCGGCAAAACGACACGCTAGCACTTTTCATATGCCGCAAATTGCACATTGCTCTTGCTGTAGCCGGATAATTTATTTAGCTTTACTGATAGGCCTCACTCAGGTCATTAGGAAGCTATTTCCATTTTGCTTTTTGGCCCATTAGTGGCCAATGGAACACAAGGCCAACGTAATGCCCTGTTTGAAATACAAAATTACCTACGTCCAATTTACACTGCTATACCAGTCCATGAAGAGTGCTAATGTCAGATTAAAATTATATATAATAGCATGGCCCGTGATATACTGAAAACAACTGTCTGTCAAATTCACCTCCTAGTCTCGCCCGTTTCCAGTTGAACTCTTGACATTGCTGTGAATTGCTGTCATTACAGTGTTTATTGGACTTTGTGTGCCCTTCTCCTAACATCTTAATAGATGGAAATAGGAGCGTGCATGCTCCACTGAGCTTCCACCAAGTGACTTTCAGCTACCTTGCAGAAGGTGGACAAACCAGTGGGGAGTAGGCCATTATGGCAATGTTGTGGTTCATTTGAGTGGCGCGCACTGTGAGAGGAAAACATGATCTCTCTAAGTGGCCAGGGAATTCTGAGTAGTGGGGTCACCGGGGAGGAGTCGCCCGTAAATTACAACTAATTACTGCTTCTATTGAGTCGAGTTCGGCACAACCCTGCCATCACCACACAGACGTGGGAGTGACATTGCACTCCAGCTTCCCTGCGTTGCCTCTCTACAGGCGAGCCGGGCACACGCTATGCCGCGTAGATGCGGTGATATTCTCGTTCACCTTCAGAGCCAAGAGGAGAGAGAAAGGTGCAACGACATATGGACTACTGTTCTAAGAATAAAGCGGTGACAAAATGGAGACGGTGATCCATTGCACTCATATAAAACAGTATGTAACCGTTCTGAAATTATGCAAAGCCGATGGGATAGCAGGTGTGGTATTATAATGCTATACAATTAGCAGCTGCAATATACAATTCACAGCGTACACTATACAGTGTTCATTTATTTTCATTAACAGCAAGAAGAATGAATGATTGCCTCATGCTTAGGTACATCACAACCTTCACATAACAAAATACCCATGCGTCTGAGTATATACTGTAGTTCAATAGTTTCTCAAGTAGAATATGTTTAATAAGATTTCACTCTATGCAATCACATTTTGTATTATAATCCCAATATCCATTTTACACTTTCATGACAGTATTGATTTTGTAAGCAAACTGTACATGTAAAAACATGATGTCACATCCATATGCTTACTGAGGTAAAGGTCACACCTTGAATGATTATCCAATATTTGCTCTAATGCACGAACAAAATGCTATCCAAATACATCCTTAATGCTGTAGACACTTGTGCTGTATAATCTTACAAAAAGTGTTGCAGTGTTGCATGTGGACCAGCGTGAAATGGAATAAAACACAACCATGGACACCCACAAAAGTGTCTTTGGCGTATGTTGTAAGTCTGCTGCAACTCCCTTGTCCCCACTTTCAACAATGAAAAAAAAAAAAATAAAATAAAAATCAGAGTCCATAAAGGGCAGGAGCATCAAAATAAAAGGAGGAAAAAGGAGAAACATTCTTTGTCTAAGCCTGTGCATCATCCTAGAGCAGAAAATCCCTCTCCTCCTTGTTTTCTTCATGAATGATTCCCAGCTCACCATTTCTACAAAATAATGTATCACACTCGAAGGAGAACTTGGGCTGCATAAGAGGATGGATCTTTTCAGAGGTGTTTACATTCTGTGAGAAGAGAAAACCCACAAGCTATAGGCAGTGGATCAGAGAGCAAAAAGAGGGAACTGTGAAAATACTGAGAGAGACGTGAAAAAAAAAAATGGAGTTTAGGAAAAATGACCAGTGCGTGGGAATGTGTGACAGATCTGTATGTGCCACACGAAATAGGACATGTGAATGATGGTGGAAAAGGAAACTACAAGACTTAAGGGCAACATCATAACTTTTCCCAGCAGCCTAGTGCGAAGATTATTGTGGTTTCCCACCAGGGTTGATGAAGCTACTTTAAAACTGCAACAAGTTCATCATAATTTAAACAATTTAAACTACAGTCAAAGCTAGCTACAATACTTTACCAGTACCAGATAAATAGACTAATGCTATTTAATTACACAAAACACCTGACTGAAATAATTTGTAGTCCTGCCAAAATATCTCTTGACTTGGCTCCGCCATCTTCAAAGAACAGTTGGGCAAGTTATTATTCTTTAAAAAACAAAACATTGTACTTCCAATATTGAATTGCCTTTGTTATAACATTGTTCATAGCCTAGAAACTTTAAAAACCCAACTATTACAAGTAAGCACTAAGTAGCTGACCAATCACAACAGACTAGGCCAGCTGACAAATCAGAGCAAACTGAGGTGCTGCGGCAATGAGAAAAATATGTTTATGAACCTTAAATCAATGCATTCTAGAATTATGAACTTGCAAAGGAGCACAATATGTGGACACAAAATTAAATAATGGATTGTTCCTTAGTTCACAAGAACTACGCGGATGAATGGGTTAACTAAAACGAATCCAAATGCTATATGAGAAAATGGACTGTCTAGAGTGAATTTGATTATTGCTTGCTTTGCTATAAAGCTGCGGGTGCAATAAAATGTGAAAAAGTAAAGCGATTAAGTAGCATTTTGCAGCAAAAAATAATAGGTTGTTAAGGGAACAGCTACACTATTTTTAAAACGGATGAAAAAAATAAAATAAAATGTAATTTGTTTATTAGCTTCCCAACACCAATTTCCAGCAGTTTTCTCTGTCTGAGCACATCTCTATAAAGCACTTCACAAAGCCATTTTCACACTGAGTCCAGCACTGCCCTGTTCTCCAGAGGAGGTCACAGCCACACCCACCTGTATCTAAGCATCATATCTCAGCCTCACTGCAGCCCAGCAACAAGCCAACTCTGTCCTTCTCTAAAACACAGCAGCCCTAAGGCTTTCTCTCTCTGTCTGTCTCTATTTTCTTACTCTTTACATCTCCCTCAGAGAGAAGCTAAATGTGTCAGGAACAACCAGAATACAAATAAAGCTGAGTCTGAGATATAGAAACAGGACAACACGGTAACAGACAGAAAATGCAGGAGGACAAGAGAAACCGGGGAGGGAAAGATTGAATGAGAAATGGGACTGATGTGCAGGTGGAAAAGAAGGATAATCGAAGAGAGATGGGGATGTGAGAGTGGAGGCCAGAGCTGATATCCTCCAGCGCAGTCAGCAAGCAAACAGACAGGACAGACATTAACACCTGGTAGGCTGCGGCTTTACTAAAGCCTCTTAGCAAAGCGTGTGTTTAGCTTCCAGAGTATTTCCAGTGCATCTGCATAACAGAGGGGCTCACCCCTAACAAAAAAACTGCTGCAAACCTACCCTGCCAAGGTGAGACAGGCCTGCAGCCAGGCTGTGTCATTACAGCCTGCTAAGTGTTAGTTTGGTGGAGAAAGCGGGTAATTATCTCATTGCCACACTACCGCTGTCTGGAACAAAGAAAACACACATTGTGCTTTATATATTAGGGTGTGTTTACACTTGTAGTTGTCTTGGTTGTTTTGGTCATGACCAAAAAAAGAAAATGTTATATTTAGGCCTAGTTCATTTAGCATTCACACTGTAGTTTTTAAAACCGAACTGAAATATAGAAAACAAAGCCAAACCTGCTAAGTGTAAACATACCCTAAAGTGAAAATGACATCACCCAAAGGCAGTTTAGCTTCCATAAGATGTAGTGTAGTAGTAACGTGTGAAACAAAGAGCACTGAGGTTTTGCACAAATACCAGTAATTTGACAAACACAAATGCTAGTAAATCACATTGTGTGATTCATTTAAATACTCATTCATTTAAATAAATATTTTGTGTCTGAAAGGAAAACTCCTACAAATGCATATTTAGTAAGGTCGGGTGTAAAAAAATAACTGCCAACACCTTACAGCAGTATTTCTTCACTGTGCATCTTAAACCTATATAAATAAAGCTAGTACTATTTTCTAGTAACCGTCTAGTAAGACATTTTGCACTGGCTCAAACTGTTAGTTAATCTGGCCCTTAGTATTAAAGGGGTAATATGATGCAATTTTCTCTTTGGAGTGTCATAAGCTGCATAATGCATATATAAGTGCATATACAAGGTCCCTGAAGTTGCAATGATTAAAGTTTCACAACCAAAGAGAGATTTCATGTTTACAGGTATCTCCGCAGCGGAAGTCATCATAGTTGGGTTAATTTGAATAGCAGTGAATGGGATGGTAACACAAATATATTTTTTGCATTCCCATTTGATCAAATAGCAAGAGAAAACTCCAGTGTTGGTGTTGTCCATGAATTCCAGTGAAAAGTGAAAAAAAGAGAGAGACTGATAATGTCAGTCAAAAGAAAGAATGATGTGAAATTTCCAATTCCTAGACGCTGCATTACTTTGTGCTTCCAAAAGAAGACTAGAAATCAGGGTTTACTTTATTTTGATTGTCCCTTTAACGTATACTGTTGATTATAAGTAAGATTGCAACTACATACCTACAGTACTTACTCTCAGTAGAGTGCTAGCAGAGTATTAGTAGACTGGTAGGGTTAGAATAAGTTGATATGTACTTGCAAAGTTATTTAGTCAGTAGAGCGTCTTTTGAAAGAGTTAGCATATATTAATTAGAGAGTGTACTAAGCAAAGCTACTTATTGTCAACAGATTGTTCAAAAGGGAACATCAAAATAAAGTGTTACCGAAATCAGTGCTTAAGGTGCATTCACAACACTGTTCCAGAACAGTTCTACACGAATTAATTTTAGCAACATAACGTGACCCCTTTAACTGGAGTTTCTGGATATAGATTAGTACATTTTTGAAGGTTAAGCTAACCACCACTATTATCTTCAGTAGGATTTTTTTTTATTATTATTACTTTGCTTCTTTGAAATTATACTAACAGCAAAGTTATTAGATGTTAATGAAAGAGGAAATTAAACATTAAAAAATGAAAGACTTCTTAAATAACTGAATGCACTTTTTGCAACACGAGCTGAAAGTAAACAGGGAACATTCTGATCGCAAGCTGGATTTCAATTCAATTCTTCTTCTTCAATACATCTCCCAAGGATCAGAGGGAGGAAAAAAAATACATAAATAAAAAAAATCAAGAAGGCCATAACAAATCAGTATGCAGACGGAGAAAAAATAGTTTCAACTATTTAAAAAAAAAAGCTGAAAAAGAGTGAAATGTTAAGAGTGTTAAGTTGCCCTAAATAAAAAAAAAAAAAGAAAAAGTTTCCTTATGAACTGAATTTGTCTCAGTTTGTGAACTCCTTTCACATAAGCTTCATGCTAATGATTTTCACTTTAAGCAACAAGACCAGGAATATATAAAAAGAAGATAACCAGTTTTATGTAATTTTGCCTCTTTACCTTTGTTACTAGCTTTAATATAAATAAACTAAAATGAATCCTTACACACCAGAGAGGCCATGGCCACACATTTTTTCCACATTGAAATGGGGGTAGTCTAAACCCTACATGACACCCTCCACAAATAATGTAATCACTGATATCAAATCAGTATGCAAAGCAGAAGAACTTGTTTTCACCTAATTCAAAACAAACTTTCAAACTTAATCTAAATGCCTGATGAAGAGATTAGCTCTAATAAACCATGCACTATGAGATAATTCCACCCCTGAACAAATAAAAGTTTCACTCACCAACACAAACTTTTACATTACACGCACACATACAAGGGCACATTACTCATACTGTGACAAATAGCTCTGTTTCTTCTCAACTCTTTGGTCTGTTTCCCCCCCACAATTTTAAAGAAAAGAGAAAGGTATCAAAGGACAGCAAGCAGTCGACTCCAGCACGGAGGAGCTCAGACTGTCGGCCACAGATACAGCAAGGTTAATAGATTGTGGATTTACCAAAATGAAAACAATATCATATTTACAGGCTACAGCTGTTTGCCCAGTGCTCAACAAAGGTCTAAATGGTCACGCCGCCACAGCGTTCAAAACACGATGTGTGTGCGAGAGGTGGGGGGGATGATATGGCAGACACATCTGTGACTGGGTGACCGTGCAGAGTGGGGCACATAAATAGCCCGTATTAAAGACTCCAGAGGGAGAGGCGGCGGCTCTCCCGGTCTTCAGCAGAAAGCTAAAAATGATCATTACAATCATTAAAGTGAATTGACAGGCAGCCACAGAGAGAGGCAGTCACTGAATTCCATCCAGCATCTCTGGGATTAGACTGGCACAGAGTCCTTGTCAGTAATTCTTCAAGACAAATAGCATGGCTCCCCAGACACCACCCCCTGCAAGTCGGCAGGCAGGCAGCACTAATTAGCAGGGGAGGTGTGAAGGAGAAATCATTACTTTATCCACACAGAGCTCACCCCGCAGTCCCTCGTTCAACACGGCAGCAGGGGAACGAACGGGCGAGCGGAGAAGGTGAGAGCAAGAAGTCAAAATGAAGCATAAACGGCACTAGAAGACTTCTGCAGAAGGGTGGAGTGAGAGAAAGGATGACCGAAGATGGTGCGGCTTAGTGCCTAGTAATTGCAGATTGATGGCGGAAGCCTGTGGGACGTGCCAGACACTTTTTT
This sequence comes from Enteromius unitaeniatus, assembly GCA_032359435.1. NCBI lineage: Eukaryota > Metazoa > Chordata > Actinopteri > Cypriniformes > Cyprinidae > Enteromius > Enteromius unitaeniatus. The sequence goes on from JAUMHI010000012.1 coordinate 2,718,304, forward strand.
TTTTTGCATACCTGAGTCCTCTCTCTCTCTCTCTCTCTCTCTCTCCCAGAGCTTTGTCCCCAGCAGTATGATTCATGAGACTGTTGCTTTTCTCCTGACCCTGGCAGCCCTGCAGCACAAACCATCAGGTACAGCTCAAAACAGTTGCACCCTTCAAGATTAATGAGCGAACCCAGTACAGGGCGGAGATGTGGTGCTCTAGCTCTCTCTCCTCCGCTATCACACACAAACACACTCCCTCCCTCTCTCTTCAAAGCTGCTTTCATCTTTAAGTGAGAGAGGCCAACCATGCAACCTACACAAGCTCATCAGGGTCATAGCTTTATGCAGTCAGACACTGATCAACAAGAAAGAGACAAAAAAGAGGAGGTGGAAGAGAGCGGGTGAAAAAAATGTGTTGGTGTTGATTTGCCTAAACGTTTGCCATTCATGTCAGGACACAAATCCCTGCAGGCATACATGGAGAGCCTACATGCTAACCAAACAGGATTTAGCCTCGATGCTCTCGCTGAGTGGAGATCTTCAGGCTCTGTGCTCCTCAACTGCCACAGCTCTAGGAGCATGCTAAATATTTCAGTAAAGCTCAGATGGAGTGCAGGGTTTTAAATGTGTGATCTTTATTTCATGGGGACAGAACGCCTTAAAACCCCTACAAGCAGCACTGTTGCATGACCACCATTTCTGTACTGCACTTTGGTTAAGCTGCACTTAAGAACACAAGTTTGAGCTGAATGTCCCTGTAGCTGTGCCATCCACCTTTACTTTTCTTGAAAGATACATAGGATTCACAACTCATAACCTCACGACTTTAGAACAACTGGTATTAATATACATTCACACATTTTCCATCCAAGTTGCCAATTTTTATTGATGCAAAGATTTAGAAAAATGGTGCATTCAAGACACAATGGTCTTGTTGTTTAAAGTGAAAATCATTAGCATGAATGAGTTATGTCTACAGTACATATAATAGTATGTATACATGCTATACTTACAATTTTATTTACAAGTCATTTCCATTCTTAGAAATAAACTGAACTGGAGAATTTTTGAGAACATTTGTATTTTTAATCTCTCGACTGCATCATTTATAGACAGTCACTTTTTTTCCTTCAAACATTGTTCAGTGGGTGAAAAAAACAAAAACAATCTATCAACCAATCCACCACTGTCTCTCAAAACACATAACACAAACCAAAAGCGGCATGGACCACACGCAGAACTCCACCATGCTGGCCTGAGTTTGGCAGCTGTGTGCACAGGCGAGAGCACAGTGTGTTATCTGTCCAAAAAGAGGCCTTTCAGCATGTATTCATAAAGGTTCTGTAATGGCATCCACCGGGAGAACTATTCCCTCCATAGAGTCAGAGAATGAAAGAGAGGAAAGAAGAGAGAGAAGAGGGAGCGATGACTTCATCATGAGCAGAATAGAAATGATGCCCCATTGGGGTCTATTAGGGAGTCTTTACATACAATAGAGGACAGTGGGACTGTGAGGTAGGAGATGCAGTAAAGCCCAGGCTTAGTGTTACTTGGGGATCAGTAATGAGAAGCATCCCGCATGCAAGTCTGATATCTGGATCTCGCTTTTCTTTAAGTATTGAGCACTTAAAAAAATAAATAAATATAAAAAAAAAAAACATTAAAAAATAAGGTTTAGTCTAACTTGGCACAATGCACTCAAAAAAAAAAAGATTAAAATGATGCAAAACATCCCTAAATGGTGCAATGTAAATTCAGTGTAACTCAACTGTGAGTATTTAAGGAGGGGGTCCTCTACTATTAAAAAAAAGCTAGCTACTAAAAAAAAAAAGTTTGATAAAGAAAAAAAAATTAGATGAGTCTACTTAGAAAAGAAATAAAAAATGTTTTCTTTTCAGATGGGCTGATTTCATTTCTGCAGCTTCCATGTTGACTATTTGCCTAATTGTGTAAACCGCTCTGCCACAATTTCATGCAAATGTTTTCTATTTCCTCCATTTGAACAACAATATCCCTGTGCATATTGCACGTCTCCATGGTGTTTCACTGTTGCTTTTTATTCAGCACCATCCATCCAGTGTAGTGTTCAGATCCCTCATTTTTGTTTTTTCAAACAATATTTAACAAAATTAAGCAAAACAGGCCAAAAATCACATTTCTGTGATTTTCTAATACCAAAGATAATTTAGTCTGCAAATTAACCTGCATGTGATATGCTTTGTACAGCATCATTGTTGTTATGTTTCAAGGAAAGTATATATTGATGAGACTTTGATATGACAAAAGAAGGCACTCCGCCAAACACCACTGATGTTGTTTAACAAACTCAAAATCTTCATTAAACATTCACACCTTTTGCCGGATCCAGATACAGTCATCATCGTCTGTGAGGTGAAGGAGAGCTGTTCTCTCCATGCTGCTCATTAAAACTAGATTGAAATGGTGCCATTTTCACTTATTGGCTTAATTGTCTGCTTATGTAGCAGGGCCAGATGACAGCGAGGGTGTCAGAGCCAAAGGACACGTTCAGTCCATTCAGATTATTGCCAGATATCATCACTTATCCTACGTGATTCATACACAGCATGTTGAGCTGGCCTACAGACAGCTTCAATGAGCTCACTCATCAATTATGAGGAGTGAGGTCATAAATCAGTGCCACATTAATCATCAATCAGTTCCTGCACCCTGAACGGAACCTGAGGAACACTGGTCCGTCTTTCATGTTCAGTCGTGAGCTCGTTCATGTCTCATGAGAGATGAGGACAAGACAACTCCACGTACCTGCCTCTGGGCCCTCAAAGAGTCTGATGATAAAACAGCTCCAACATCTTCAGATCATCCGGAGTACCATCAATGGTATCATAAATCCATGCTTTGAGTCACGGTCTCAGCTTGCTTGTTGTCCTAGTAAATTGAACACATAAATAAACAAAAAAAAAGTTTTTTTACTTTTACTTTGTTGTTCTTTATATAGGTGTATATAACACAGGATCGAATGGTGGTAGAGTTCTTATTTAGCATGCAATGGTTAATTTTATCTACTGAACCTAACTTTCAGTGATAGTGAATGGTTTATTGGATGTTTAGTTTGAGTAGGCATGATGCTTCTGATTACCATGTGTGAGTACATTCACTGCTTAGTGGTAAATGTTTGCTGTTTGTGTATGCATGTTTGTCGGTGAGAGATAGACTGCTTGGGTGTCAGTGGCTTTGCGAGTAGGTGTTGTGGTTGTCACTGCTCCAATTCACTGCATGGTGTTTATATTTGTCTGTGTGGTCGGCATCTGTGTGTTCGATGAGGGTATTTCATGTGTGTTACTGAGAGATACTTACCAGAGCATGCGTCCTTTTCTCTGGGTCGTTGTGTCTTCTTGAGCTCATGGTCTGTTTGATAGGAGCATTACATGTAGGAGTTCCCATTCATTCTTCTTTCATTTCTGCCAGAGGAAAAATTATATGTTTATTCAGTTCATCAGCTTACAATTTTCAATCTGGTACAGAAAACCACCTATTAAAACATTTTCCCTTCATTAAATTTTTCTGATTTGCAGCAATGTTTGCATTGATTTTTTAATAAAAGAACAATACTATAAGCCAAGTTTGACTATAATAAAGCAGTTAAGCAAACAGCTATTCTCACTCCTCCATGAACAGAATAAGAACATAACTCAGGAGAAATCTAAATACCAACCAATTCAATTGCACGCAACTTTAAACGAGTTTCACATTCATTTCGACAGCTATTGATTATACTCATTCCGATCGAGATTTTTAGCAGTAAAAAAAATAAAAAAATAAAAAAATAATCAGTAACTGGCAGTTTGAATTACAATTTTTTATTCTAATTTAAATAGGACATTTTAAAAACACCGGCTAGTCTCCCGTAGCCAGACCTTCAGACTGACGGTTTGACCGACATGTCAAACAACCAATCACAGTTTTTTTAGTTTAGTGTCATGTTTCGAGGCTTAAAACAATCACCGCAGGCCACTGTGTAAAACTTTTGGACATACTTTAAAGATTCTGTGTCACAAATTTTAAATATTTTGAAAACTCAGCGTGTAGTGGGTCCTGATAAGCACTCGTCGTCACAGTTGTAAACATTACCGCTTTCTTCTTTCGTGAGTCGTTTGGAATGCACTTGTGTAACGCTCAGGAGACAAGACAACTGAAGGCAAGATAAAAAGGTATTTAATGAAGGATTAGGCAGGGCAAACAAAACTGCAAATAAGGAAAATGAGGAGTTCATATAACTCCTGGCGATCTCCTGATCACTAGAACTCAAATAGCCTCTGCTATAACAGCTCTCCTTTAAACATAGACGTTCTCCATGGTGGCAAGACATTTGTGCTCTGAGGGAACAGGTGAGTGATAACAGGTAAGTGAACTAGATGTATCTCACGTGTGCGTCTGCAACGCCTTCAATCGTCCGATCGTCCGATCGCTACTCCTTCTTTGATGAGCCCTTTCAGGTAGGTGTTGAGGTGAGTAGAAGCGCATCCACATCTTGCAGGTCTCTGTTTCTATTGTTCGTTGATTCTTTCACTTTCAAAAGGTGCTCAGTGCAGGTAAGTGCAGAAACTTGAACAATCATAATTAAAGCACGACATTCTTAAAAAGCAATGACATGAGTAGTCATCGTAAAGAGGCATAAGGTAAGTGTAATGTAAGTTACCTCGAGCTCAGCCCTCACTCTGTAGGCGAGAGCAGCTTTTATGCAGTGTGCTCTATGGGATTCAGGTGAGTGTAATCAGTAGTCAGGTGACTGTGAGCGAACGGTGAAAAGACAGCTCTATTTGATTTGTGAAATGGAAATGGAAAATTTGTCAACACCGACAGATGTCAACACAGTAAGATTTGTGTTTTAGTGGTATAACAAAATACAGTATAATATATTTTATATTTTTCTGTGGAATTGTTGGTCACATGTGGAAGTGTAAACTGTCTTCTAACTTGAAAATGTTGTGAAATGTTAAACACATCTTGACTGCCGTTAAAGATAAAATTGAAATTATATAACACAGTCCAAGGTAAAAAGCACATTTTGTTAAAAAAAGAAAAGAAACATTGAGAGGTTGTATCAAAGCATAGCTCTGTAGTTTAATACATATATTCATATATGCAGTTTAAGGGTTCTTCACAGCAATGTCATAAAGAACCTTTTTTGGTTCCACAAAGAACCATTTGGACAAAGGTTCTTTAAAGAAACATCTCTTACTTAAGCAAGAATAAAAAGCATTATTACTGCATTTTGTGCTTTACACTGTAATGTTTTCTCACCGGGGAATGAGACATAATGTACTAATCTGCATTCAGTTCTTCCATGAACGTGGTGTTTCATCATGTCGATGGTTGCAATCTGGTCATCAACATGTAAAACAAATAAATCTTACAATTACTGGACATTTTCATAGCAGGTCTGTGAGAAAAAAAAACACTTATCAAGGTAATCATTTGTTCAAATAGTCACCTGCCCTCCACTTTTTACCATGTACCTTTCGACAGGCACTGTAGGAATAAAACAGCTAGCTGGGCATCCCTTGTCGAGCTCAGTTGAACAGCTGGACTGTGGAGTGTTTGGCTGGCAGAGAGAAGGGCACAGCTGGCTTTTAAGAGGAAGAGCTCCTCTTGAGCCTGTGGGAGGTCACAGCCTGCTAGGCCGCAAAGCGCTGCGCGGCAGGAGCCGTGTGTTAATGCAGAAGGCCTGCGCACTGTGTGCAGATGTTGTTCTGCTTCAGCGGCTCCCTCCGTGCACCTCCCTCTCTCCCCTCCTTTTTGTCCTGTATGGAGCTCTACTAAAGATGCGCCACTCTGCCCACATCCTCATGGCAACAGCAATCAAATAATACCGGCATCATGGTTTACCTTAAATGGGCAAAGACCAAGTGAAAACTCTACAAGGTCACAGCGTCCTTGGTAATGTATGTTTGCTACCTTTTTGAATGCGCCAAATAGCCTTTTCAAAACCATCAATTAAACAGAGCTCTTGATGACAAATAGCTTTTGACCTTTACTGCTAAACACATTATGTGTAATCACGCAATCTATCCCATTTCACAGCATTTAAAACAAACCCTGATACGGATTGAACAAAAAACGTCCTTGCGTTCACCCTGACATCTGCTCATTTATCGACCACGGCATGCCACGCGGGTATGGCACTGGCAGGTCTCCATTGAGATGATGATTCTATGGAGAAATGAGAATAATGAGACCGCATACAGACCCTCGGGGCGTTATGACGTGACACCTGAGGAGCCAACAGAAGTCATCAAACAACGTCGTCAGCAGTGTCCTGACAGAGATGAATTGAGCGAATAAGAGTTGAGTGACATGCCACGCAGTGGGGAAGAGGGGACGGTTCTGAAGATCTCCCACTGTTCGGTCCCAGCGAATGTGGCAAACGACAGCCCCCACAAGTCTACTTGATTTTCCACAGCAGCCAGAAGGCAAGACACCTTTCAGAGAGAGATTAACAAGGTATATTACATATATATATATATATATATATTTATTTATACACTACCTTACTAACTATTAAGAAACAGCAAATTAAGAATTTATTGAGGGAATGTCGTTGTAGTTAAAGGAATAGTTCCACACCTATATGAATGTTTGGTTTCACTTTATTTTTATAGTCCCTTTAAAATATTCTAAGGATTATAAGTAACATTGCACCTACATATTTACTCTCAGTAGAGTGCTAGCAGAGTATTAGTAGACTGGTAGGGTTAGGGTTAGAATAAGTTGATATGTACTTGCAAAGTTACTTATATTTAGTAGAGTGTCTTTTTGGAGACCATCACAATAATGAGTTAGCAGATAATAATTACAGAGTGTATATATTCTAATATATTATATATAATATTCTAATGCTAGTTAGTTGACAAGTAGGTGCAAAGCCACTTATTTTCAACAGATTGTTCAAAAGGGACCATCAAAATAAAGTGTTACCAAATTTTTTTGTTCTTACAAACACAAAGGAATAAAAAGTTTGTAACTAGGCATGTGCATTTATGTTTATGTTGTAATAACTTTGATGGCCTCAAAAATACATTAGCTATGCCGTTCGCAGATATCAGTAAGCAAAAACTTGACAGATCACAACATTCACATGAATCACTGAACAAAAGAACAGAGGTCTTCTTATGGTTTTCGGACTAAGACAAGGCTATGCTCGGTAAAGCTTAACTTTATTCACTGCGTGAGGTGATTTGTGAAGAGAACTGCTCATTACTTTTGATGCTCATTGAGTCAAACAATCCACGGATGTTGCAAGCAAAAAGCTCAGTTCTTGACCAAATGGTTCTTTTGAAAACATGATGGTTTAAAGGTTTTACATATGTTTTCTTGTGTTTTTCTACTGTTCATTAATTATGTATCCGAATTCGCCCGAAAGGTATGCTGTCATGATAAACTTCTCATTCTACATGTAATCCACAAATATGTTTTGTTTGCGAAACAATTTTTGCGTAAATAATTTATCATAAGCGAGCAGGAATATTATCATTCAGGATCTACAACACTTTTTGACACTTGGAGGCAGGGATCATGCCCTTATTCTGACAATGCATGCAAACCTCTGGCCTTTTTAAATGCATTATTTAAACGTATTCTATTGAGTTTCGTTAACATGGACACAGCAACTAATACATAACACTGATGGCACTGACCCCAGACACTCCAGCACTGAGAATAAACAAGAGGCAGGTGACTTTGAGTGATGGTCATCCTCAGACATGCATAAGCACACATTCAGCTCAGTCCTCTTTTAACCTTGAGCCTTGCAGACTGAGAACGTGAAAACAATAAAACAGGTTGACGATAAATCACCTTAGCATTTCGTAAACATTTGCACAGTTTCGTTGAGCATCTTATAAGTTATGATCTATAATTCAGGGTAAAAAAAGTGTTGTAACTCCAGCAGGTGGTTGGTGATGTAGAAGAGTTAAATGTGAATACAGAATCAAACCGAATGACAGATCTGACGGAGAAACAAAGAGAGGTGTCAAACGAATGAAAGCCTGGGAGTATCTGAAGATCACATATCACAGCACAGAGTCTCGAAAGCTGCCTTTTATCTGTGTGATTTTCAACAATTCTTAAATCCCCAGGAGGCTTTGATGATCGGGGGAACACTTGTCCCAAAACCTGCTACTGTTAAATGGCATTAGAGCAGGTCAAGAAAGAGTCCAATTAAGTTTCAAGGATAATTTTAAGGAAGAAGAAAAAAAATTTCACTGTAATAATACATTCTGCATATTATTATTAATTCATTCTCTATACTATATTCAAATATAATATAAAATAATGCAAATCTGGTGAATTACAATTAATAAAATGAATCCATTATTTGACCTCAGTACTGATTATTATTGTCTTAAGTTGAAGCTTTATTAATTTATGATGCTTTTACTATATGCTTGCCAATGTTTAAAAACTACATTTATATACATCCAAATAATTTATTTATAATAAGATTGATGGCTTCTTGCCTCAGTCGATTTGATTGTGTTCAATGCAAATTTAATTTCGATTGAATTGAAGGGGGTGGTGAAGACCTAAAATAACCCAATCAACAAGAGAAAAAATAAGCATGTAGGCATTTCGATCCAACTATTTTTACACATGACTTTCTTTACATCTCGCATCTTGCAAACTAAAAGGTCCTGACATATATATCAGCTTTTCTTTTGTATATTTACATCTCACATTTTTCATGGTCAGTGGAGAAGTGTACATATTTACTAAAAATGTGCTTAAAAAAATTTAAGTAAATATATTGGTGATATATTATCGAGGTTGCTTTCTCCAGTTTAGAAGTGTGGCGACTGAGCAATGTGCATTTGCTAATATTTAGTGAGGAATACATCTACGTCTTGCACTAAAAACTAATATGTAAATCAGATTGCAACATATAGTGTTCATATAAACAGAAATTTCAGAATTAGTAATCGGATTGGCTTCACTGCTACTGATGAAACTTTGTGCAAGTATGTGTCGTAGAAAAGAGTGCTCCTTGTCAGTGTTGTGACTTTACAATTCAACCCGTCTTCAACCCAGAAAAGCTAAATTATTCCATGTTTGTTGTTAGAAGCAACAAGGACACAGACAGGGCGGCCGCGACCTCAACCAGACGGAACATCCCAGCCTTATTGACTACTCTGTCACCCGTTCAGCCCGCTTCTGATTTGACATTCCATTAACGGCTCCCGTGGGCTGAGGGTTGATGGCAGAGGAGAAAGCTGAGGACAGCGGGACAGGATTTACGAAGGTGGCGGTCTTACCTCGCCGCTGACCGCACAACTGCACAGGTCATATCCGCATACTGATGTACGTTGTGCCCTAGTGACTACGGTGAGGGTCATATTTCACTCTATACAAATACCCATGAACAGAGAAGCGAAAGGATTCTAAAAGCAAAAACAAAGCTTGAATATCAAAAAGAGCAAAGAGTGGGGAAAAATTATTTACCAATGAAATTTGTTATAATGTTCCTCGTTCAGTATAATTTTTCTCAGACGTTTGTCTCTGAAGTAAATCCAGTCACAAACTTTCGGTTCACGTGGAATGTAAAGGGATAAGTTGTTTTCTTTTTATTTATTATACAATTAACAAAAGCAAAAATGGCCTCTAATTTTCTTTTTGTTAAAAATAAATAAATGTATATAGCCTACTGCTATATACACTCTGAAACAGTGGACACTCTGAAATAGGGGGTTGACAGACTGTAGTGCCGGTAGGCATCAGCTTTCTATGTTTTATTCTGCCCAGTGTACCATACTGCCATATGAATGGAGCATGCTGCAAACACACCACTGGGATGGTGCAGCCATCATGATATAAATGTGTTTTATTACAACACAGCTGGTGGAAAAGCTGGAGAGACCTTTTTTCCATTCCTTTGGCCAGAGCATCTTGGCCATCTGGCCTTTCTGAACGTGCGGTGACTGGTTCCCTAACACGCCTGTTGTCGTACCGTTAAGACATACTGAGGTTAATATACTGTATACAGCAAGCCCACAAACACACACAAAATCTTCTCACATTGCTCTCCGAGGACATTCATCTACCTCAAACAGATCTCTGGTTTTTGTGGTGACAAAGCAGCGGGAAGCTAAGCTGCGTGGTTTACGTAGCCACTGATGGATCTCCCTCCATCTCACTGTCTTTCCCCCTCACTTCCTGCCATAATGGGCCCGTGTCATCCCTTGACATCTTTCTTTGCCTAACCTGCAGGATGCCAGTCTTTTACCACACTTACACACACATACCACCAGCTGCGTTCTAACAGTCACGCCACATCACCTGTCCAGATTGGCTGAGGCTGCCATGCATGTAAAGGCGGTTGTGTGGATGTGGAGCCGCGAGTCCCCAGACATTTCTGTTTCTGATCAATAGCTGTGTGTGACTGCGTGTTTTAGCAGCATGGATGGTGTTTATGGGGAGAGAGTTTAGCTCTGTTTGCCTCTCCACTGGAAACAACAAGACACAATCACATTGGGCGGCTGAATAATAAGCGGGTTTATGGAACGTGGCGAAAGCAGTCTACAGCTCTACATGAAACAGCCATCAGGGTGCCGGCCTGCCGCAGCACAGCAGCGCTTAATATCAGCAGTCACCTTGTGATGCTTCAAACTATGAGAGAAGGACAGAGAATGCCAGACACAGTGGCCCAAAAAGTGTTTAGACACTTAAGTAAAAAAAAGAAAAAGCCTATTATCTTTTACTCACCTTCATTTTATTCCAAACTTACAAATTTCTTTCTTCTAATGAACACAGAAGAACATATTTAGAAACAGAATAGTTCCTGTTCCCCATTGACTGAAATGCAATATGACTATGGCTTTTCTAGGTCTAGGATAATTTAAGAAAGAAGAAAAAAAGGAATGCAAAAAAAAAGAAAAAAAAGAAAATCAATTTAGATACGTTAGCTCATTTTAATGCCTGTTTTATCTTTATTTTAAATCATATTAAATCATACACTGCTATGTAAAAGTGAAAACATTAGCATTGACACATCACTTGGAGATGGAAATTGTGCGCTCACGGTGAGCTATTAGGAATATAAAGCGCTGTAATAAATACAGCGCTATTATGATGAGCATAGATCAGAGAAGTGAAGTTACTTTCAATTTCAAATAAAATTATAGCATACAAAAATGATTGATTCTTGTATAACGTAATGCAATGATATTAATCTACATGGGTCATATGATGCAATATCAAGTTTTCAAACTACAAGATCCGTAAAGTTTCAAAAACTAGTCTCAAACCCAAAGAGATATTCTTTAAAAAAGTTAAATCAGTCACCAAATGCAAAATTCATCTCACAAGTTGTTTGAACATAAATGTGTGTTGGAAGTGTGTGAACACATCCATCCCATACTGATAAAAATCCACCTAGTGTTTTTTTTTGTAATGGCTGTTTTAAAATCCCCTTTTTCAAATCAGCCTTTTCTGACATTCCTGTCACAATGACAAAGTTCTGCACAGGCCCCATGATAGTTGATTGACATGACTGTCTTACCTTAGATCCGCCCTATATGAGCTGTCATCAGTCTGCCATTGTGTCGACTCCGATACAGGGGAAGACAAGATGTCTCCAATTAAGCGATTGAGGTGTTTTGTTGTTGGATGTAATAATTTATTCCCGACATCAGCAATGCAATGTGCCGATCCCGATCTACATAACGCATCCATGTTCACTCGAATCATTTGTGATGCAGCTTCAAATTCAATTCAAATTCAAGTGAGTATAAGGGTTTTATGAATCTTTGCAAATCGCCTGCTAGACACTCATCAGAGCTCATTAGCTTTTAAAGCAAGCACTTTGACAGGGAAGTAGGTGTTTTGTACACTACCAATGAAAACTATGTTATAGACTAAAGAACCATATCAACTCATGTAAAACGTGCATCCCATGACCCCTTTAAGACTCATCCACACCTTCCAAACACACCCCATTTAAACAAGTCCCCACCTATTGTATTGAACGATTTGTATATCAATGCCCAAATGTTTACACAAAGAAAGAAGTTGTAGTATTTACTCTCACTGAAGTATGGTTTCATGTTGTGGAGACGCTGTGTGTTTCCAAATTTGGTACACACTTGAGGTATTTGGCCAATCACAGTGCACTGGACGTTTCAGAAAGGAGTCAAACTAATGTACGGTATGTGGAAAAATGTGTTTTTTGAACCACATTAACACAATTGCACAAATTGATGTTATTTTAAGCATCATCGTATGACTCCTTTAAATATCCAAATACATTTCAGGCCCAATGCTTGCCTGTTACATCATAATGTCTGGTTTTCAAAACTCCGCATTGCCTCTACTGGACATCAGCGAGCAGCGGTCAGAGTCTTGTCACCACTCATTGGCTGTATGCTGGGGGATCTGGCTTGGCATTTGCACCAGTAATGTTGACATGTTTGAGCGTGTGTTTGCTAAAGCAGAGGCAGTCTTGTGGTGAGTCAATCAGACAGCCTGTGACTCATCTGCTCCTCACTTCCATGGCTGAATCTTCCTGATCCTCCACAGATTTCAGGACATTTGCAATACCAACATTCATAATTTTCTTGTCAATCCATCCATCAATCAGTCCCGTGCAAAGACACTCACTGTCTGGATGTACAGACATCAGCCAAAATGCATGAATAGATTTATGTCATGCTGACGTAGTGTCCTTGTTTGATTAGATGTAATACAGGTGGTTATGTGGTGGTTTATCAACGAGATTAAAAATACATTTCATATGCCTGGACTTTTGTGCCTTTGGAAAGAAAAAAAATCCAGTCAACTGCTTTACAGGTCAGGCTTTGCTAAAAGGCTACAAGATAAAATGCATCTTTGACCTGGCATCTTTGTTGCACGCTCTGATCTCGTAAGTGCAAGCTAAGTCTTGTTTCCTCACAGCCAAAGCATTATTAATGACCCAGGGTTGAGGTGAAGGGTTTTAAAGTGATAGCATGCAGGCCTGAATGGAGCACCTGTGTTATTTTTTCATGAATGCAGAAATGAATGCGTGTGCTTGTGTTTTTAGGGTGCAAAAAGAAGGACAGAGTGTGTGTCCCTGCTCGAGTGGTCAACACTTTTATTCTAGTGGGTTAGCGCTGTGTGTGTCTGTGTTTGTGATCCATTGGGAGTACTTCAGCTGAGGGCAAGAGAAACGAGAAACTTTGAGGAGGCTTTTATGTACTTTTGAATAAAGCGATCCACAGAAAAGCTTTTATAAAAACTCTTTTATTCTGGCATCCACTTCTAGGGGGGCACTAACTCAATTATGAGAGCCTTTCCTCTCTTTCGTTTTTTCCTGTATCAGTGAGGTTTAACCCTTTAGCAGCTGTCAGAGATGAGTCAAGCTGAACTGAACTTTTCACATAAGGTTATCTTCAAGGGACGTTTCAGGGTAAAGTTAAGTTCTATCTATGGCATTTGAGGCTTAATGGCCATTATCTGGACCTCAGAAGATAATTTCCACTAGCCACTCGTAGTGAAACATTGTTATGGCAATGGATTTACTGTACAAAGAAAGTTTACAAAAATACAGCTAAAATTCTAACTAGTTATAGCTAAGAAACACAAGGCTTAACCCTATAGTCCTAGACTAAAATGTAAATCTGACCCGTTTCAACTGAAAAACAATTGCACTGACTGATCTTAAAACATATCAATGCCTATTTTGTCTTAAGATACACACCAGCAATATTTTTATTCTGAGTAAATTTATAAAAATTAATGTCCTAATTGAACTATGGCCTAATCCTGGCTTGTCTATGAAAGCAGGTCTTAGTGTTAGTGTAATAGTGTAATAGACTCAATTGTTTTATAGACTGCTGTACAATCTTTTCATTTTCATGAAGGTTAATTTTTACACAGAACATTTGTGTAGTAACTGAACAAATTTCAATGATCAAATTAAAGTAATTTTCTACTTTAATCAAAATACTGGCTGAAATGCCATTTTACTCTGAAGTAAATATCATCTCTATTGCTTTGTCCGCTTCCGTAGACTCCCCTTTCCTTGGGTCAGTGGTGCTTTTGCCTTGCCAGAACTGATGCAGCGGGTCTAAAACAGTAAGTAGTGATCGCAGTGACAGACAGCTCTTCTTTATAAAGACCTGTCCACATGCAAGATGAGCCCTAAGGCCCTGAAATGCTCTCTGGGTGACCAGCCGCCTCTGGCAAAGCCTCAGAACACAGACAGGATGTCACAGTGCAGTGAATCACAATGAATGAGAATGAAGGCTCAAAAAAGGAAAGGAGTGACTGGATGGACAGAGGACAGAGAATGGACAAGAGACATCAGTGCATCAAGATTAGTGGATATCATATGTGACCCTGGCCCAAAAAAAAAAAACAACGGTCATAAACAGCTGGGGTACATTTGTATCTTGTAGGTCAAAATGATCAATTTGTCTTTTATGCTAAAAATCATTAGGATTTTAGATTTTTTTTAGCACCCTCAGAATCTAGATAATTCAATAGTTGTATCTCAGCCAAATAGTGTCCCACACTAACAAACCATACATCAATGGGAAGCTTATTAATTCAGCTTTCAGATGATTTATAACCCTTGTGACCTTCATCCCTTATAATACAAGGTCACATATAAAAACACATATAAATATGATGAATAAAAAGTTTAAAAAGAACAGTAACCAATTGAAATAGAAATCCTAACTGCATTAAAATTGTTGTCACTTTTGATCAATGTAATGTACTTTTGCTGAATAAAAATGTTCATATCAATCAATCAATTAATTATTACCCACACTTTTAAAATGTAGCCATGCATCCACCCACATCAGAATTGTTTCATGAATAATGTTGTCAAACCTATAATCAAAAAGCTAAGAATATAAGGGGGGGAAAGCACTGTGTGAGCACCAGTCAGCATGATTTATGGATACTGTATGGCAGATATCTGTACTGTATGTCCAGAAGAGAATGGGCTGATTGACAGGGCTTATATAAAGAGTGAAATATAAACACCAAAACAGACAGCATCTATTAGAGGATTAAAAAATAAAAAAGTACTAATATTTAGATATTAATGACACAGACAGGGATTTATTGTCTAAACAAGACATTCTATATGAACTTTTAATGAACAATCAAAAATATAGTGTTACTGAAGATGTTTGTCCCCCTTTTCAACAATTCAATACATTTTTTTTTTATTAAAAAGAGGCTAGAACACTCAAGACTGCATTCTCACACAGATACACACATGACTGACAGACAGATGCTTGTACCGATCTGGGGAGATGGATGTGTCAGCAGTCTGATTATGAAAGGATTCAGATCTGGAACACTTGCGCTTTAAGCCAACATGGTGAACTGCAACGATTCAAAAAGATGAACATGAACACACACACACACACACACACACACACACACAAACACTAAAAAAAGTTGAGTTGAGAGCAGTGGCAGACAGAATGGGCACAGACACCTAACTCTGTATTTCATCTTAGTTTCCATACTTCAAGATGCAAAATACATCATTATTATGTTGTATTCCCATTGAAGGCCAATCCATCAGAGTGTAAATTGGTGTGGGTGGCTGTACACACGCCCTGGGTTTATAGAGAAATGGAGCACGGCGTGAGAGCAAAAACAGATGAAGTGTGTGTGTGTGTGTGTGTGTGTGTGGTCTTGGTTCATCTTTCAGATCTCCGACAGGGCTACTTATGGGAGCACAAAATAATAAGGATAATGTATTATACACAAAAAACAGCCCCTGCTCTCATTATTGTCCATGATTCTAATATACACAAAACACAAAGCCTTCCATGCTACAGGCCGGGCCTCCATCCTTCACCTCCAAGTTAAGAGAAATTAGCGAATCTGCTTTTGTGCCAGAAAACAAAACAGGGCAACTGATAATTCAACTTCAACAGTGCTCTGGCATCTAATGAGCTTTCAAAGCCGAGGAGATGGGGAAACGAGCCTGACGTCTGCACAAAACAGTGCGTCTTGTAAAATTAGCCTGCCTTTAATGACCGCTCGCTACAAATGCATCAGTGCTCAAAACAGAAAACACTACCATGCCAGATCACTTGTTGGCCATTGCATCTTGTCTTTTTTTTTTTAAATCCTCCATCTGTGTCTGTGAATTAGCGAGCAGACACAGAGCGGAAGCAGACATGAAAACTTACTCTAACAAACAAATTGCACATGGCCTGGTCTGCTAGTAAAAGCAGAACCATATCCTAACAAATCTCCCTCCAAATGCACAGATGCAAAGATGAATGGACAGCAACATGCATGCCTGTACACGTGCACACACTCTGGAGAGAGGAAGGGATGGGAACATTTCAACCATTCCATTATAGTGGTACCCAGAAGACGGCTCCCCAGCGGCGGCGGTATACACTCTGAGCACGGCCAGAGATGCTCACAGTTCAGAACTAAAAAAAAGTATGTGTCTTTCTGTTCTCTAAAAGGCAGACTGACTGAGAGACAGCGAGGATGGTGACAGAGAGATGGAGAAATAACAAAGGGGCATCACTGCCTTCTCCATCTCTAACCACAGTGAAACCAAATGTCAGCCATCAAAAGAACAATGAAAATAATGCCGTATATTGTACAGCAGTTTATATTTAGCTTTGTAAATGATGATTTCCAGCATAATTCAGTCGAACTGAAGCAGCCAAATAACATGTGCGTGCTTACTGTGAAGTGAAGGAAAGACAGAGAGCAAACAATACAAAGAGCACATCAAACAAACGACAGAGTGCTGTTATCTTCTTCTGACAGTAGTTTTACTTCGCAAACCCATCAATTCAGTAACTGAATAAATGCTATTCTTATGACAAAAAGCAAATAAAACCAGTTCCAGTCTGTTTATTGAGTGCAAGTTACATCGAAGTAACACTGAATTATAATTGCTATAAAGCAGAGCTGGTGATTTTCTACTTGTAAGCAAACCCATTGGAGATCAGTTTCAGTAGCATCACAATAGTTAACGTTATACCAGAAGTGGTGCAACATTTCC
Organism: Enteromius unitaeniatus; assembly: GCA_032359435.1. NCBI lineage: Eukaryota > Metazoa > Chordata > Actinopteri > Cypriniformes > Cyprinidae > Enteromius > Enteromius unitaeniatus. The sequence goes on from JAUMHI010000012.1 coordinate 2,735,297, forward strand.
AGCGTCTGTAATTTATCTGGTCTCAAGGCCTGTTCACACCAAGGACGATAACTATAAAGATACAGAGGCACAAAGAAACAAAATTGTTGAAATCACCTTCAGAATGATTTTTCTTCAGGTAATGAATGATATAAACATTGACACCCAGTCAGAATCCATCCTGCTATCAAAAGCTGAAGTGGCAGACGCGTGTACGCTTAGAATATTGTCCGCTGGCATGGATGCTGATGATGTTATCTTTCTAGTTGTCATTCTTGGTGTGAACAGGGCTTTACACACTTGGTTGAAAAGGGAGAACCTTTGGTTACTGAAAATTTCAGTAAACTGTTCTTAAAATAACTAATGTATTCTTAAAGGAGTCATACAAAGCCAATTTTCCACTAGCTTATATGATTCTTTAGGGTCTTAATGGAAAGTTTTTAATATAGTTTGTTTTAAAATTTCAGGTTTTGAGAAATTTCCAACAAATGCCTGAAATCACAGGCAAATCGGTGCACTTTTACAAGGTGACAGTCATACAGAGTAAACTAACAAAGATGCAATCTGAGAGAATCACAGACATGTCGCCGACACCCGTGAGATATTTGGCATGTTAAAAAATCTGGACCTGTCGTCGATTCAGAATCATGCTGTGTGAAATGTGTTCTTAATGAAAATAACATCGGCAATTACTTACAATGAGAGAGCAAGATATAGGGAAGCGGGATGTTGGGGGAGGAGATATGCAAGTATAGAAGGTAAATATCCTCCTCTATAATCTTTTCGTTACAAATGAGCGCAAATGCAGTTTGTATGGCAAGCTTTTTTTGCTTGCTATCATTTTTCATAATAATCCCAGTCTCAGGTGAGAATTCCAGTCTTGCACACTCACTTGCGATTCTTCCTATTGTAAAGTCATGCAGTGTGAAACTCCCTCTCACCGATCAATCATGCAGTGTGAACACAGCAGCGACTGAATGATACCCCAGATGTCATGCAGTGCGAAAGGATCTGTGACGTGACTACTTTGAAAATCGTGCAGTCTGAACTTGGCTTTAGGAGTCCTGCTTATCTCTGCATCTCAGTCTGATGATGGCTCACTCAGGGCGGGTCTGAGGTAAGACACCAGTTCAGTCTGTGTGACACGCTGCTGTCAATCAACTATTGTGGGAGTGGCCTCTGTCGGTGTGATGCCAGTACTACTGTGGCATGTGGCACCGGATGACCCCTTTAATAATCTTAAGAATATTTATTTCACCTACTGTATGGATGTTAAAGGTTCTTCATAGATTTTTGATTGACAGGCAAACTGACCAATCGTAACACAGAATCTGCCATTTTGTCTGACAAGCAAACCAGACAGAAGAGTAGATATATATCAATAGACTTTAAATTAAAATACATTGTGTACTGACATCTTTCTTAGGTTGCAACAAGATGGCATGAGAACCCCAATGGCTTGTTGGATGTAGCAACAGTATCTAAGGGGGTCAGGTCTCTGCAAAGTAATCCTTATTTCCAGGAGTGTACTGAAAATTAATATTCTGCACAGTGTGATCACAGTCAGTCAGAATGTTTAATGTTTAATATATAGTATATATTTACAGATTTTGGACTAGTGGGATTTGGCTGTGGGTGAATCTATCTAGCACAATAAGCAGGTTTTGGAATCAATTATTGATAAAATGTCAAACTAGTTTTCAGGCATTAAAATGTTAAGACTAAAATGTTAGTCCACTTACTCTAATTTCCTTTTTTATGCATATGAATAATGTGTGAATGGCCCACACTCTGACAGTATGATCTCTAGAATATATGATTTTCATTTTAATCATATCTATTGAAAATTTATTCAACTAAAAATGGATAGAAAAGGATGTTGGTGGAATGAAATTGCAGGTGCATTGTACTACTCTCATTCATCCTCATGTTAAAGCAGCTGTATTTCATATATCCAAGAAAAGAAAATCAACAGAGTGGTTGTTCATTGAATGTTCACCTGACTGTCTACATGAGTCTATGAAATCATGTGACTGACCAAATGTCCTGATGTTTGCCGTGTTACGGTAAGTTCTGACAAAACCATTCCAAATTTTCAGACAGAGACAGCATTTAGTGTTTTAGGGGCTGGTTAGGACACAGCGTGAGTCTGCATCAAGAGAAGGCATAATTCATAACTCATTATGGAAATAAAAGAGACACTTTTTTTTTTTTTTTTTGAGAAATCGGTTATTATTTAGTATGATGTTCTGTTACATACTCAGGAACAGTGTGCATAACCATTTTCACCACTTTTTTTTTCTTTTTTTGTCACAGATAAAAATAAAAGATGTTACAAATATAAATTGCTTATAAGACAATAAACACAATGTCAAGGAAACAAAAGGCAGGGATATGGAGTTTTATATTACCTAAAAAACGAAACAATGTCCTGAGACAGTTGCAGTTGTTCTCACCCATTTAACTTTGATCTTGTTCCAAGCGCCAATTATAATGTGAGGGAATAAGAGAGAACTGGAGGAGACTTCGGAGAGAATGGAGATTGAATCACTTGTCAAGAGTGGTTACCGTACATGCAAGCAGTCTATTTTGGCAATGATATGCAAAGATATCACAAATTAAAAGATCGCTCCAGGTCTATTAAGTTAAAGTGCACCATCATACAATCTAAACCAAGAATATCGAACAAATGTGAATAAATGAGACAGCAGAGAACCCAAATTGGCACTAGTAACTTCATATTTTCTTGCCTGCTTCTGGTCTCTACCTAACATCCAATTAAAATATTGGATCTGACTTAAAATGTTACACAGTCAGTCACCTGCAGACTCTAACCTGCATTAGGATATACTCTCTATCAAATACACGACACATATATTAGCCTATAGTAATACACAAGTTTAACACCAATATAACAGATGGAGAGGGAGATCACTGGTATAAAACAATGTTTTCTTAGGAAAGAGGGAAAAAAAGTCTATAAATTACACAATTTCGAAGAAAATTTCATAAACATTTGATATTAGCGTTGTAAAAAAGATGACATCCCTAAGCCCTACATCTCTTCAGAGTCTAAATGGTTGCTAGTTTCAGTCTTGTGTACGTGATTCATCACTTTACTTTCATATTGAAAATCTTGGTGTGAATTAAACCAGAATGCCCTGTTTTTCATTAATTTTTTTAATAATCATCATATGAAATCTCAGTATAGTAACTTTTTACCTCATGAAAGTTTGGCACATTTATCAAAACCGGAAAAAAAGATCTACCCAAAAAAAGATTACAAAAATTCTCTGGTGCCAGTGTCTGTGCCAGTCACATAATATATGTAACCGGAGTCTGACTGGGAAATAACAATGCGTGTCGAAGGTGTCTGCACTGACAGTGTGTGGATGCTGTAATTACCATTAACATGAGTTTAAAATAACCGATAGTGAGAGCCGTGAGAGCCGAGCACAGCTTCTGTTGTGTGGTGTTGGAAACCATTCAAAGGGCAAATCAATGGATTGCGATTCGCTGCATCTCGACCTTTCCTCTCTCTCCTGAGAGAGTGTATGACAAACACAAGCCTGACTAACAGTGGTTTGTTTCTGTACTATATACGCTTCCATTGGGTGCTCAAACAGTTTCCCCTCATTTACAAATGTAGAAGATTTCAGCGTGGCCATGTTACCAGTATGTGAGTCAGTATGACTCCAGTCACCCATAAGAGACTGTTTAGCATACTGTTGCCTGCGGTGTTTTGGACATGGATGGGGGGGGGGAATGACATTACGGAAAATGACTACTCACGCCACAAGCAAGAGTGAGGGGAGGTTGTGGAAAGATTTCATTAATGGTTTTCACATGAAGACAGCCACCATGTTGCTAACATCGCCTCACTGTCACCGTCTACGGATGTACATCCAGAGTTGGGTTAACGTTCACATATACTGTAAAAGGCTTCGGGCGAAATCTGGTAAACTGTGAATAAATACATATTTTGCAAATTGTGAAAGATAAACTTTGAAACTAAATCAGAACAGTCCTCTTTGTAATGTTTTGGACAGTGTTCAGTGCTGAGACGGAGAGGTAAATGCGGCAGGTCAGTAAGCGAGAGCTCTTAAAGATGACCAGTGGATCTTGAAAAAAAACACTAAGCTACAGATCACTAAAATGCTCTTCTAGGAGAGGGCTAAGAGCTAAAAGCACAGTGACTTACAAAGAAATCACGAAGAAAACCTGTGACATGTTTGAAAACTGAAATGAATGGCATCTCTTTGATTCGCATTTGCTTCACATATCTGCAGATTCACTTAATAAAACCTTTGACTCTGCAAGAGAAACGTCTACGCATCTTTGAAGTGTTTACCGTAGATAAAGAGCAATATCTTTCAACCACCTCAGATGCCTTGTGGCACTGGCAGCTCTTACACAGCACAAGTGTGTACACACGGTAGCACTGAAGCTAATATCAGCAGCTTTTTCATGATGCTACATATATATGATCTGTAATATAGAAAGAGAGGCAGTGATCAGAGATTAAACGGCTGATGCTGAGAATTACAGACTGGAAATATTCTGTCGAAAAAAAATAAAAGAGGCAGGTAGAATCACTCAAGTCAAGCTTTTGTTCAATCAACACTGCAAATAAAGTCCCTTTGCTGATATGCATACAGAACTCACGCAGTCCTTTATGGTGCTTTTGGCCTTTTGTCAACAAGAGTGTGTTTGTGTGGCGAAAAATCCAATAGCGCGAGATCAAACCGCAGCCAATCATTGATTGTTTGCAGACAGCGAGGTGGACGTGAGCCAGATCAAGGGAGTTAGCTTGGTGAGATGCACTGAGATATAAACAGAACCGGCGTAATCATGAAAATGACAAATAAACAAACGCTGCTAAATTGGATAGGCCCAATGCGCAAAGAGCATGTAGTATATAAGGCTTTAGAGAGAAGTGAGGGTCAAGTGATCCTGTGATGAAGCATCTGGATCTGTGACGCACATCTGGAGGTTTGTTCTGCGTTCTGTATGCATGCACGTGTGGATGTGGAAGGGCTCTTCCTCCATTCCTCTTCAGCCCTCCTCAGCGTTGTCCCCACTCTTAGGTCTTTGGCACTTGGCAAACGTCCTTAGCCGGGAAGTGATCATCGGACCATAGGGTTTGCATTGTGGCGTGAACGAGATCTTTCCAAACCAGTGCGACGGTTGTCTGTTCAGAAAGAGAGGAAGGAAGAAGACAAGTTAGGTGTGTTCAAAACAGTAGACAAATATGAGACGGGAGAAACGGGAGTGCAGTTAACAGTTAGAAAGAAGACGGGAAATGACATCAGACACAACAAAGGAAACTGATTAAAAAGAGAGCAAAGTAAAATGGTCTAAAGTCAGCCGATTCTTCTCTGGTGTCATAGTAACACCATCGAGCTTCTGCTTCGGTCTGGTACTTCGAGAGCCCCTCCACCTATAACAACACAATCTGGAGAAGAGACACTTAATGGGACGCACCCACACACAAGTGCAAAATAGTGCGTACACAGCTGCACGTACTTAGCATCTAAAGAGCTAGTTCGCCCCAAAATTAAATTCTGTCATGTTGCTCCAATTCAGTGGGGTCCAGGGCTGTTCAGACTTAAAGTTTCTTTGCAATTGCTTTTGTGTTCCACAGAAGAAAGAACAAAATGTGAGTATATGATGACAGAATTTGAATTTTTTGGTGAACGATCCCTGTTTTAACTATGAGATTCTATGTTTTGAAACTAGGCCAGTAGGAATATAATGGAGGCGAGGACTAAATGTGCTAGCTTAACTTGGCAATTGAGGCCAGCCCATTATAGGATCACACAAAAGGCCCTTTCCTCTCCAAACATGGTGTAGTGAGGGGCTGGGTGGGGGCCATGTGGCAGTTGGAGTGGACGACTTCCCTCTTTCCCCTGCAGATTCGAGAGCCAACTCCACGCTTAAGCCGCCACACCTTTCCTACCTACCCTGGCAGGTCTACTCTTGCAACTGCCATTACTCAGTGCCAGGTGCCCATGCCACCATGGGCTGGGCATAGTTTAATGGAACAGGCCCCATTCATCATGTCAGGTAATGAGTTAGGAGCAAGTGGGCACAGTAAAGGTGGATTCATACTTCAAACGAAATTGAAGCCCAGCTTGTTCGCCAAGGTCAGTCACGTGGGCCAATGAGAAAACAACCTAGAAATCATTTTGAAAAGGCTGTTTTATGGCTTTGTCTGAGCAAAGATTTTTTTTTGTAACAAGACAAAGGTGAAATAAAACACAGTCACAGCGGCCAAGTTGTTGTTTTTTGTTATTACCACTGTTACAGTTCAGTCGCAGGCTCAGTGTTGGTTGATTATAAGAGCAAGTGCTCTGTGCTAACAAATCCCCTTTTTGAGTTTGCCTAGAGCCTTTTAATTCAAGCTTCAGTAGACGTATAAATCTGTCCTAACAAGGATACTCACCACAGGGGAGGGACAATGCTAATAACAAGAGGGTAATACAAAGAGATGGAAGAGATGTGGTTAGGTAGAGAGAGAAACGGATAAATGAAAAACAGAGTAAAAATGGAGATAGGAAATCCGCAGTTCACTGCAGGACAACTTCCTCTGGCATTGATAAAAGTTGAGGACGCTGAACTTTGAACTCTGCATGGAAAACACAATATGAGTTGAAATGACGGTTGAGTCTTTCATCCACTTCCACTTCAAAAAGACAAGTGCCTGAAGGTCTCCAGTCTCTTTCTCTCTGAACTGAATGGGCATTGCACATTGACAGCAGTGATAAAAACAAAGAAATTTCTAGAACATGTCAGAGTATAGGCTGTTATTTCAGATTTTATTTACAATTTCTATAAAGGGTGCTTTATAGGAGCATTGCGATATTTATTTACACACTGTTTTTTTGGGTTATTCTGGGTGTATTTTTAAGTGTTTCGTTCTGTTTATTTTATTTTATTTATTAATTCATTTTTGCTATTATGATGTGATTGTGATATGTTGTATTGTCCTCATCAAAACAATAGGACACATCTCAAGGGGTTAATCCTAATAAATCAATTCAAACTATACTACTACTATAAATGTTAAATGGGGAAGTAAAAATCTAAACTAATAGCCTGTGTCTACACAAAGAAAATCCTTATTGTTAAGCCATCATTCAAAAATATCGCTTAGGTAATATGGTTCTAATGTCATGACTACACACAGTGTGACAACGTTTAGAGTAAGGAAGAGGGGGCAATATTAAACAAAGGAAGTACACACACTGAGAGCAAGGGAGTGGATGATAGAAGCCATGGTAAATAAATGCCTAGTTCAAACACTGCCATTGTTTGCCAAGATCCCTATTTTGTAGGTATATTGGAAGCTGCATCACAGCCTAGTCTTGTTGGGATCTAAGAGGGCTAGTGGCAGTTCCTCAAGTTTGTGGTCCAAATTGAAAATGGATGAAAGCATTATGGCTTGTTTGAGAGCGGAACATAGGGACGTTTGGAGCATTTGGGAAAAGGCAGGGAAAATAACGTCTAAAGAGCAATACTTGAGATAATTGCTTGAGCTCAACAGACTGAAGATGAGATTTAGGTGGGGGAAAAAAGTCTATGCTTCAACCAAATGGGCAGAAAAGACATACCAACCTCCAAAACAGACTTTCCTCCTCCTCTTAATTTGGGTTGAAAAGCTCTCTAAGTTTCTGATCTCAGGCACTTGAGTCTAAAATACCCAATCTACAGCAACAATCACACCAACCAGCAGCGATTTCTATTGGGGGACACATAACGAAGCTATTCTCTAAAGGGTGAGCATTCACTTCCACAATAAAAATACACCACTAGACAATTTCAGGAGAACTGTGCCACTGATCACAAATCTGTCAAGTGCTTTTGGGTTTGATGGCTTTTTTACCTGCTTTTCCCGGAGGCAACATCTTTAGGTTGGATGCACAAAGAAAAAGAATGGGAGTGAAAAAGATTGATGAAAAATAAGAACATTTGGTTTCACGCTAGAGGAACGTCTGTATTTCAGGACTTCATTAAATAATGCTATTGTTTCTCAGTGTTTAGCGAGATGGAGGAGGGGGAGTGAGACGTGATCAAAACGTCATAATACGTTGCAGAGGGGGATCATGGGATTAGCACAGATTGGCGAACAACACATTACTAAAAAGCACACAAACACTCACAAAGGACCGAGGAGTCAGCGTAGGCTTGTATGCCTATCCGACACTTTCACAGTATGATTGAGTGATAGACCCCAGATGGCCCCCTGTGCATTCTTATAAAGCGATTAAACGACATAATGGATTTTGCATTACTGTCATCTGCCTGTAATTACATGAAGTTACATCATCAGGAGAGTCCTTTGGCACAAGGTTTGCTCCATGAATAACAAATAAGCTTCAATCAACAGTCGAGTAGTAACTATGTGAATAAACACAGGTAATTATGACAGTGAATAATTTACATGTTTGATGCAATTCAAATATTCAATATGTATGCAATAAATATTAAATGCGCAGAGGCAAATATTTTCAAATAAACACTTTTTGGTTATGCATCTGTCGTTTTGGATAGACCTTTGTGCCCAAAGAAAACATACACACGCAGAGATACACATGCTGCAGTGTGCAAAGTTGTATCGCTTCATATTTTTCCAGCGACAAAATGTAATAAAGGTGATTAAATCTGTGAGGGCCATATGTCAACACATAATGTTTACCGCTTGTGGGCCAGAGAGCGAGGGAGAGAAAGAAAGAGAGGGCACACACTGCAGCAGTAGCAGCTATCTACTCTTCTCATCTTCAGCATGCCTTTGCCAGACTCAAGCTCCATGGGTAATGGAGCACCAGAAACAGGAAATATAAAGAGGATGTGATGGTGGGGAGGGTTATTTCTTTATTTGTAAGTTATGGGGCTAGGAGAGCAAAACCTACATTTCTACAAACCAAGGTTTTCTGCAAAGCTGAAAGTAATTCTTTTGAGGCAGCAGCAGCAGAGTAAGTAGGGAAGCAGAAATGGAGAATGGAAGGTCAAAGACGTGCCTTGACCCAGACAGAAGAAAAGGCTGCTTTTGGAACCTTAATCTGTTGTGGCAAGTAGGTAAAAGCTAAAACATAAGTGGTCATATGTGTTACAGCAGAAAGCATTCTTGCAGCCATATATACATATATATATACTGTATACACACACACACAAACTTTTGTAGGTAGGTTTCTTGAGGCATCTTGGAAACATTTAAATAGTTCTTTTGTATTTAGTTAAGTTTGTTCCATTTCTTCATGTCATTCCAGACAGACTGAATGTTGATGAGATCAAGTCTCTGTGTGGAGCACTGGCTGTTGACAGACTCCTTGTGCAAACAACAATTTCACTGTTATTACAATTTCACTCTTATTACCAACTGAGTTATTACCATTAATTAATTGCAAATTGAATGTTTGGAAAAGAAAACTGATATTTCATAATAGTAACTGACTTACAATTTTTATTTGGTGAAAATACTGTCTTTTATAAAATAAGTGTCTTATATTTTTGGCCTACACTGTGTATAATGCATACATGACACATAACAGTGTCTAATGTGAGGTTGTTTGTCACACCAAGCTAATACTGCTGTGTACTTTGAGAAAATAAGATCGCTTTAATGTCTGATCAACAAATCTTGCTCGGTAAGCCTTTGAAAAGGTACAAATGCCTAACCACTAACTTACATTAAGAAACACTCTAGAAGTCGAAAAGAATTTGTTTACTCAAAAATGTATTACAAAGACTACCCCATATGACCTTCTTCCTTCTGAAAAATATCTAGATTATCTATTTAAGTAAATGGGGACTGGGGCAAAAAAAAAAGACCATAAATATTGTTTAAACAATTCATGCACTATATTTACTCTTCCAAAGTCATACAGTAGCACTTAAAGGGCACCTATTGTACAAAAATCCACTTTACATGGTATTTGGACAATATGTGTCAGCAGCAGTGTTGTGCAAGTTACTTCCAAACTGTAATATATTATATATTATATTACTTGTTACTGTTATTTAAAAGTAATGCCTTACATTACAATATTACTGATTCAAAATTGTAATGCATTACACTACAGAGAGCGTGCCGTCAGCGCACCTGAAGAGTTCTACATTCAAATACACGCAATAGACTAAAGCTTGTCACAGCATCAGCACAAGTAGCCTAATTACCAGGAATATGTCTGAGAAAAATAATAGGAAGATTTTTTAATTATTTCGTGTTTTCTGAGTCCAGGTCACAAAGATAAATTTCCTGACTCGCCATCTCCTCTGATGCAACTTAAGTAATCTTTATGGATTCAAATGATAATGAAAGGGGTTTTGATTTCAATGTTTTTTTCTTATTTCGTTAAGTGGTCATTTAAAGCATTTTTTAATTTATGTCTTTTTTTTGCTGAGTTTGGGTTTTTGAGATTTTTTTTTTGCGTCGGCACAAATAAAAGTAGACCCTTTAAAGTTCTGAATGAGGTATTACTCTTACCTTTAGCCTATCAGAAAAAATGACGCCGTCTGCCTTTTTGTTTCCACTGGAAAAAAAATGTAAGTGGTTGCACTGGTAATTGCTGAAACAGTATGAGCTGTTTTGGTAGAAGGACCACTGTCCAGTGCGAGCCAGGCGGAGCTATTTCCACTGTTGGGCCAGTAGCCTCGCAAAATTCCTGTAAAACCTGCCCAGATCAATTAAATAAATCTCTCTACACATATATATTAGAAGCTGTCCTTTAGTATTCATTTACAAACTTGGACGCCACACATGGATAATAACTGACTATAGAGCTGACTTTTATATGTTAATATCTTGTGTCTTGCTGTTTTTTGAACACACTGCAAAGGGCCGGGCCACTGGGGTTGATTAACCAGCCTGCATTACTACAGCTTACACCCTCACTGTTTTTCTTCTTTCTTGAGTAGCTGTAACATCAACAATATGCAAGAAATTCTAATGCTCTTTGTTTCAATATAAGACTGAACAAAAGAGTTTGGTTACACTTTATTTCTATTGTCCATTTAGACATTCTACTAACTATAAGCAACTTTGTAACTACATGTCAACTAATTGTCAACTTATTCTCATTAATTTGCAACTACATGTCTATGCTAAGTGCCTTCTATAGTTGGGGCGGCAATATGCAGCTCATTTGGATTTACACTCTTTTTTAGACACAAATTACATTTTCTCACTGTTATAAAAAATTATCATTGGGGTATTTTGGAATGAAACTGTACAGACACATATAGGCACCTAAGATAAATATTAAATATTGTAAAAAGATAATAGGTCAGTGCTCACTGAAACATGTTCATGAAACAAGCATTGATCCCTGATTAGCAAATCAATCACCCTTTTAAGTCTTACCTTTTTAATAAACTAGGAGATTCACTTAATTTCTTTTTTAAGAGTGATCCAGTTTTCAAATTCAGCTGATTCTGTCATACACTAGATGTGAACATTATTAGTAAATACTGACACACTTCACACACAGGCACTCACGCAAATCTCCTGTGGGATTTCAGAAAATGTGGAAGAGAACAGTCATTTGACCACTTTTATGACACCATGGCATAATTTTTAGAGCTTGAAATGCTCCAGCAACTATATGAAACAACCAACTGTATTATTTAAAATTCCTCCTTTTTTGAAAAGGAAATCATACGGTTTTGGAATGACAAGAGGGAGTAAATGCTGTCAGAATTTTCATTTTGGGATGAACTAATCCTTTAAGTACTGGCTGATATCCTGGTTCGTTTTCCACATTGAGATGCAAGCTTTTAAGTGCATTCTCTGCCCTAACTAAAGCAAGAGAGACACCAGAAACACAAGTGAGACAAGACTCTAAAATCCTTCTTTAAGTAACTGCACTCTGCTGAAATTATGGATGTTTAGAACAAGTGCGGGGCATTTGTCAAACTCAGCCACCGTAGATCCACCAGCAGAGCTCGCAAACATGAGCTTTCCTCATCAAACTAAGATGGATGAGAGCTCAGATAAGCTGGAGGTCTGGTCTGCATTCTCCCTAAATCTCTCTCAGAGCCCTTTCTAAACAAAGATGGGAGATGTGTAACGTCTAATCTGACAGTTTGTTAAGACTCAGACTAATGAAAATAATAAAGTAAAGCAGCAATTAAAATATGCCAAAATCGGTCAGCGTGCATCCGAGTTTCTTCCCCGTTCATCTAATACGCCTTTCAATCAAAGCCAGACTCCATTTAGATGCTAGCGACCTTGGCTTTGTGACCCAGATATTCGATACCAGCATTGCCCTTCACGTTTTACAGTTTCTACCTTAAAGAGTGCATTAATGTCGATAAAAAGCAGGGTCCACAGCCTTAGTTAAAAGGCACCATCATAGCAGATTTCTGCGAAAGCTTGCTAGCTTGTTGCCCCCCAGCACTCTGCATTGTCCTGCTCGGCTGCACTCTCTCGGCTGGTCAGAGCTGAAAGGAGAGCCAGGCCTTAGAGTAATGTTTCTTGACAGCTCGGCACACAATACGGCACAGGAGAGCTGGAAATCACTACACATGTCGATAAACAAATGCTTATTTTTAGAGGAGAAAGCGATGCACTAGTTTATCTCTGCAGCAGGAAGGTCCTGACAGACCTGTTCTTGGGACAAACAAGCGAAAGGAAGGGAGACTACGGCTGGCGTCCAGTGCCGGCAGGCCCAGTATCTTTCCCTTTTAGAGGCACAGCAGCAGGACCACGTTTGATGGGATATCAAACGGCTGACGGTCACACTTGCCAAGATTTCTCATTGGGATCCTCAAGACGGACAAGGCAGTCTCTGAGTGGTGGACCAGCTTGGTTTTCAAAAGAAATGGCAGAATTTAAGATCTTAAACAAAATGTAACTTAAAAGAAGGGAGCAGGGAAGCAAAGGGACACACATGCATCAAACCATCAGATGAAAATTACTTTCCAATAGATTGCAGCCCAAGGCTAATCTAGAGCACTAATCATCACCTGTGCAGTACTGTACAAAGCAGTCAAACATGAGCATGCTTATGCAGTAATAGAAACACAGCTTGTGCTTTCAAACATTCACCTTCCATCCTTTTACCAAAAAATGTTTCATGTGTATACATTATTATCCCTAAAATAAGCAATTAAACCAGGTCGAGCCGGAACGTGTTTTTGCATAATATATACACACACTCACACATATCTCTCTCTCTCTCTCTCTCTCTCTCTATATATATATATAGACAGGTTTATTCATAAATTGCTGAACTGTTGTCCTTAGTACATCATGCTAGCATCATGGTTGAAACATGGGGGGCAGATGGGGTCTCTGGCAGTAACACTGCCCCCCAAGTTGAACTAAGGAAAGGTGAGTGGCTAATCCATCAGGATCATGTGCGCTAGGCCACAAAGCACCATACTGATCCTTCAAAACTGATAGTGACCCAGCAGTGATCTGGCTTGCCAGTGAAATGAGCATTTGGATGGGCTCCTATTAAAGGCCAGACAGGGCTAGGTTTCATGTTTCCACATGAAAACATTACTGACAAAATCTAATTTACCCATAACACAAAATTCTGAATGAAGTATCGGCTGTGATTATGTACCTGAAGGCGGGTGCGTGAATGTAAAGTTAAGACAAGCTTAACCAAACCAATGATATTCCCTAGTTTAAGAAACATAGCTAGAGAGAAGAAGCTTTGATTGACAGTGGAGTAAGTAGACGAACATAGTTAGACAAATGGATACCACGATATTGTTTGACAGACAGATGGAAGCGTAAATGGATGGTTTGGCAGCATGATAAGGTAAATAGACTGATGGATAACTAAACAAATAGAGAAAGAAAATGGCTGGTGGTGCTGCAAAAAAAAAAAAAAAAAACTATGATGGGGAAACCAGATAGAAAGATAAACACAGATGGATAGTGTTGATATGACATAGATCGATTGATTCTTCAATGCTATTTCTTCTTTCAAATGTGATTGTATTTTTGATGAATCAAAAATGGGTGAGTGTGAAACAGCACGTTGACCAGAACAGACATGCCACTGTCTGCCATTAAATTCGATGTCACATAAGCACTGAGGGGGCTTAGCTAATGATGAACATCACACTGAATATATGTTGAGCAAACACATACACAGATACAGTACAGGCAAGATGGAAGCCGTGTAATAAATCAGTGGGTGAGAATGCCATGGAATGTGAAAAGAAGGTGATGGAATAGAGATCTGTGGTGGGGTAGAAGAATGAGAAAATGGAGGGATGGAAGCGATAAAGCTACTTTCTGCTAACAAGGTCTCAAGATACCATTTTCACATCTTAATTACTCTTGGTGGAGTGCTGGAATACGAGTCATACAGCAAATATGAAAAAAGAACTAAAAATAAAAATTAAAAGGTTACTTTATTCAAGGTTACTTCAAAGGTTATATGAATAAAAATGACAATTCTGTCAATATTTACTCTCCCTCAAGTTGCAGCAAACCCATTTGTGTACTTAAAATTAAAGAATGCTTGTAGTTATGACTGTAATGTAGTCATAAACAAATTACTCTTTTGAGTCAGATGTTTGTAATGAATAAAGTCATTCATTCATTTAAACAACACAATGTATATTAAAAAAATACTTTAGATAATTAAAAAATCAAGTAAATCTATGATACTTTATTATGCTTTTTATATCATTTTTGAAACACAAAATCCTAATTAACTACATGCACTGAAAACAGCAATCAGCACAATCTTTTAAAACTTCACATTTTCCAAAGAAGAAAACATACACAGAGGGTTTGGAACAACGTCAGAGTGAGCATGATGAGAAAATTCTAATTTGTAGTAATAATGACAAAATTTGTGGGTGAACAATCCTCCTAATGGCAAACTGACTGATGTAAGAACGTTTGCCACCTGAAGCAGCTCAGAAGGTCACACTGAGACTTTTAAAGCTGCCAAGGGAATGTTGTCGTGTCCAACAGACTCTTTTCCTTAATGAAATATACAAGGGGGCAAAAATAGACCATTACTGCAGCTGCGGTCTGTTTACTAATGCCGTCCTCACATTGAGATAAAAAAGGTAGTATGCGAAAGCAAACATTCAGAATTTTAAATCATACTCAACAGGTGACCAATCTATCCACGTTCGCACACACTAAAAACAGTTACAGCGAATCCATTAGGGTAACATCTTCCGAAGCTACCAAACAAAAGTCGCCGTCTCTTAGTCCTGTGCTTAAGATTGCTGATGCCTCACTCTACTTGGGAATACACAACGCAGACATCCACTTAAATAAAACATTCTGCTCACACTTTATTTATTTATTTACTCATCCGTCTGTGGATCTCTTCTCTCACCAAAAGAGCATAAAGATCATGGAGGGCCATTTTCAGAAGAACCTCTGATCCATTTGGAGAAGAGTCTGTACTGAGTGATGTGTATTAGGAAGAGAGTGAGCTTGAAATATTGATTTGAAAGGACTTGTGTAGAGCAAAATCATCCACTGATGGGCCATGTTCATTGTCGTCCAATCCTTGCTATCTTGAACAACCTGAATTACCGCTTTACTTCTTATTTGGGCACTTCCATTTTTGACTCTCTTCCGCTTGCATTTCCTAATTTTACCTCTCTGTTTCTTGCTCCACTTCTTGCTATTTATTGCTCCCTCCCCCATAGGGCATAAAAGTACAAGCTATTTTCTAACTAACTGGGGGGGTTTAAACTTTTCTTGTGCGTTCGTCTCCTAACAGCATATGAAAAGTGACAAATGTGCCTGTAAATCAGTTCGATTGCTGCACAGACGCAATTGTGAGGATGAAATACAATGCAGCCAGATGTCACATGACTACAGGTCTCATACAATCTTTGTCATGTTATCCATCAGAACCACAAATGCACGAGCTGAGCTAATTATGGGGATTGCAACAGCGTCTCTTTCAGAATGCCAACAACGAGGGATTGGTTGACCTGGGGGGAGGTTGTTTTGCTGTGTGCGTGGAGCGACGACACGTCCCCGCAGACCTGCGGGCGACAATGGATTGCACGTGGATGAAATATTCATCAACGCTGACTTATTTATCGGGAAGATTTCTGCAGGGGGGCCCTCAAGAGATCACACTCACATGCCAGCCTGTCGCCACTTTACCCGCAAGCTTTTCAATAAAACAAGCAAACAACAAGATTCCAACACCTATAAATAAGTCAGCATTCCTGAATAAAGTGCAGTACACAGGGTCTCTCTAAGGCTCTACATCACTCTTTTATAGAGCTGCATGGGCCCGAGCATGCCCAAACTGGATGATAACAACAGGACAACAACTGCGCTAGAATGAGGATGGCCATGATGATATGCAAGACGCAATACAGCTCTGTGCCATAGCTGTTCTGTACTTCTGTAACTTCGGTATGCATATGCAAAAGCACAATAAGAGCAACACAAAGTGTGATTTAGTCATATTACAGCTTTGAGTGATAAACAAACCAGGGAGGTCCACACAAAAGTGAAACTTCTGACACTAATTACTCACCATCACATCGTTCCAAATGTAACACCTTCATCATCTTTGATGACCTTGCACTAAAATGTTTCCAGGCTCAGAAACGGACATCAGTTAAATTGTCCAAGTAACATCAGAGGTTCAACTGTAATTTTTACGAGCTACAAGAATACTTGTATCACAGTGCATTTCTAAGTCTGGGAACATTTCGGTTTTGTTGTTATCTTTGGAGGGTCAGAGAGCTCTCGGATATCTTAACCCTCTGGGGTCTGAGGGTGTTTTGGGGGCCTGGAGAAGTTTTGACATGCCTTGACATTTGTGCTTTTTTCAGTTGCTTATTAACATGCAAATGGCTAAAGTCGAATAACTCTGTAAACTGCACAAACTGGGCTACAATTACAACATGTTAGCAGCATTTATGTACATGATTGTGTTTTTGAGAAAGCAACATTTATGCGTGGTGAAAAACCAACATTTTAAAGTCAATGAAATAAGGCCATAAAACACATACAGTACATTAGTTTCGAAGATGAACAAAGGTCTTACAGGTGGGGAACAACACGAGGGTGAGAAAATAATGAAAGAAGTTTCATTTTTGGGTAAACTATCCCTTTACGTTGTTATTTGCAGCAACCAGATCTTTTGAGAATGGGCATAAAACTGAGAATGTGAACTAGATCAGCTGTCAGGGATGTAGGATATACAGTAGAATAACTATCTGTTCTAACTCAATTTCATAATATGGAAAAGTGTATTCCTTTAGGTAGAAGGGTGAGTAAATAATTCCAGAAATTTCACTCATATTTCTTTAAGCACTAAAATAGACCTATAGAGTTCCCCAGTGTCTTCCTGTCCCTATTCTTCCTCAGTGAATGGCTGTAGTTTCAATGAGCAGTGCCGTCCCACTCCACCTTTTCACTTTTCTGTTCCCCGGGTGACCGAGAGAACTTGATTAAGCAGGCAGACGGGGTTGCTGGGGCACTGTGAATATTCGCAGAGCATTATGCACCAGCTGCCTGGACGTCTGTCAGTGTGAGCTATTGTTAGTGAGTTTGATTAAGTCTCCCGGTAATAACGTTGTTACATGAAATGTGCTGCAGGGGAGCGGGTGAGATAAAATGTGAGACTCACACCTGCCGGCAATAAGCGCACAGTCCCGCCAGCTCAAAACACGTGTATCTACAGAGAAAAAAATGTGTTGCCCACATTCAAAACCACAGACCTGCACTGTCCAGTTTTTTTTTCCTCTTGCCTTCTGATTTCAAAGCAAATTACCACAGTTAGACCAAAAACATGTATTAGCGCACTGTTGCCAAATGGTCAAATAATGGTCGAATCCAGGTAAACGCACTGCAAAAACAGGTCTTAACCTTACTGTTCACGGGGGGCCCTGCCTTGCGGCCACACACCTGAGCCCATTAGCCTTTCCTGGGATCAATTAGTATTAAAGTTTTACCAACTTTCATCTTTGCCCACAATAAAAAAATAAATAAATACATCGCAGCCAACTAGAATCATCATATATGACTCATCGATGGAAGTCTGCTGGTTCCACCAGAACAATTACTGCCAACTAGAAAACGCATTTGAGTTGATCAAATTAGGATTGGCCTTCAAGTGAGGACTCCACGGCAAACAGATCTTTTCTGTCAGCTAAGTACATGAGGGAGCTTTTCTTTCCCTTCCCACCATTCCACCAGGGTGTCACAGCCAGTTCCAGCCTGAGGACAGTGCATGTACAGGGCATACCTGTGCTGGCTCTTCCCCATCTCCTGACAGTACCCTTCGCATCACAGCATGGATCAAGTCATGAGATCTGACAGATGTGCCCTCCATACAACATCTCCCCTTCCCCTACTTTCACAGCCCCCTTTCCCTGCTGCCCGGCAACACCGCCTGACAGCTATCAATATGGATTCCAGCAGAGCTGCTGAGAGATGGCTGAATAAACACAGAGGGAAGGAGACAAAAAGAGAGAAAATCAAAGGCCACAAAAGGTAGCCTATTATCCACAAGAACAGGAAATAATTTACCAGCAATTCGTACCTCATTTCACTTTCTTTTGTTGAGGGGAGCTATTTATGTTCCAAAAAAAAGACTGAGAGAGGGCTCTTCACATACATTTTAAAAGTCATACGAACGTGTCAAAATGCCCTGAACTGGTTTGAAAATTGACACCTGCCCCACCACCCCTTTTTCTCATCCTCTTTGTCTGTTCATTTCTGATTCTTTTTTATAGTACGCTGTACAAAAAGAAAGATCAACATTCAAAATGAGTTGGTACAAGTTTATGTTTACAAATAGCCGAACGATTGATGGCTTGTGGAGAGAATTTTATTTATTTATTTGTTATTCTGAATAAAATGCAACTTCATGTTGTAAACAAATATTTACAAAAGAAAAGACATTTTCCTCAGCATGGTCATCCAGTAAAAAGAAAAAAAAACAAAACACATTTTTTCCATGACAATTGATTTCCATGTTAATCATAAGATTTCTCAATAACTTGAATGAGATTTGACCTTTTCATCTAGAACTCATGCTTGCTTCATAAATCATTTGGGAAGCAGTTAAGCTCAACTTCAGATGCATGCTTGGTAAAGCATAACACATTGACAAAAAATAAAATTAGTAAGACAGTTTTTATGGTTACTACTGTTAGTTGCTTATTAGCATGCATATCACTAGAATATTAGCCACTTATTACTGCTATTTAAGCACATGTTAATGCCTTATTCTATATGACCTTATTCTACATCCCTAATCTCACCCAATACCTAAATTTAACAACTAACTATTAATAAGCAACACATTAAGAATTTATTGAGGGAAAAGTTGTGGTTATTAGTTTTGTTACACATTTAATCTTTTAACTCTTTTTATATTTTACAATACATGCACTCACATGTACACATAATGTACTAACAGTGTACTTACCAAAGGAAATACTGGTAAAAAAAAAGTAACTACATAGGGTAGGGTTAGGTTTAGTGGTAGGTTCAGGGTCAGTACTTATTTTGTGTTATTGTAATTAATACAATAAGTACATGGTATGTTCATGAGGAACAGCACTGTAAAATAAAGTGCTACCCTCAAAGTTGTATACAGATACAACAACTGAGGCACAGTTGTAACTTGTATGGATACATTGAAATACATTTTATATGGATGTTGGACAATAAAAGGCTTTCATCATTTAGGCCTGTCATTCAGACTTATAAAATAACCATAAATAACCCCATTAAAAATATATAGAGTATCTGAAAGAATAAAGACAAAGAATAAAGTATGTGACCCTTCGGTCAAGCAGCTGGACAGTGATCACTCAGACCTGAGAGGTTCAGGACTGAAAAGAGGGCAGAGCAAACCTCTAGTGCAGAAGGTCTAGAGCAGGGAGCAGGTAAGAGACTAAAGGTCCCTCTGTGACAAGTCCACTGAGGGAAGGAACATCTGGTGGGCCGGCTGCTCCTCTGGTTAACACACTACCCCAAGCGGCCTATGCACACACACAAAAATGCAACTAGGTTTCTTTGTATTACAGACAGCTACTGGTGCCACTGCACTGTTGCTGTCAAGACTCCAAGTTTGACACAAAATAATTGTGTTACACACAACACTGCCACACAACAGTGTTCCATGTGGTGTAAAATAAGATCTGAAAGTGCAACCTTAACCTCATTCACTGTGCAACAGATGCTCTATATACAGACAGTGGAAAATGTCACTGTTGGCAGAGATTGCTGCTCCTCTACTTCCTCCACTGGTCTCTCATGCAGGATAATTCCCATACCTTTCCTGCCATTGGCTGCAGAGATGGAGAAAGTAGAACTGAATCCTCCTCCCGGCCCTAATGAATAAGTTGAGAATGTGAGCCATGTTCGCCCTGTCAACACGAAAGTAATTTACTGCTGTAGCAAGGCTGATCCTTAACAACCTGCATGTTCGCCTGATAAAACACTAGCGACGGGTCTCTCAGCTCAGAGCTAAAGACACAAACAAACACATGGTCTGATATAGCTGTGCAGGAACCCTGAGTGAACCCTGAGATGCAAGAGCTTCATTAATGTTGATTTCTTGCCAACAAAAGGCATGTGCAAAAGTGAGAAGGAGAGAGAAAACCAAGACACAGGCTGTGAGAAGGTGGAAGGGTCAGTAAAACAAGCCTGCTGCCCAGCACCGGCACCGCAAACACACACAAACTCACTCAATGCATGTTGTTGACCTGGGCTGGCCTTGCGAGCCAGGGTGAGAGCCAGGCTGTGGATGTGTTAAGCAAGGCTCATCTTCCCTCAGCATCTGTAATGATGGAGCTAATGATCGCTGCTGCTGCTGCAGGCGCAGCCTTGCCCAAGCCGGAGTAATTGCAGGGGATCTGCACAAGACCTGTCCGTGATGTCACTGCTGGTCAGCAACAGAACATTTCAGAGTTTCAGAAGGCACTCTTGTAGCAGGAGAAGAAAAGAAAACATTGATCTTCTTTATCAGAGGATAAAAATGAAAAAAACACCAATAAGAGTGGTTGTCTCAAGGAATACAATAAGAGGAGCAGGTGAACATGGAAAGCCTTTCATGTTCCTGAAGGAACAGACTGAAAAGGGAGAGAAAAAACAGCTGGAAAGGCATTGATTTTTTCTCATCTTGAAGCGCTAAACTAGCAGCTAAGTGCCAGCGAAGTGAGCCACTCTCTGAGCACACCAGCTGCACGCCAATCCAAATTGATAAATTTCATGATGCTGTTTCACACTTTATCCTTACTTTATCAATAATTTCCTTCTTGCTATAGGCCCCATAACAGTGTTATTAGCATAGAGCAACACACATGAGACAAAAAGGGGGAGGAAAATAAATAGAGCTGAGCGAGCGAGCGAGAGAGAGAGACACTGATCTTCCAGCCACTCAACGGCTGTGGTGTGATTAAAAATAGAAATTGCACAGCAGATTAAATAAATATAAATAAATGAATAAAACCTAGACCCATCCAAGTGACTGGAGCTAATGTGATAGGGATCCTCTCTGACAGAAATCAAGTTTTAATGAAGAGCCATGTGCTGGGAGAAATTAGCCATTACCCACAGGAGCAGATATTAAAAGTTTATAAATGACAGTAGTGTTGCTCGTGATTGCTGAGGAAGGGGTGAGTCAGGGGAGCATGGCACAGGAAGACTTTGCGGCCCGCGCTCTGATCTGTTTACATGTCACTGTGCCAGTGGGGCGTGCGGCGGGCACCCACACGCTCCTGACGAGGTAAATTTCGAGCGTCTGCCCAGCGAAGGCATGCCACGGGAGCGTGCGACAAACATGGCAGAACAAACGCACTGTGACGCCTGCACCCCTTCATCACTGCTCTGATAAAATACACCAGAACATTCAGCCATATGGGACCTGGAGATTATTCATACAATCACAGGCCTACATATGGGTTGGAGGGAGACTGGACTCCTGAGGTTTTCTTATGTCACTAGAAATGACAGGGCCGGATATGAGCTTTCCTCTAACGAACCCGGCAAATGGGCTGAGTAGGCCACAGATACGAAACAGGTACTCACAACAGCATAAAATCCTAAATATACTAAGGGTGTAATGGATCTATGTGAAAAGCTAAAATGTGCCATTTGCCACTCCCAGTACAATACGCATTTTAATTGTCAAAATAATTTAACAATACTATGAATCAAAATCATTGCATGTTTCTTTTTCACAAACAGTTTGTTTTAATGAGTGAATAAGAGTTAAGGTTAAGAGACTTCACCGTGTGCTTGCGTACAATAAAGCACAACAAAAATAATGATATATTGTATATATATATATATATATATATATATATATACACACACACACACACACACACATATATATATACATATATATATATGGGCAATATATCACACAGTATATTTATGCGCTTTGTGTGGTAACCATGATAAAAGTGAGAATTATTTTACTGCTGATGTCACCTCAACACTGAACCTTCCATAAGGCAACCATTTAGAATATGTGAAAGAAACATGATTTAATAATAAATATACGATTTATAACATGATTATTATTATATATATATTTTTACATTTCCTCACTTGTAAACAAAGAAAATAAAGCATTGAGTGCACCTTTAAACATTTATCCTAAGCTTCAAATGACTGAACAATTCAAATATTTCACAGTGGCATGCCTCTCTAATAACAGCCTACCGTTGTCTATTCTCTGGCTGCTACATGAAAAACATTAAAATAAAGAATTAAATAAAGGCTTGAAAATCTAAAAATGGTGATCAGCCTCTCTGCTGGGCTGTGGTTAAATGAAGATTAAGGCTAAGCCGCAGAGGTGAAGGGCCTGGCGAATTGAGCCCCTGCAAATGGAACATTGCACGGAAATAGACATAATCTTACAAAGCCATATTTTCCATGAGAAAGAACGTGTCAACTTGTCGACCATGAGGCACTGTAAACTTTTTGAGCTATCCACTTGGCCCTGAGCAGATCCAATTAGCTTTATTTTGGCAACACGCATTCTTAAAAAGCTAGACTCTTGACTGTTGGCTCAGGAAGGAGTTGGTAGTTTCATGTAACTAGGAAATTTTTCTTCCTCCTTTGATCTCTGCTCGAGCCATCAAGCCATCAACATTAAGTAAATTAGTACTTTAGGATTAAATCTTTCTAATCAAACAAAGCTGTCAATCAACTTAAAAAAAAATGTATAAACACGAATCCACCCGTTGATACGGTCATAGGTATTCTGAAGTAAGATTTGGGTATGTGTATATGAACAACTAAAGCGCATATCATTCATATTTATTTTTAGATGCCATATAAACTACGAGGAAAGGATGTCCCCCCCCCCACCCCTTAAGCAGTGAATATGGCATATTTAGTCAGCAGATTGCATGGATATATTTATTCATGTCATTATTTAGGGTCTGTTAGACATGGAGGCAAAGGAAAGTGAATTTTCTGACCAGCTTTATCCTTCAACCAAAAATTATTATATGCTAAAATTATCCACCATAACCAGAGCCAAGGGAGAAAGAATAAACATTATGGCATCATAGAATATATAATCATTTTTACGATTCCTGACTCCTCCATATCTGGATGTGCAGCTACTCAACTGAATAAGCAGGTGAGAGTGTGGACAACAGCATGCTGTAAACTTTACAGGGCATTATAAATTCCTGTTGAGATGAAATCAGAAACCATGAGGGACTAGAGAGAGAGAGAGAAAACAGACATTACCTGTGAGAACACAACAGCATCTCCCCAGAGCTTTCTATTAGCATTTAATTGACAAGGCTTCTTATTCAAACACTCCAGTTGCTCTCCTCCTCCTCCCCTTCCTGCCCTCTGCCACAGGCTCTACTCTATTCTTAGCTCCCTGCGAAAAACTGCTCCACTTTCTCATTTATACACACTATAAATTCCTTACGTTCACACTATGAATACTGATCATCACAAATGTTGTGACATTTAAAGGAAAGATGCAAAACAGACAGGAAAGACCTATAATACTCATTATATTAATGGAATTGTTTGAGAATGAATCTATCCATCTATCTTTTAAAATTGTATTGGGATTGTGTTTTATACATGCTCTATTCCTGTGCCGTCCAGTAAATTCCTCTTCGGTCTTGATGTGTGAATATCTGGGCTTAAACACAAAGGTTGCATCTTCAGTTTCAAGTGGTTTGACATCACAAGCCTGTGCGCTTGAGAAAAGGTACTATATCCCAGGCTGCTTTTGGGTAACTGTCAACGCAATTAGTGAACTGTATGTCAACCTGAGAAGGCGACTAATATAAGTAAGAATTATCAACCTTGTTTGATTAAAAGCATCACAAACGTCCCTATAAAAAGTTGCAAGAGTAGATAAAAGTGACTGAGGTGATGCCATTCTAAGAATCTCTGCATTTGGCAGAGTTCACTTCCTGTTTACTTCTGAATGACAGCTGTACTTAATAATTGTGTGCTCTCTGAGTTGAGGTTAAAGGAAGTGACAACCACATGACAGGAAGGAGTGACCTTGCATTGTCGCACTATCTACTTGAAAGAGGGTCAGGGTATCATCAAGTTGCACTGGGGTTTCTTTGATTAATGCTGGCATTAATAAAAGACTATCCCTGTCCAATAAAATGGCTTCAGATAATAGATGTTGCCATTCTAAGCCAATAATAGTGTCTATAATGGAATCAGCAGAGCTGAAAAAGGCGGACTTTCATTTCCTCTTGTGGGCCGTATGTTTTGAACACCCCATTGTTCATCAGCTCCTGCAGCCGATAACCATTGAATTTGCATGTGAATCAAGAATGCTTCATAACCTGTCCTAAACACTGGCTATGCAAATGACATGACCCAGAAAAGGACAAGCATCTTTAAAACGAGTAAAAAAAAAGTTTCTCACATTTTCGGAAGCACCAAAGGAGCAACCGTGTAGCAACAGTGTCACGCTGAGCCACTGCCTTCACCTTATCAGATTTTGCCAAAAACAACAGGTTGTCAGCCATGAAAAAAAAAAAAGCTAGCATCAACAGTTTGTTCTCTCCAGGGCTGACACATGGGTTGGCTGGTATTCTCAATTTGTGCACCAGAAGCTTCAAGGTGAACATGAGAAAAAAATATAGATACTAGAGCTTTTTGTGGGTTGTGATGACTGCCTGAAAGATGCTATAAGCATAAGTTTGCCAATATAACATTGAAGGACTCTGTCAGCTGTTTGAAAATGTCTCACTGTAACTGACAATGTGTGATATTTACCACAGCCCTATTGAGTTTCGATTCCTATCACCCGACGTCCGTTTTCATGTACCATTTCGGACTGGACTAACATCTCTGTGTTTATTACAGAGGTGGGAGGGTCTGTTTTGTACATCGGCGTCACAGAGATCAAATGGCAAGTACAGCAAAACCATGTTAATGTGTGGTTACTTTAGTTTAACTATTACGTTTTTTATTTGTAGTAAACCCATGTTTAATTTTGATAATTAAAACATACATTACAGGGTGCAGAAATGAACGCGAGTAATCTTACATGGATATTAGCCAGTCTTAACAGTTTACGTATCTGACTCTTTATTTGTATTTTTTTTTTTCTATATCAAAATATATCAAATGTGCGTGTGGCCAAAACACACAAGGAAATGCGTTGTGAAAAATAATATCACCGGCAATCACTGACATTACATTGGTACAGGATTAATTTTTCAGTGAGGATCACTGAATTTGCTGAAAAACAGTAGGTAATTTGCTCAGGAATTATCACAGAGTGTGTGAGAGAAAAATACAGACATGGCAGATTGGGACGGGATTAAAATTACCAAGTACGTCTGTGAAACAAAAATTTCTCTAATGACCCCCTGTAAAACTAGTCCCGTCCGAATAGGACTAAATAAAAATTTGCTCATTCAAAGAGAAGTAGACACTATACGGAAATGTGGAAGTTGGACCCCCTTCTGGTTGAAAGTGGTACAATGCAAATGTTTGAGGTTTAATCAGGACACACGTGTGTGAAATCTACCATTTGAGGTGCTACAACTGAAAAACAAAATAGAGAAAAAAAAGACATGAATAAATAAATAAATTAGATACATCCACCTAGGATTTGTGCCACAAATTAACCTTTAAAAAAAAGAAAAAAAAAACCCAGCAGCACAAGCTGTGGAAAGGGAGGTCCATCTCTCTTCTCTGTCTCTCTAAACCTCAGCCATGGGCAGTAAATAAGCTGGCAGTGAAGAGAGAAGGTGCGATGACAATGATGTATGGTCTTGAGTACTCTATAGCTATTCAGCTCGCTCACTCGCTCTATCTTTCTCTCTGAATCATGGACAACATCCTACATTAGCAAGGCCAGGTTAAGTCTGCACTAATTCCAATTTATTACATTTGCTGCTCAACAGAAGCAGGTGACATAAAACTATTCTCCTAGGCCAGGCATATCAGAAGGCTCTGACCTTAATCACGTGACATATATTCTCACACAAAACCGGAATTTGTTCATTCCTCATAGCCTTCAGGCTTTATTACGTTGCAATGTATCCATGTTATCAGTGAAGGTAACGTAACACAGTTCTCAACCACATGGACTTAACAGACCATGTGAGATGACAACAGATGTGGTCTGGTTTTAACCCCATAACACTCCTCTCCACCACGTCGGTCACGGGTCTGGATAAGTCAGTCCTGAAGAAGTGTGTCAGCGGGATGTCATGGGGATCGGGCACATGCGTCTAACTCAGCTAACTAGCATGGAGTGATGTTGCATCACAGGATAGAGGAGAAAAGAACTGAATTATAGAGGAGAGAGTTAATTATGGATGGGGAGAGGCAAAGGCTTCGACGTTTACCTGAGACACATGGCTGCTTCAGCGTCTGGAGACACAGCTTGTCCCTTGCTGCGAGATGCTGCGCTGCTTTAATTGAGCATCTGCATGCTAAATCAGATTTTTCTATTTCACGAGAAACTATGTGGCTACACTTGTTAGCTGTTTTCTTAACAAAGAACGACAGTGAAAAGTAAGTCTGAAACCATGATGAGACAGAATTATGATGCAAAAAGATATGATCACACCTCACCCTTAAGGGCATATCCGTAATTGACAGCCAAGACAGATGCCGCAATGATTAGTCAAAAGAGGAAATGAGGCTTGCGTACTGATGAAGAGGGGCCCTGAGAGTGATGCAGCTCTTTATTACGTTTTTAACATTTCTTCAGTGACAATCGATAACGATGGACCAGGTTTTTAATTACCGATGTCATTGTTATGGACTCATATTACATTCTCAAGTAAAGAAATTAGTGCTACACTTCACATCTACACCTTAATAGAGTGCAACAGGTTCCAGAAGTAAAAAATCTCATCTCATATGGAACATTAGCTATAGCATACATCTTTACACACAGAACTACTGTGAGTTATGAGGTTGAATAGTCAATGGTATTAAGTTTTATTATAAAGCAGGGCTGCATTATTGAACTTTTTAATTCTTGTTTAAACATGGAATTCCTGATTAAAAAGTACATTACCCATGATTCTTAAGAAAAATCACCACCAGCCAGAGAATTGTGACAAGCAAATCATGATGTAGTCATTCAAGAAGTTTCTCAAACACAGTCTTGAACTTTTGTCTTTCTGTAAAACTTTCCAAAGTTGCTAACTTTGTCTCATTCATAGCGTATAGCTCTTAAAGACTTGAATTAATAGGTATAATACTTACAGATCCAAGGCCACTAAAAAACTTGCTGTGGTTAATAGGGGGCATAATCAAGTCATGTCAGAGCACAAAGCCGGCCTCTGGCATCGGCAGTATAGAGAATGCTAAGGGCGCCGTACATCCGGGTATTTCTATGGGTTTACTTATTTTTGAGTCATTTAAGCAAACAGTTGGGTTTTTGTATTAGTGATGTTATGTGTGTTTATGTTCAAGTTAGTTTGGGTGAGTTTGGTTCATTTGCAGCCTTGTTATAAAAAAGTGTAACTGAGAGATGTCATGAGAGTTGTGTAGGGGAGGAACTTGATTTTGCCTTGCATGAGGAAGTTTATTCTATGTGTTACATAAAAGGTGAAAGAAGACAGTGTGATCTTCTGTTGAGTTATTCTGTCTGTGCATCTGCATAAAGAGTTACTCAGGGTCGTGTGGTGTAAGAGACGTGAGTGCTTATTTATTGTTTATTTATTTATTTATTGCTGTTTATTACTCAAGTTAGCGCATGTTTTAGCACGTGTAGGTGCTAGTAACCTGCTGCCAAGTCGTTAGGGAAAAGTATTATAGAACAAGCTTAGCTCGCCCACGTCTAAACGAACAACAGCTAGTTGTCACAATATGTTCAGTTAATATTTTTGTATTTGTTTGGTTAATTCTTTCTAAATATTTTGAATGTGCAATTGCTTTATTTAATTAAAATAATGTCCAAGACAAAGCTATTAAGTTTCGTATTAGTATATGTACACTAGCAGTGGAATTTACTGCGATACAACGGGGCGCCACCTGAAATTTTGCCTAGGGTGCCAAATTGGTTAGGACCAGGCCTATCAGAACAACTAAAACAAAAGCAACATTATTAAAATGCTTTATTTTTAAAAGCATCTCTTTACCTCCTTCCCTCCAACCACCAGTTGTATGTCAACAATTTCACTTTTTACAACAATTAAATTACTTTTTTTTGGTAAACAATTGTTTTTACCTGTTGATTACAGTAACTTTCAAAAAGGCATGACATAGACAGCACCTGCACTTCCAAAGAACAGTGTTGGACTGTCGGTGGGAAACAAAATAAGGGTAAAACAGCAAAAGCAAACAGGCAGTGTTGGGATGGGGGCTGGTGGGAGCACTGCTGGAACTAAAGAGGGGCGTGCCTCCAGAGCTTGGGAAACAATTCTGCCCCTGGGAAGTCAAGTCATTCTGGATGACATTCGCACGCTGTGCCGGAGGCAGAGGGAGGCAGCATTGTGTTGTGCTGTGGATTGATGATGCCATGCACACAGAGCCCAGCAGCTGTAATTAAGAGGTCATGTGTGAAACTTTTATAGAATTTGCCCTATGCACCGGCATCTCGCCGCAACGTGAAAACTCCTCCGCCCATTTTGAACAATGCTTCTCAGTTCGCTCAATCTCCACTCTAAAGCTATTCTTAGATGTAACTCTAAAACACACTATTTGATTATGGTTTATGTGATAGTTTCACATTTTTAAATAAAAGAAAAGTTGTTCATGTTCATGCAAAACTCACTGTCACAATGTCAGCTTGTAGAATATATTTATAGCACATAAAATAGGAATTAAAAAATTTAAAAAATGTTGATTTGGTGATCAAGACATTTTCTATTATGATCAATGTTGATACTAACGCTACAAAGAATTATTTTTCAAATTAACGCTGTTCTTCATTTATCATTAAGATAAAAAAGTGGCTTTTAACACTGCTAACAAGAACCATTATTAATAGCCAAATAAAAATAATAATTGATAATAACTGTCCACCAATTTAGCATTTTATTATGAAACTGAGCTGAACATTTGAAAAAAAATGTTGTTGCCTAAAATAATATTTTCACAAAAAAAAAAAAAAAATCACTTATGCAGTGTCCTTTGTGACAATCCCTTTTAAATCTTTCACCGAGATCAGGCACTGAAGACACAAAATGGACATCAGCGTCAATCCATCTTAGTCCTATCCCAAGGGTATCTTAATGGCCCAGGCCTAATCCTGGACTAAGGTCTAGCAGCGGGGCCCTTGGCAAAGTTTAACCTGGAACATCCACTAGTCCCCCTTTCACAAGCCTTAAAACATTCAAAGCCTTCTATTTAGAGAGAGAAACTTTTGTTGGCGCACAAAGAGCCAACCAGCGGTACTTCTATAAAGCGAGCCCCGTTCAAAATCAGATTATTTCCACTCAAATCCCCCTTTCTTCACATGTCAGTTAACTATGTAGTGTCTTTTGTCTCTTTGTGAACAACCCATTTCACTATGATGGCCGGTAGATGTGTATTGCTGCATTTATTGCTACATTTATTCCTAAAGCAAAGAAAGAAGCATATTTCCCCCCTACTCTATATATATATATTTTTTATTCTTTGAAGAAATCTGGGACACATGCCCCTAAGGAACGCAAAGTGCTTTAATTTATTCCCACCTTTTCTCTCTGGCTGCCATCTCCAAGGCCTCTTTCTATGCCCAGAAGTGATTTGTTCAGGCTGGACCATCAAAGCAATTATTGTAGAGGCCCGCTTTCCTATTATGAGGGGAGATGACTGACAACAGCGGGATGGTTGAGGGTGGAGGGTACTTGGCACCAATTTATTAGATCTGAAAGCTTGTTCCTCATTGGCAGCTCTGCAAATACTGATACATAAACAAAATGCATGGTGTAAAACATTGCCGCTTTTCAATTACAATATCAGTCATTGTCAGCGCCTTGTTCGCCATGGTCCGGGTGACTGATCAGCCATTTAAATAGGTCAGGGCACAGCAGACATGCTAAGTGAACGTTTGGGTCAGATGTCAGATCTTGATATAATTAATGTAACACACATGAGAGCAGGGGCTCTTCTTTAGTAAGGATCTGCTCCACTGCACAGCTAGAAAGTATGGCGATTGATAGAGCGAACCACTGAGGGTCTAAGGCACCACAAAACATTCTTTCTTTAATGTGACAAAGTCAATGCCCACCCCAAGGAATGATGCACGGGCACGAACATGGGAACGACTGGAAGACGAGTTTGCACAGAGTGAATTTAAATGAATGAGAGGAAAAAACGTGGCATGAAGCTAACTCTCATGGCTTTGTGCACCAAAGGCATTGCCTTTAATAAAAGCCCCCTTTCACCGACTGTTTCCTTTCTTCAATTATTTAGGATTTATAAGCACGAACCATCTATTCTGTTACTAAAAGATCCCGTAAAAAATGAATAACCGGCCCATCAGCCTTATCGACTCATAAAAGTTTTACAATAGGCATAAGAAAAAATCCATTCTTCAGACAGCCAGTTAGCACCACTGTAAACATATTAATGAAAATACCTAAGACGGAATAAGATATGCTTTTAAAACTCAAGTTTACAACATGCAGCTCCAGAGAATTTTACATGCTTTTAAGCTAATCAAAACGTATGCGAGGTGCAAATGAGCATTGCCGGGAGTGTTTGTATGCATGTTTATACCTGTCACAGAGGATGACAGAGGGCATGAGTTCGATTAACGGTGCTTTTCTCAAGTGCCGCAGCTGCCTCCAGGTTGCCACGTCACATACAGGAACCATGGTGCCCTACTAAACAGCAAGCAAGCATGCCTCGGTGGGCGCAACCTCCTCATTCCTCAGCCATTGTGCAGGACTATGGGGAAAAAGGTGACCTGACCCAATGAAGAAAGCACATCTGCTGGGAAAAGAGCTCTGTAGTTGAGGTAATGTAGTGCATCGCTTCATCCTGCAGTTATTTTCCCCTCCGGGGCAGAGAGGTTACTTAGCCACACCGATTCTGGCTGATTCACTGTCCGCAAACCCCCCGCCTTGTGTTCCTGTTGCACAATGGCTCGTACCCTCGCTGCTTTTTCTTAATCCGCCGTTTCTGGAGAATGGGTTTGTTCAAGCCCACCGTCTATTTTTAAACCCACACATTAGTCATCTCTTACGGGGGAGCCACACAACATAGTAATTTATGGAATTCATGAATACCAAAGGTGTCTTGTGGAGGTTTGCTGCAGTTGTTATCTTTCTTGTTTATGCCCCTTTGAATTTTAGAACAAACAAGACGGCGTTCTGTTTGCGGTTTATGCTGTTCAAAAGCATGGATATCAAACCATCTCATTGGTTTAATGCTGAGTTTATATTCTACTTAACACAAATAAATAGTGGCTACATTCAACTAGTCACTGACGGAGTAGTTTATCAATTCTGCGAGTTCACCGAGCCAAAACTGAGGCACAGAGATAAACACTGGCTGAAACCCATAACCTTTGATTACTGAGGATATTCACCAATAGCTATGTATTTAGCATAAGTCCAGCTCGGGGCTCTGAGATCACTTACAGGGGGGGGGTTGAAACCATGCCAGCTTGTATCCTCTTACTAACCTCCGTGGCCTGTTAAACAAATTCAGACTACTTAGTGGGAACCTCTTGACCTACTTGAAAACGTCATGGTCTGCAAGAACATTAACGAAATTGAATTTGAATAAAATAAATGCTCATTTGCAATTCCAGCACCCCCATTGGAGTGGAACTTTTCTTGATCAATTACCATGTCTGCCGTTCACTGACACTTATGCTCTTATACATTTACTCACAAACAAAAAACGGCAGATAAACGGTACATGTGCATGTATCCCTTGCTGGGGAGTAATCTGACTCTCAACTAGGGGCAAATATTTCTGCATTATAATTTCGCATAGTGTTTATGCATGAGTTTCACTTTAGAGCAGAACCGCTGTAAACACTGCTAATGTCAACACCGCTTGTGTCGGGAAACACATCACAGTATTACCCTTAGCACAGCACTATAGATTCAAACAAGGAAAGTGCAAAAAACTACATGCTTCTGGGAAAGTATACAGTATATATAGAAAGCCTAGACCTCTTAATAACAGCACGTAAAAAAAAAAAAGCCAGCTTGTTTAGACCACTTCAAGTGTTATGAATGTTATGATATAACATCTTAGTCCAGACTTGATGCACAGGAAAATATTCCTGTGCAATATTCCTAATCCTTTTAATGGTACTATGAACTTGTGCCTGGATAACATTCTTGTTAAGTGACAAGGTTAATTCAGGTTAATTTTCACAGAACATCAAGTCTAAATGTTTCTAATGTGTCTCGAAAAAGCACAAGATATATTTCACAGACTCTTGGGTGCTTGGTAAAAGCGTGGAGGTGTCATTTGATTTGCTCTTTAAGCTCTCCAATACGGTTGCTTGAAGACTAATATCGTGTGGGTGAGCCTTCCTTCTAAGGAGAGTAAATGTTGAGGATGTTGTGAAAATGAAAAACATTTACAATGACACAACAGTTGCACACACACTGCATCACTGTAGAGATGAGAAAACCTAAATATGATTAGCTCTAGGGAGGGTTAAAAGAGAGCATAAGATATTTCCATGATCATTGCCTCCGGTTTGATGTAATTCTAAGCACATATTAAACTTTTAAAAAAGGTGATGTGCATGATTTTTTGATGCCAAAATACTCTGCTCTTCCAGATTAGTATGCAAAGACTATGAGTGAGACATTCGTAGATCAATTCCCATGACAATTTAAGCGCTCTATCAAAACGTTTTTTTTTTTTTGAGAAACAGCAGTGATGCAAGTTTTTAGTTGGATTATGTGTTTGACTAACCAATGACAGACAGTGGGAATGTTTGGGTGATGTTAGTGGTGCAAAATTACACACCAAGCAAAAAACTTTTGCTGCATTTTAGATGAAGATGAAAAGAACACAGCGTACAGTCACATATCGCAACTCACATATCGCAACTCTCAGAACAGGAGGAAAGAGAAGGGCACTGGAGCAACGAAACCAGTGGGATTAGTGCTAAGTAACTAAATGGGCCATATCACTTTTCCATTACCAGAGAGAAATAGCTATTTGGGTGGCTGAAATCTAAATGAAAAGGTGGAGCGCAGCTTTAGTGTGGATGTTCATTCGAGTGTGAATGTTGCACACTGTTCAACCTTCTTTTTTAGCAAATGGAAATTTGCCGTCACATCTTTGAGCTCCATCAATAAATAAACCAGACGCAAATAAACAGATAAATAAATAAATATGAGACGAGTCGCAAATGGGCATCCGTCAGCATTAGTGACGGAGCGATGTCAGCTAAGATCACGCTTCAGTTGAGGGGAGTGCCTGTGCGACGGAAGATTCCTGCTGATTGCATACACACGCACAATTCCCCCTGAGATCAGCTTTTGACCAGACACACAAGCCTCTTCTGCTTTATTCAAGCTCTGTCTGTTTCTCTCTCTTTCCCTTTATTTCTTCGCTGTATCCTCCTCCTTGCTAGGCTTCCAGATTTTGCCCTCTCAGTGCTCTCAGCTGTGTACTGCCTCTTTCCTTACATTATTTGTTGCCTTTCTTTTACTCTCTCTCCCCTCTCTTTCTTTCAACAGGACTGCACTGAGAGGCAGTGATGGTGTTAGTGGAGCTGTGTGTCTTTGTGCTGTGTCAGTGCTTTGAAAGCCACCGGTCTGATGGAATTTCTGGTGTGTCCCCACAGTTACGTGCCATCATCAGCTTCTGCACCATTCAGCACATCTCTGAACCGTCTACAGCCTCAGGCAACATAAGCAAAAACAACTAAGGCTTACACTAGCATTAACCAATATCACTATCAGCAATGAGATATGTCTTACAGACTTTAGTGAAAATCTAAATTTAATGTATATATATATATAAACTACATACAATACTTCTACTGTTTTTGACAAGGTGGGTGGGCATCTCACATGAAAACTTCACAAAAATTTCTTTCTAGCCCTGTGTGCTCTGGTTCAAGAATTCAAAAAATTTAGTCAAGCTGTAATAATAACTCTACTAACCATATTTTAAAGTCTTTCCTAATGTTTTAACATTCATACACCTTACAATAAGTCTACGTTTGGTAATAATAGATTATTTAACACTCTAAATAATCTACAATGCATTGTTGTTATTATTAATCAAAATTAATCAAATGTTTATTATATTTTATTATTTAATATAATAAAAAAATCGATAAATTATGAAAGTCAACCTGAAAACATGAATATTAGAAGAAAAACACAAATCTGATTTTCCCCTATTTTTTTTTTTATTAAATTAAATTAACTAAATAGAAATGTTAATAAAAATTACATATGAACCTGATATTTAAAGTTAAAATTAAATTAAATGTAAAATTAAGTAAAACCTGTGTGTGTGTTAATTGTATTGTTTTGTTTTTTGCATCTTCTAATTTACACCTTTAACAGTTTAATTTTATACTTTAAAATTAGTTAATGTATTATGAATAAACAACTACAAATAATAAATAACACATTTTATAAATGCAGTTACCAATAATCCATAATGATACATGACTATTAACCTAGATGAATAAAACCACTTTTAATCATTCTTCATTGCTATTTTATATTTAATGTTATGCGTTCAAAATGTTTTCAAATTGACCTTGTTGTAAAGTGTGTATAAATGTCAGTAATCAATACACCCCACCCTCAATATAATGTAATGTAATATAATATAATATTAGGGAGAGGTGGGGGGGTGACCTTTATAATAATAAAGGTCACCCCCCACCAAGCACAAACCCACACAGTTACCAAAGACTTACTCTACACTCAGCTGTGATGGGTCACATTTGAGCAGACAAAAGTGTATCCCTGGAGTATCTTCATAAACAGTGTTTCATAGTGTTGAGCTGTCTACTACTTAATTTATTTCCACAATACTGAGCTAGACTGCCCAATTCTACATAAGTATATTTTTACTCCCCCTCTTGCTACACCATCTTGAACAAATGCAGTATATTCCTTACACAAAGCATGCGAGTGGTAAAATAAAACAGTGTATAGTACTTTGACAATCTGCCTCTGTTAAACATCTACATGCTGTTGAATCGATCGAATACGAAACACGTGTGTTCTGGTAGCATGCTACGCACTATTCAAACCCCAGGAAAACATTCGTGAAAATAGCACAAGCTGTCTACCTATTCCCATAATTCCCCATACCTACTTATTACACGTATCCACCTCTGCAAAGGGAAAGGTAAAATATTCATATGAACTGCAGCGCTTGACAGATCCCAGATAGTAAGGACACACAAATGCAAACGCTCTTCAGCCGCTATTTGTCAGTGGTAATAGACACCTCACACTGTTAAATTGTGGGGTGTGCCACCAAAAATGGTACTAAAAGCAAGCGTTGCCCTTTATTCTCCTCTAGCAAAAGCGGATTCCTGCTGAACGCTGCTTTATTTAGGCCTACACTGATCGTTATTGGAACGCGCTCTCTCCAATTCATCACGACTACGGCTTAATTCACTCTGCCGAGGTTTTCGACTGAGGACGTCCCTTCAGAGTATTATCAAACCAATATTTTAAGGATGGGAGAAGTGAGGGCTGTGTTTAAAAAGCTCATTGGGTCTGATTTGAGAGATACAGCTTTCACTTTTTCCCCCAAAGTGAGTTATGACTATATTAAGAACATCTCAAGCCGGGAGTGAAATCAATTCCGTAGTGAAAATATGCAGGGCTAAAATCAGATCAAACTCTCAATTATGTGCTGCTGAGGGATATTTGCCCAGGCAAATTGATCCAGTATTGACAATTAGCACTTAAGGTGACCTTTCATAAGGGCCATTTGTTTCTGCTTTATGCAAGTAAAGCAACAAAAAGGAATAAAGTAAAAACAAAACACAAACCCATAAAAACCAAAACCTTTAGAATAGCAAACGCAAAGGTGACACCAGAAAGCTTTTTTTTTTTGGCCTATGTTTCCATCTTGGTCTCTGCTCGCATCAATTGGAGCTCCCCTCATGCTGGGGGAGAAGGCAGTGGACAAAAGCGGCCGAGCCTGAGGTCCTTTATGGTGCTGTGCAATTGACTTCCTCCTGAAAGGGCTGTCGCCGGGAGCCGACCCGGCCTTCTTCGCACACACACAGAGCACAAGTTCCTCAAATCCACGGCCGACGCTGTGTGCTCAGTGTGAGGGTAACAAGCAGTCGCCAGTTTCCTTTTAGCAGACTTTAGAGGTCGAAAGGCTCTTGTTGGAAATCAAATGGCTCAGGTCGACACGCATAGAGAAATAGAAAAAGGAGCCACACAGGACGGTAGCATTTTACCAAGAACTGATTTATTCTTTAAGAATGGATGTGTGTCACACGGCCAGCTTGTTTAAGTGCCTCGATAAAACCTCCCATCAGATATATGCTCTGTGGTTGTTCAAACGCTACATAAAATCCTCATCTCTATCTCTATCGTGGCTCCTCACCTGCACCGACAGATGACCCTCACAGAGTCCTCTCGATCAATCTAAACTTCAACAGAACGCATCTTTACTTTAGGATTGAAACTTTTTTTCACCATTTTTTATGGCCTCTCAGCCCCTCATCCCCGTTCCACACGACTCCACCCTTTCTTCTGAAGAAAAATATCCTTATCTATCATGAGCAGGTGATAAGTCTCGAGAAAGCGTCACTGTGCAGCACTTCTCCTTATTGATATCTGGGATCTACTAAGTCATCTACGCCATCTGAGTGCACTACCCTCTGGTCCCTTCAGCCCTGAGCAAATCACGTTAGCCCTTCTTCCTGCAGGAGCGCCCTGGGGTGAGCTACATGAATAACATCTATCAACACCCTCAAGTGGAAAGCTTGAGGTTTGGGGAAGTGGGGATCTTAGCTGTCAGGCGAAAAGTGTTACAGGCAACACTACTATCTAACGGCTGTGGGTGTGAGAGTGAAGATAAAGTGTGTAGGTGGTGGGTTTAAGGCGTGTAAAAAGGAAGTGGAGGGATCAGGGATTAATTGCTCAGGG
Source organism: Enteromius unitaeniatus (assembly GCA_032359435.1). Taxonomy (NCBI): domain Eukaryota; kingdom Metazoa; phylum Chordata; class Actinopteri; order Cypriniformes; family Cyprinidae; genus Enteromius; species Enteromius unitaeniatus. The sequence goes on from JAUMHI010000012.1 coordinate 2,772,731, forward strand.
ATTTACGATCGCAGTTTCAGGTTGGTAATATGATAACACCGATTAATTATTGCGGTAACAAAGGATGTGTTTCTGTCAATATTGCAGGGAATTATAACGACAGCAAAAACAACGGGGGAAGAGACATGTAGGAAGTACAAAAAATGGTCTTGCTTCATTAAGAGGCAGAGGTAAGGAACAAATTATGGAGAGATCATTTACTATGTGACAGGGGAAGGGAAGGAGAAAAAAAAAAAAAAAAGTAATCTTTGTCCGGCTTTCGTATTCTCTGCCCTCTTCCTCGTGTCTTTCTCATTTGCTACTTCACAGATTTATCCCTGTTCTGCTTTTAAAATTTCATGACTGAAAATAGGTAATTTAATCTTCATTAAACATACAAGGCTCACTTTCTCCTCTGCCTGAGCGAATTAACTAGTAGACCAGGGGTAGAATAGACACTGGGGTTCAAATCCCATAACCCTGGCATACATTATATCACAGCATCTGTTTTTAATAAGCCATTTCTCCACAAATCAAAGTCAAACAGGAATCCCTGAACCCAGGGAAACTTTTGATGGACAAAAGAATGAAGGTGAAAGCCCAGGAAGGGAAGGTTGAAGATTTTAATGACTTGGAAAGGCAGTAAATAAATAAAATTGTCTCCCTCAGAAACCTGATTGATGTGCCTTTTGGGATGCCCCATATGAAAGAGCTACTCAGCCTGTGGCTTTCATCTGCGACCAGAGAAATCAATGCCAAGGATGTATGAGCAGCTACCTGTCTCTATCCAACAATCTCTTAGAGTACCCTTGGCAGTCAAACAGAAGATTTTTAGTGCAGAGTGGACCAGCGGAAGCCTTCATCACAAAATACCACTTTCAAGGTTACCCCCGAGATCAGTGCAGGAACCCTAACGCAAGCACACACACACACACACAAAGTAGAAATACACTGTCAAACGTTTCTAAACACATTGTCAATAACGACTAGGAAAATCATATTTGCCATATCAATACAAAGAATTACATCTCAAGTCTTTCAGTTGAACCCTCGAAGACTGTGCACTCCACATCAAAGCAACAACTAAAGGACATTTAACTGCAGAAAAGTCACAGAAACACAACGTGCTACAAGTCAATTCATGCTTTTGTGTAAGCCTCTGCATCTCTGTTATATTTCCAGTGAGCAAAGCGAAACATACTGACAGCATTTAGAAAAACTGACAGCAAAATATAGGTCAGATCTGACCAGGGATCCTGCATTAAATCGGTCTTTCAGACCTCTTTATCATCCTCTGAGTTTTAAATTGGTGACACTATTTAAAATGGATTAACTATTTACTGTATCTCCAATGGCACAGTGCTAGGGTCTGATCCTGAGCTGGAATGGCGGCATGCTCATGGTTGTGTTACCAGGTTACCCAAGTAAAAAGGCAGTCTGCTGCCCTAAGGCTGTAGCACGCTGACCTACATCAATGCACCGATGTTTCAAAGCCTAATTAGTAGAACATGTAAGCCTAGCATTTTGTCATGTTTGGCTGGTTTCTTTATTGTTTCATGGATGATTAATGCAACTATACTGCAAATGCTAAATGGCAATCACTAAATCATTTGGCTGGAGATGAGCGGCCGTGCTATTTATTTATTTATTTTTTTAAGGATTCTGATCTTCTAAAGCTGAATTTTAAAGGGATAGTTTACACTCAAATGAAACTTAAGTTGTACTAATCATCATGTAATGCCAAACACGTGCAACTTTTATTCTGAGGTCACATGGCTCCAAACAACTATTGTACCTTTGGGTGAAATATCGCTTTAACTACAAATCCAAAGTAGCTTCTAAATTGGCAAGCTTCAAAGCTTCTCCCCGAAGTGTTAAAGCATATGCATGTCCTCTAATTCATCCGAAAGTGTTTTACAATGCCTTAAATTATTAAATCAATTCTTGAAAGAACACCTACATTGTGAGTAAATTTATAGCATATCTTATTAATGTCGTCTTTAGATATTGGTTAATAAATTGTTAGGTTTCACTCTCCAGTAAGTTAGAGTTAGAAGCTAAGAATAATTTCAGAGGAGACATTTTCACTTCGTGTTTTCATACTATTGCTTTGCATTAGAACAATCTGACAGTGTCGGACAGGAAAAAAATAGATTAGCTCATTTATGAGGGTGTGGGAATACAGAAAATTGGACCACAGACAGCTGCATTTTCCTTCCCCATCTTCATAGTGCATGATTCGATTTTAATAGATTTGCAATGTAATATAAACTCTAGTTTGTAGGTGCAAACTCACAGTCTACATAGAATAGAATGGTACATAGAATTGACACTCTGCATTCCTTATTATATTTTACTGTTAAAATGACAAGAATTATTCATTATTTTAGCCTTTGAATCTTTAAGACAAAGCAGAAGTCACTTCCAACTAGTTCCATTGGCAGTGGGCGGGATTAAAGCAAAACTAGTAATCCTATTCGCTAACACTCACCCATCACTGTCCACTCTTTGATTTCAGCTAATCATTTCAAAGGAACTTGAATAATATTCGTGAGCCAAGCAGCCTGTCAGACCTTTTTTTGCATTTTATATTATTATTATTTGTTGAATTTGCATCATTCTTTTAGTACTATTGTTAGTCTTTTACAGAAACCATTCTGTTCTGTTTAACACAACAAACAGACAAATGCTGATTTGTTCTTAAGGCATTCAAGCTATGCTCAGGATCAGGTCACTAAATCCGGAGCCCGAGAGCATTATGACATGTGCAAACCCCACTGATCCAGACGCTGAATTCATACTGATATATTCTGAACGGTTCATGTAGCATATCAGTAAAACAGCAGAAAGCTACAAGATAAAACACATTCACTGACATCATAAATAATGTACATATTCACCAAAGGGCTCAGTGTGGTACTGAATATGCTTTATACAGGCATTTCTGTAGCTGTGCCATTCACAGGCATGCAAAGCATACTGGTGAGCGGAATCTGTATCGTGCACACATTAACAAGTCATTTCAAGCATATAGAAAATAAGAAACTGGCATTCACGCACTCTAAAGGCCCACACAGACTCTGTATGCGCTAACAGTTCTAAAGTAGGCCAGGGCAGAGAAAGGCTAGAATCTATTAAAAAAAGTGAGCATTTTTTGGTGCTCTGTGCAAGGGATGGCGCTTAAACAGAATGGCAAGCTTTATAGGAAGAGTAAAGAAAGAGAGAGAAAAAAATCCATGAATGGGAATTAAGGAAAGCAATGACCCTTCAGACAGATCATTTCTATTCGCCTTTCTCAGGCGTGGATGTGCTGCCATGCTTCATCACTGCAAGGGTGCGCTAGTTAGGTCATCTAGAATGGCTAGAAACAGAAGAAACTAGTCTGAGCTCCGACTGCTGGAGACGATACAAAGGAACGACTGCACTCCCCCATCAAAAGCTGATTTCCTCTAAACAACCCGTAACACTATTTTAGATCATTCAGATCAATTCACTGATGGGAACTTATTTGGGAGTCTAATATTTCCAAGGCTTTGTTCACACAGCACTTAGATCACATTTGTTTTTTTTTTTGATTTGATTTATTCTTTAAACACAATTATTATTTAAAGTAAAGAAATGAAATCAGACAGTTCAGACAACTGTTCCCTCTGCTCGTGTCCATTATGAATGATCTTCAATAGCTATATCTAAGTTCACTCATTTTAGCTCTCCTCTGATTATACGTCTTATTTGTGTATACCAAAGGGCCTAAAGGTGATATATAATTATTTTAGAAAGACAAAAGAAACATTCAAATAAATTAAAACAACCAAAACCCAAGATTCTTTCACCCTCCTAAGCTAGAAAATGAACGTTAATTAATAAAATCTTAAAACTCCAAAGACATATTTATGAACACAAAAAATAATAAAACATATTCAAGAAGGTGAGTTTTTTAACCCTTATGGAGCAAACTACTTTCACTGAATCTATTATAGTCACTTGCCAATTTGTACACAGCACCTTCTCTATTTTTATATTACTTTTAAGTTTTACTCATCATTACAGTAGGTGGTTCTAATAATAATCTAAACTAATCATGCATTTTGCATGATGCAAAGTGTCTAAATATGATCTGGCTTTTCAGGCTGAAACCTTTTTAAAATATGTATATTAATATGTTTTGATTTGGGTGTTCATACTACAACTAATTAAATGCCAGAAAAAAACAATCCGATTTTAGGTGGCCTGTCTGAACAAAGCGAGAAAGCTATCTGTACACATCCAGTTGTGGAGCTCAGTGTAGTTTGTTCAGAGTTCAACCAAAACGTTTTATCGAGTCTGGGTAATAAGCAAGTGTTACAGGGAGAACAGCAGGGCGAGGGGTAAACACAGGTTCATTTTGTTACCATGGTTAGCACCTGGCCACCGAGGTGCAGAACAGGAAGGGCTTTGATCACCTGCAACAATGACGAAGTGGAAATTGACAGACAGAAAAGAGAGAGAGAGAGAGAGAGAGAAAGGGAGAAACGTCAAACAAGAGGTATTTCAGGAGTTCGTAACCAATTATCCACTCTGAAACTCTCAGTGTTGTCAAACCTCAGCCCACACACTCATCAGAAAAAGAAAGAGAGAGAGAGGACGAGCGACACTCAGCACAAGAAAGTGAGTGGAGGGAAAGAGACTGAGTATGAGACAGAAGAGAGCGAGAAAGAGCACTGGTGAGGTTTAATCTACACACTTGCTTCTCTCCTAAATGTCAGTCTTATTCAAACAGATGTCAGGGAGACTGGGTCACAGAGCTGGATGAAGTAGGTGAGCTCTGAGCATGCGGCTCTCTCTTCCTGGCGGCGGCTGGTTGGCAGGCTCTGTCAGGGGGCAGCGCTTGGGGGCCTGGTAGCCCCGCTGAGTGGGAGACAGGTTTGATACAGCATGACACCTTACTTATTCATGCCCTCTTATTAGACCTCCGCACTGACACAAGGGATCATGGGAAGAACCCATTTTTTTTTTTGTATGACGAGATGAAGTGAAGCCAGAAAAACAGTGCAGGGACAAATCAGCGCTGCTGAGCATGCTGGTATATGGAGATGAGGTACACTGATGTACACTAAAGTTTCCCCCACGCATTTCCTCCTGATATCTTTTGGCATGTTTTTCTTATCTGGCTTTTCTAATGATGCTGAGGTTTTTTTTTGTTGTTGTCAGTTTGTACACATATATCTCACTACATCCCAGGAGGATTTCCAATGACACAAATGGGTTTATGCACTGTAAGCATGCATGGACAAGGACTATGGGAAAAGAGTGACTTATTGGGGCCATCGTACGAGGCTGTTCTACAGCAGTTATAGACACTTGTCTGCCCGTCCTTGGCATTTCAATTCGACGTAGCACCTACAGCAGGTGGTCCGCTTCTCCTCCCTTGGGTCAGAGCAATTCATCATGGCAGGATGGAATACGTTAACATTAAGATTATGTTAAACTATCCTCCAAGGACCTAGAGTCTACAATCAATTTCTGTAATCAGTGACTTATGAATGATAATGTGGCAATGAATCCAACATGAAAACAGTTTGGAGGCGGAGACCTAGAGTAGGGCAATAAACTGTGCCCAATTAGACAAGCGCTACTTTGTGATTTATGTTGCTGAAGTAATAGTTCACCCCAAAAATATTAGATTTTGTCTTATATCAAACAATGAATTACATTTTGTTCTGCGGAACACAACATTTGAAGAAAGTACACTACTGTTCAAAATTAAAAAAAATTGGGGAGGTTTATTATTATTACTATTTATTTTGTCCTTTATTTTTTTACTTTTTAACAATAAAAACAACAAAAATCCTATAAAAAAAACAAAAAAAAACATATTACTGAAATATTCATGTAACACTGAAGACTAATAACGGTTGCTGAAAATACAACTTTGACACTGCAGGAATGTGTTGCATTTTAAAATATAATAAAAAATATATATATAATTGTAATATTTCACAATACTACAGCTTTAACTGTACAGTGCATGGCGATTTATTATGCATGTTATTATTAGGTATGCTGTGCGCTAGAGCTTTCTTGCATTGAAAAGGACACAAAAGCACCATAAAGTAGCTTAAGTTTCAGTCTCTCTCAAATAAACCTGTTTTGTGGCTTTAATAGACTTGTATAATGCACGATTCATATAAAATACTTTAATGATATTTTAATGGTGCTGTTGCATACTTTTTAAAACATGAATGCATTTCCTATGCTTAGTGATTTATGATCTAAGGCTGCGTTTATTTGTTTTAAAATACAGTGCTTGCCGAATTATTAGGCAAGTTGAGATTTTGGTCATTGATTTTGCATTTAATCATATATAAGTGATATATAATTGTCTGCTTAAATTCAGGTATGCCAAATTATTAGGCATGGTTTCTTTTTCCAGATAAAATGAGGCAAAACAGAGATTGAACTCAGACTAAAAGTTACAAATTATT
>JAUMHI010000012.1:2787584-2857031 GCA_032359435.1 Enteromius unitaeniatus
TAGATGGCATATCTCAATGACTAATTAAAAATCGGAATGATAATTAGAGGAGAGACAGTGGGGTGTGTGGCTTCTCATGGTTTTCTGTTTGCATCACACAGATTAACATATTCTAAAGTCACGACCTTTACCAGAATTACCTTTCTGCCAGGAGACCTGCACACAGCCACAGTCATATATGTGTGTGTGTGTGTGTGTTTTTAAAATCTCAAGAGAACAGCATTCATTTTAAATATGTGTGAATGTTGGAACATTTAATCCACTTGATGTGTGACTAAAAATATATTTCTTAAAGTTGACATAACTTACACATTTCCTGAATGAATCAGAATTTTTGAACAAATCAGTTTGTTATGAGTGAACGCTTCAAAGTCTCTTATGAAGAGAACCCAAATCACTCAGCCGGGACCAGGACAGGGCTATTTAGTCCGATTGCTTGCGACAAAGCGTTTCAATTATGCCTGAAAAAATTCTTTACCCAAAATTCAGTTTGGTGCCATTGTAGGTGGAGAAATTACACTTCACATTTAAAGACTTTATAAAGATGTCCCAAAACATAAGTGCACACAAATTGCTCTACACACCGAATTAATTAAACCAAACCTATCGACTGACTGTCTGTGACTGAGAGCGCTGAATGAATAGTAATGGGTTATAGAAAATATTCAGACATAAAGAGCAGTATTCATTCTGAAACCCACTGGCAGACAGACCTCACAAAACTGAGCTCAACTATACAGATAATGACAGCTATCATCACATAAAAAAATATTCAAAAGAATACACTAATCTTCCTTTTAGCCCTTTAATCCTACCATATTTTTTTCTAAACCTTTAAAGGGATCATTTGTACTGTCAGACTGGAAAGTAAAGCTACTTTCTTTTGGACTCTAGCAGATGTGTGCTAGTCTTATTTAACAACATGATTTATTGTACAGTCTGGTTTTTATATGGCGCATGAAAGATGTTATTCACAATGACTCAGCAAGTGACCACAAACAACAACAACATTTTCAGTTTTCTAACTGGCCTAAGGATTTGAAGCACCGGCGATGGGGAAAATGACAACACACATCCTGATTTTGCGGAGTTAGGTGTCTTCCTGGGTCAGTATATTTTGTACAAGCACCAAACACTGACTGTAAACCTAAAATTCACAAAAATTATAAACCGGTTCTTAAAATCTGATTGGTTAATCACAATATTGTTTCAGGGTCAACAAAAATGTTGATCCAGGAACATGTTGCGTTTGGTAAAATCAGGTTCTGCACAGCAAAACTGAGTGGAATGTGTTGGAAAGATTTTTAGACGGCAGTAATTGAACAGAATGAGAGGAAAGATTTTCTTTTCCTTTGCCTGTGTCGTTTGTGTTACTGAACTGGCTAAGCAGAATTATTGGACAAGGGTCATGTCTCTTTTTGTCCTCAGTCAAAACATGTTTCGACTGAGCCAAATCTTTAACATTATATCTGTATAAAAAGGCACAAAAAGCTGGGTAAATGTTGGAGGGCAAAACTCCCACGCAATATAAGACAAAACCATATAGCTAAACATTACAAAAAAAATGGCAAGAACAATTTACAGTGTTTTATGGAAGCCCTTATGCCATGCCTCATTCAGCTCAAACACCACATGTGGCCACAAACACTTGTATTGACCCACAACAAGCGTGACCCTGAAACAGCCAGCAGGCTGAGAAACAGCATAGACAGGCGCACAGGAAGTCGTATCATCTCTTAATGATTTTTCGCAACGAGTAAGACACCCTGTATACAACATCCTCTGGCATAATGGCTGCCGTGCTAGGACAAAACATATTTTCCTAATAAAGATAGAAGGATTAGGTGGGTTTAGGCCTATTTTACATCATTCCCCATTTACTTTCAGCGGGTTAAGCAATTTGGTGAATGCTGAACATCTGGTCAGTCTAAGAGAATATGGAAATCCACTTAGAGGAAATTAAAACAAATGGGGGGCCGGGTAATGATTTCATGAGCAATTTCCCATGTTAGGATTTCTAATACTTTACAAGAAAAACAGATTTTGTCCCACTTGCCATACACATCAATCACATGGCACTCAAAATTGCTTGTGAAACCTTGCAAGGACACATTTCTGGACACCGTCTGTGTGACTTTAAAAATACTTTTAAAAATGAAAATGGTACAGATATTCATTTGCCCAGCTCCACCCCCCCGTCAAACACATCCTCTTAACCCTAAATGAATTAAAGCCTCATTAAAAATGCATCGCATTGTTAATCATGTGCATGTGAAGGGCATTAGATATCAATTTGCAAAATGACTTCAAAAATCTCTTTATAGAAATAGTCCTTTGAAAAGGCCTTAAAAACTATAATTAATCAAAAGGTTAGACACGGGTTCTAATGAAAGAGAGTTGGGTGCTAAAAAAAAAAAGAGAATATATATGGAGAAAATTTGCAACACAATAGTACTGCCCTAATTTCAAAATACATACACATGCACTTAGAGAAAATGCTAAGAACTATTTTATTTTCAGATAAGACACCCAACCGAGCCGCTGAATGGTGTTTGATTACAGTGTTATTGAGGTAATTAATGTTTCAGGCAGAAATATTTTTTTTTAATCACTCATACCCAAACAATCATTATAGATTTACTTATATTAATTTGTCAAAAAAACAACAACTGCACTTTTTGAATATATCCTTCTGTAGGTGATCAAAAACACAAGTTACAAGGAATAACAGAAAGATGCTGTCAATGTGGATCATTTGTGAAATATAGCCAAACATGAAAAATTATCTTCTTCAAGAGACAGAAGAAATTTGAAAAAGCTTGCCTTAAAACTTAAATAGGCATTGTATAATTCTTATATAATTCTTAACAGACATATGAAAGTTATATAGTCATACTGTCTAAAAGTTTGAGGTCATTAAAATTGTATGCAATACAAATCACTTGAATTGAGCAAAACTGGCAGTAAATATGTTTACATCACTACAAAAAAATTTTTATTTTTAATAAATGCACTTTTGCATTTGCATTTTTATATACACCCTAGAGAAGTGCTGTTTTGGACAATATTGGTCTGCATCTTGTGTAATTTGTGATAATAGTGTATACATAGAAAATACTTAAATGTTTGATTCATCAAAATATCCACCATTAGCAGCTATTACAGCTCTGTATAATCTGGGCATCTGAGCCATCATATATTCAAACATTGACTTGATATATTAGAAACCTGGGCCAAGTTTAAACTAGTAACCAGGCATCACAGCTGGCGAATGGACATGTCTGACTTTGACATGTATACTGCCTTTATTATGTAATCAAAATAAAAATAATTATTGCTGGTTTTCAATGAAAATGTTAAGTTACTTTAATGTATTTCCACCAAAAAAAAGCTAAGGATTTATGCGGGTATTGTCCAAAACCACACTTTTCCAGGGGTGTTTCCAAACTTTTAGAGGTCAGTGTATGTGTACATATACATGGAAAACAGTTTGGATTGTATTCATATTTCATGATAGTACTTTTTTACAAGATTTTTGACCAATAAAGGACTTCTTTCAATAACCTTAGTATTCTGTAGAATAACTTTATATTCATATAGCAATGCAAAAAACATTGATTTGTAATATATATCTGAAAGTCTACAGAGCCAAATGCACGACGGAACTCACTGACATTCCTTCTCTTTAAATCTAGTGATGACTGCAGCAGTTCAAAGATAAAAGTCTTTTTATGCGCTCTGACGCAAAAAAAGAGCTAACTAAAGATAAGGTATTCTCAACGACACTAGAGGGTTTGTTCTCCACTGTCTTTCCATCTGTATTATCACCAGCTCAGCATTCAATGCGGTCACTTCTTAGGAAACTAGCGTGCTTCAGTCATCCTGCGGAAGCACACAGAGAGTCGAAGTTCTACATGTCATTTTGTCAAATATAAGGCCGCAGTAAAGCTCAGTGTGACATTTTAAGTTGGAGCTTGTGAAAAAAAGCTTTTAGCCAGAGGCAGAAATTTCTGTCTCATTGTAAGGATCAGAATAGTGCAGTGCAGTGAGTACATCGTATCTCTCATGGCAAGAATTTGCCCTGAATTTGCAAGCCGCGTTGAGACATCCTGACACTTTTTTCTTTCTTTTTTTTTTTTTTTTTTAAAATGAACCGCACATTTCTTTTCAAAACACATAATTTACAGGCCTGATATGCACAACTCTAGATACACAGAGGACAATTTGTTTTTCATATTCAACCAGTTTTACTGTAATCTAAACTGAATTAAGCTATTGTCGACATGGCCTCTTTTCATTTCAGAAATAAACTGAGCAAGCTTGTGAAAACTTAATAGTTAACTCTCAACTCCATTTACTAGGCCAAAGGCAATCTGCCAATCCATTATCTGTCTGCTCTACAAATGCAGTGAACCTGAGATGCTTATCTTTACATGTGACCTACATCTTCACTGGCAAGGGCCTGTCAGTGCCGCCTCATACTGCTGCCGATTTGCTCTACACCTTCATGTAGCAATAGAACATATGCTCCAGCTAGCAAAATACATACAGGGCCTACAATTAATGACAAATACGAGCAAAAAGCAACAGCGGTGAGAATACGAAACAGTGTGTTTCTTTAGTTTCCTAGTAACTTTTCAAAATGAACAATAAAAACAAATATAAATATTAGCACTGTAATTATAAAGCTGTTGTATAAATAATAATAACAACAATAATAATAATAATACAAAAAAAAATTGACTGATATTAATTGATTTATTTATTTTATTAACTAATATTACACTAATAATTTATTCTGCCTATTTTTGACACAATAATCCATAAAACATACAGATTTATGGCCGGTAAATCGCCCACTATATGAAGGCAAAATGTTATTTTTATGCTCTGCAAACATATTATTATTCTATTCTCTCATAACAGCTTCTAATGCTTGTTGATGCTGAATTCCCTTTGGTTTCGGCTGGATTTCACACTGGTGTGATTGGCATTGCGATTACCATCATTGTCTTTATATTCCTGTCAATGTTTTCTTAAACTGACAGTTACTAAATAGAGACTTTTCATTAAAACATTCTCAGCCCATCTAATCTGCTTGTACATTTAGTGTGAGCGAACAGGCGAAGAAGAGTGTGATTTTTCACAGAAGTAGTGTGGCCCTGTCCCTCCATCACCACCCCTGCAGTGCTTAGCACCGTGTGAAATCGTGATCCGGGCTGCAGTTGGGCCCCGGCGGGGCAGTAGCGCCATACCTTTGTTCATGTCAATCAGCTGTTTCTTCTTCTGCTGTCTCTCTAGTTTCTCCCGCTCAGCTTTTTCCTTTGCCAGCTTGGCTCTCTTGATCTTCTCCTCCATCTCCCTCTTCTTGTGATTCTCCCGCACAGCATCCTGAAGTGTCAGTAAGAGAGAGACAAAGAAATTAGAGGGCAAATGAGAAGACAGTGGAAGAGAGGGGAATAGATAGAAAACTCCAGCACAATTCTATCCCTGAAGAAACCCTATAGACAGCACTGTATAATGTGGAAATAATAGACTGACAGTGAGTTCATATACTGTACAAAGAGGGTAATACTTATCTTCAGTCCCATGCTGAATCTACACCCGCAGTTCAAAAAGTGATACATTATAGGGGAAAACATTTGATAAATTGTTTCAGCACAGCAAATAATCAATTAAACAAACAAATAAACCATAAAACAGGTCTTTAAATCCCACTACAGGGTTTACATGACCCTGCTACTGGAGGCATTTCCCTTAGTGTTTATCTAAATGAGGGCATGCAATAGTCTTCTATTATTTATAAATATTAAAACCTTTTTTTTATGTTTTTTGTAAAAAAAAACAAAACAATGAGTGTTGAGAAAAGGAAGCAGACAGCGATTGTCTAATTGAACATCAAGATGGCTCCTGATACCGCCGTTGTCCCCACTGAGCTACAATCTCCATAAGCCTTAATGTGGAAGCAGATAACACAGCGTCCATCCTGGATATTTCCAGCAACTGAATGCCAGGATGTGGCGGCGGCAATGCTGGCGGGGAACCACAGAGTGGGAGAGAGGCCTGTGTACAGAGATGCTGAGATATCGTCCTCCTCCTCTCTTCTTCTATAAATGCCACGGAGGTGTCAGGCGGTATGAAGACGTCGAGAGAGCCGGACGGAGATGCTCAGAGGGCACAGAGACACAGCAGAGAAGAGAGAATAAGTCACTTCTACATAACCTTTCCAGCACAGCAAAGGTCTCTTCACCCCAGGCCTGCACCACTAACCTGACAGGCCTTGCCTTAAAGGGAGGAATGAGTGTTTTGTGTATGCGTGTGTATGTGTCTTGTTCGTTCTTGGTACGATATAATGAGTGTCGACAGTCTGGCCCTTTCAGACTCCCTTAGGGTTTCCGACGTGCGTGTCGTGTTCGGTGCTGAGACACAAGGATCATAGCTCCAGTGTGGGAGGAGAAAAGTACAGCTCAACATGGTGGTCAATAGCAGATCTGCCATCAAACCTGAGAAGAGGAACCCACACGCTCACTGTCGTTTCTTGACAAGGATGAACATGAGAGAGAGAGAGAGAGAGAGAGAGAGAGAGATGCACCTGTTCCAAATTTGCATTTTGCCACAAAACTATAAGTCAGCAATGAATAAACACAACATTTGTTCTAATAAAAAGTAATTGAGTCAGCACGCATATGGCTGTCCTTCAAAGAGTGCGAAAAGGAATTCTATATTCATCTATTCATGGCACAGAGTGACAACAAACATTAGCATAAACAATTCTTCCTGTTATTGTGATTTCGCATTTTCAAATAGAGTATTATGAAGCCAGTGGATTATGGGTCTCCAAAACTGACAGTTCAATCTCAGTCTTGTAATTGGAGATAGCATCAAACTCATTGTCGAGTGTTAGATCCTTAATTGAAAAATCATTTATTCATAACGACAAAAATAATTCCTGCTGGCAAAAGTTTTTAAAAACAAACAAACAATTCCGACTGCAAACACGATTACACAACATAATTATCTCACTCTCATCAAACATGCAAAAACCCTAATTACCATGGCAACAAACATGTTTTCAACCCTTTGCCTGATCCCAACTAGCCTGGGGCAGTATTTATGATTTTATCAATTTTCTTAATTGTGTTTTAGGTATTAGGAAGTCTTACATGAGATAAACAACACCCAGAGGGAACGCTTTTGAATATCATTCTCATGGCGCAAAATGATGCCGCTATTGACTACAAAGGACAGAGCCGCATTAGCATAAAGCAAGAACGATGGTGGGATGTGTGCGATTTGCTGTTTCAACGTATGTTTGCTTAAAAGAATCGAATGCACAATTTAGACCATGATCGTGTTCTCGCTCACAGATGGCCCTGAATAGCATTCATTCGAGCCGCACGGTCTCACGCAAATTTGTTTCTCGTGGTCACAGTGCCTCTGACTGCTGCAATTCCAAATCGCATCCCCATCGGTCCTCTCTGCCAGGGAAAGCTGATATCTCATGGCTGCAGATACGCTCTATGCAAACGAAAGGTAAAGGTTAGTTTAAAAAAATTATAAAAAAGATGGAAGTAAACGGGAAGGATTGAAACCCGTAGGAAGTCCTGTGCTTGTCAGTGGTGGCCACCAATCAATATGTTAAGGCAAATTAGGCCGGCTAATTGTGTTTGCACACTAAATAATCCAAAGTCATTAAGAAAGCTGATTACAGGGGAAAAAGTCTTCCTTAAAACTCTTTTGGTTAATTAGAGTACTCAGGATGGGTTATTTAAAAATGAGAGAGACAGCGCTCAATCTGTCTGTCTTTAAAAGGATGATGTTGTAAAAAACATCATTTATTTCAAACCTGCATGACTTTATGGAAGGACAAAAAAAACAAAAAAAAAAAACACCACTGACTTTAATTGTCTCAGTACAAAAACTGTTCTTTTTTTGTGCTGTGCAAAATTAATGCACTGCTTGCATTCTCATATTTTTGAGATAAATAATCTTCTTAAAACTCAAAGTTAGTAGGAGGATTAGCATTAATAAAATCAGACACAAAAAATTAACAATTTATAAATACATGCATTTCGAGTGAAGAAATTGTGGGAGGATATGATCAAATTTTCACTTGGATGATTCACCAGCTAGTACGAAAGATGATAATAAACAAGCAATTTACTTCTACCACCAATCAACACGATGTAACCACCTGGGAATAGCACATTTCATGTAAAAACGCTGTTGAGCAATCTCTAGATTGGTAAGGCGACGCTCGGCAGGCTGCTGTCCTCAGTAGTGTTTGCACTACTCTAGGAGAGGGATTGCTGCAGAATTGAATTTGCCAATATGGACTCCATCTACCCCGGGTGTGTTTATGCATGCTGGCAAGCACAGGATAGGATGGTGTCCTTCCAGGCAGCCACTGAGGACTAGACGTCTTTGTAAATATATTCGCTGGGTACATGTGCAGCGGAGTGACACTAAGGAAGCACGCTCTTGCTGCAATCCTGCATTGTGGAGGTGGCTTTGTAGTCTCTTCTGTTTGCCCAGCCTCAGAATAGAATATGTGAATAGCCTTGTCTTACGCACACGGACAAAAAAGGGCGGCTCATCCCACAGCCAGGGGGCTCTATAAAATTCACTTTTTTGGGCGTAGGGAGGGGGCTGGAACCATCATACAGTATATGTATTGCCCTAGATGCATTGGATACACACTTGGCTTCCAGGAAAGAGAACGAGAGAAATGAAGGACAAAAATCCACACCACAGATGGGCCTATTTGGCCAACACAAAATCTACACTAACTGAACCACATTTGATGATGTTGGAGTTATTTATTTATTTATTGGATCATATCCCCCATTAGTTTTCAACAGGCTGTGAGAGGCCTACAAAACTGCCAAGAGTGAAAAGTGGCCGATGTTGTGCGTGTTGACTCAAATACTAGACTAATCTAAAGGGACACTCCATTGGGTTTAACTGCGGGTTGAAACGAAAAAAGCAAAAGCGATGACATCACACTATATCACAATCTCTGTTACTTGCATCATCATTATGATTACTCCCAGGGTCGACATAGTAGATAAAGCCAAATGCCCTTGATAAGTGTTTTGTGCACGTATTCACCCAGAGACGCATGCTTACTAATGCACACACATGTGCTCTATTGATTAGCTGAGTCACGCTTGTCATGCACCATCACCGTGGCTCAACCTCTGCTGACTTTATTGGTGTAATCAGTGGCTCACTCAATTAACAAAGTGAGACTGTTAGTTCATCACCATCTGCTGCGCTTTGATAAGGCATTAATATACTGATATTCATCCACAGCCGCAAGTCAGGATTACATACAGAAGACTAAGATGCAGTGGGAGTTTCTCTCCCTCCAGCTCAACTCTGGATAAATTGACAGGACGACCTGCAACAAAATTCATGTGCTGAAATCAAATTTAATTTCTATTGACCCTGAAAAGAAATACAGCTAATGGATTCTCTTATCTGAGTGCGCGCGCTTCATGCGAACTGGCAGGCGGGGCTTTTTTTTGTCCTACCAAATGGATGTGTCACTCAGGCAATTTAACATACAGCAATGTGGGTCATTTCTGTGGATAAATGTTAATAAAACTATGAGGTGTCATAAATATGCTATGGTGGAACGCATATTATGTGGAGGGTTCTATCATGAATATAAATTTCTTTAATAACCTTTCCCTTTCCCAAAGAGTCACAAAGTACGTTTGTGTAGCTAACATCATGTCATAATTGTGATGTGACAATTCATTTACTGTATCTCTGCATATTTGAGGCTTTTGGACCAATGGGATTCCACAGTGGGCGGGATGGGACTTGGCGGCAAAACCAAGCAAGTGACAATGTCCTCATAATGTATGACTTTTACAGCTTGTCTGTTTATCACATCATGCCTAGTTTTGACACAAAATA
This sequence comes from Enteromius unitaeniatus, assembly GCA_032359435.1. Lineage (NCBI taxonomy): Eukaryota > Metazoa > Chordata > Actinopteri > Cypriniformes > Cyprinidae > Enteromius > Enteromius unitaeniatus. Next base: position 2,797,512 of record JAUMHI010000012.1, read on the forward strand.
ACATTCCCAGCACACCACACAAGCCTTCTTTCTAATGCATTATACGCCTGGTTGGTCTTCAGAATTTTTTACATAAAAGAAGCAAAAAAAAAAAAAAAAAGAAAACAGGAGGAGTAAAATGCCACAAAGGGAATGTTCCCAGTGCCACTGGACATCCAGCTATGTTTGTGTTCTCCACAGCTCTTCTCTGCATTGAAGTCTAAATCAGTGATAACTTATTCATAAAGAGCTTTTCGCTTGAGAGAATAATTTATTTTCATAGATGCCCCTTTTACAGCCGTTCAACGCTGCATCCTGGAGGGAGCGCCGTGTCATGTGTGTTATTAGGCTTTGATCAGGGTGAATGAAAGTTGGTTTTTAGATATGCTTGTGAGAAAGGGGTGAGGGAGAAGACACAGACAAGACCTTGCCATTCACTGTAATGGATTTCGAAGACTTTGAGCATACCTTCTGGAATAGGTATACCTTCATACCTATCTTGTTATACCTTTTTTTTTTTTTCTTTTTTGCTGGAGGGGAGATAAAATATAGGCGGCAAAATATGTGTGTTAAAAAAATCTCCAGAAGCTGCTTCGTGTAAAAGTGTTCTGCCCACCTACTCAAACCCCAAAACATTGAGGTTCCATCTACGAATCAAAATTGCCCCAATCCCAGGGTGCCCTTCACCATAGTAAGGTTAAACCTCTATATAAATGTTCTTTGAACGGTACTGCAAGTGGAGTTTTTAATGTAATGTTCTCCATTCAAAAGTGCTCAGCGTGAAGTTTAGTCATATGCAGTAAACTAAAATGTGTTCCGTTTTTTTTGTCCATGATGCATGTACTACACTGATGCAAAATATCAAGAAACTTTACAGATTTATTTTTTTTTTATAGATTTTTATAAGTACATTATACAGTTTTTCTGCTTCTGTAGAATTGTTTGGCAAATTGACTATCACTTTCTGAATGAAAATGAATCTACATATTTTTGTGTGCATGCAAATTAATTCAATTATTAATCAAATATTATTAGCTATAATTTATATATATATATATATATATATATATATATATAAGAAAATCCACATAATCTATAGTTAAAATGCATTTTCCAATAAATACTTTATTGAAAACTGTTAAAACCCTTTTTAGAATTATTTTTGCAAAAACATGATTCAATGACAAATAAAAATAAATAGATCAAACCAATAATTCAAGACACAATTTCTGTAAACATTTTCATAAAGTTTCGTTTGTATAATCTCTAAGACCCATTTGGATTATAAGAAGCAAATACGGCTCGAAATACCTAAAAAAATATCAATTAGCAGAGAATCTCATATCTCCTTTATACAGTGAGATGTACTTGAAACGCCTCTTTTGGTTTCACACTTTATAAATCCAATCCTATCAGCAATAACCTAGTCCTACCTGCCTAAACCCCAAGATGGGATTTTTTTTTTTTTTTTGACAGGGAGGAGGCGTTGCCTTGATATCCTCCAAATACAGAAGCTAACGAAACTCTGAAAGGATAAGAAGCTTCTGAGACTCTTTTATCTGCATAGGAGCCACACGTTTGGTAATACATTATACATTCCATTCTCAGCACAGTTTATGTATGCTTTAATCTGCCCAATAAGCCTGTCCTTCCGTCTTCTCACCCCTGTGAAGAAAATGTCTTCATCAAATGTGATAAAATAAGCTAAATCACAGCATACACTTAAGACAAGGCCAGCAGCTTTAGTTCAGAACTCTTAAAACTACGTACTGATAAAAACGGTGTATATATATGAAAAAGAGAAAGCGATGAAGCTGGAAAGAGAATTTGCTCTTACATTTCAACCAATAAAAGCTGTCAAAGCAATCCTAAACTTAATCATACTGCTATCCAGCAACCCTGACCTGTGCTGTCTAGCTGTGGAAAAAGCATTGGAAATATTAATTAGAGTATTTTCTGCACCTGCCCTCGAAGACTCTTTTGGAAAGTCAGATTTATACACATTAGAGAAAGAACAGAAAATATCTAACTCTCTTCCACCTTGAGGAGTGCAGAGAGCAGAAGGAAGAAAGCACTCTTCTGAGGATGAACAGGTGACAGTGCTGCTGTACTCACCATGAAGAGGTTGCGGAAGTTAGCCAGGTCTCCGAAGAAGTCCTCGATGCTGACAGTGTGGGGATCGAAGGCGAAGTAGCTTCCAAGGCTCTCGTAGAGCTTCTGCATGTTCTTGTGCATGGTGGAGAGCTTCTCGTACTGCTCTCGCGAATGCTTGGAGAACCCGTGAGAAGGAAACGGTTAAGGAAGGACAAACGGTGCATTGAGATAGCTAACACACAAGTTTGCACGGTGATGGATAAACACGGACAAACAAAGCAACTGGCAAAGAGGTTACCTGCAAAAAATCAAGGATAAAAAAAAGTAAATAAATCACTGCTTCTCTGCAGAGGTCAAGCGAGACAAAAAAGAGGCATTCAATAACCTCTCTGTGAAAGTTTGGAGTCATTGGCGCAGTGAGCTATTAGGACCAGCGCAGGAGTGATAGAGGAGCATTTCATAGTCTGACAGACTAACACAGATGCTGGAGGGAATAGCTGATTGCAGTCATTGTTTCATTGTTTCTCCCAACAAGAGCGGGGTCAGCGTGTACTGAGCCCCCGTGAGAGATGCGTTCTGTAATTTAAAGAGCAGATGAAGGCAGGCTCTTTCACTGAATGGCTATTGACAGCTCCTGTCGGGGATGTGCTATCTTGCAGCTCACGAGACACACGTGGAACGTCCTTGGCCTCATAAACCGCACACACACACAAGCACGCAAACAAACAGGTAGCATGCATCAATAGAGCCTTGCTTTCTTTTTGCCGCATGCTAATAAAGCCGCGTACATAGACTGTTATTTAGCTGCACATTTACAGGCCCCACTTCTAGGCGATTATGTTTGCCCTTTTGAAGAAACAGAGAGGCTATATCAAATCCACGTCTGGCATTTTATTCAAGCTATTTATATCAACTGCTCAGACGTGAGTCCGATTGTTTAACAGCCATTATAGGATGCGAGTGCAGTCCCAAAAACATCTGTTTGCAACAGGTTGAATGGAACCATCTAAATCTATTCTTTTTCTGTTTTCTGGTGAGAAACTGAATTGAGAGGAAAGGTTTTGGCTGATCGTTAAAGCTCAAGTGTGTCCTTTGACAGTGATCTAATACATTTTCTTGTAACAATGCAAGTCATAGTTTGATTTTCCCATAAAGTGTGAGTACTGTGGCTCTGCGATGATGTCAAAATATTGTTTTGTTTGTTTGAGTTTGACAACCATGCAGAAACAGAAACACTTTAAGACTGTTTGTCCAACTAATAGTAGATGAGCAGTGTTCAGGGAACCCCCATGAAAATGATAATCATTTATTATTACAAATCCATTTAGTGACACCAAAGCCTAAACAACATTTCAGATTGATAAGAACTACATTATGGTATTTTCTTCAAGTGTGTTAAATTAAGGTTAAATTCTCGTTAAAATAAAACATTTTATGAAACATTAAAGTGTTTAATGGAAATGCAGTGGTTATTCCACAATTAAATGAAATGTGAACGTATAAACACAAATTAATACATTTCCTGATACTGATACCTTGATATTTTGCTTAAAACATTTGATTAAAGTTTCATTCAATGCTGAGTTCAAAACAAAACGTATACCAAAACAGAACTAGAAGGAAAAAAAAAAAACAATTGAAAAAGACATTAATTTGCTGGCATAACTATCATTCTTGTACTTCATTAAACCATTCTTTCATTCCATTCCAACCGTCCAACAGTTAAAAAGCCTTTATAATTATATCTGCAGTATGTGCCTGGAATGGTGCGTTAAAATGAGTTAAGAGTAGAATAATTTAAGCATATGTAACCCTGGACCAAAAACGTTCCACAGAAGTCTTATAGCACCCTTATGACTTGTTTTGTGGTCCAAGGCCACATTTAAGGGTTATACTTACTAAGTATAAATAAATTCTATTGATATCGATTACACAAACTATACCGTATTCTCACATTCCCAGTTATTCACTCTGGGAGCTCTTAAAACCCAAACGGAAACTGTGTTTGAGTTTGAATACCTGCAATAGTGTCTGAATGTGTGCACGTCTTTGTCCTTGGGGCTGAGTTTTATGAGCTCTTTTGACAAGTGCAAAATTACTTCCTGTTTCTTTTAAGCTGAAAAATGAAGCAAAAATCCTCAACAGGTTGTGCGACGTTTTCAAGCCCACATACTTTAATATCTTGTATTTGAGCAAGCTCTGCTTTAGATGAAGAATGTGTATCTAGGAAAAATCAAAGCGATAGAGCTTTGAGGTTTGGCCTCGATTGGATACAGTGCCAAAAATACTGTGCCAAAAAGAAAGCGCTTGGGTATACTGTATGTGGGTGTGTTTGACAACAGCTCATCGCAGTCATACGTAGTTCCACTGGACTGGGCCGAGCCCTCACCGACTATTATTTCCACATCAAAGATTTGTCACATTGACAACGGCTGACATGCACGGTTCAATATCAGTCCCGGCTTCTCCTCCAAAAGCAATTCCTTCAACTCCTTCTCTCGCTTTTTCTTTGCCTCAATCTCTCTCTCTTTTCCGTTACCTCTGTAAGAACTTTCAAAGTACAGTCTTCACGCTTCTTTGTCACCCGTGTCACCCCTGCTTCACATGCTGGGGTGGAGAGAAGTTCCTGGATAAAACATTATTCGCTACCTTCCCCAAAGCAACCGCTGTCTGTTGGTTCTCTCTCGGTCTCCCTCTCCAGCTGTCCTCAAAGCAAAGAACGAACACAAGTTTCTCCAGCAACATCTCATATTTCACTATACAGAAAGGATAGCATTCTTCTCTTATAGAAATGTGTTCCTTTTTTAGCTTTCTATACAAATAAGTAGTCTCTGCGAGATTTTCTGACTAAAAAAAAAAACAGGATAAAAACTCCCTTTAACCTCATTACTTTACAAAACTACTTTAATGAAATTCCAACAAAAAAGCCCAGAGAAGAGATTCTGCACATTCAGTATGTGATAAATGTTTAAAAATCTGTGAGACTGTGGGAAGAACAATTGTCTTACTCAAAAAAAAAAAATGGCCAGAAAGTGAATTCCAAACACTGCCACCTCTGAAGACTGCCATAAATTACCTTGTTTGTTTACCTGTGTGCTTGTATGAGTGAATAAAATGGTGCATGGCTCCCTTAGGCAAGGCCAAAAAGCCTCCTTAATAAATCTCTCCTAACCCACTTCCATTAATGTTTATTTAATGCTTTTCTATGTGCCTCCTGGCTCTATGCTGAAAGGCAGCAAGTAAGCTTTTAGTGTGGATTGACTTCCCCCCTCAAGCCCCACAGTCAAACTACATGCATCCCACCTCAGCGTGGCTGAGCTCTCACCAGGCCAGCAACAGGGGCCGCACTCATGGATTTAGAGCACTCATCCAGGGAGAACAGGGCAGAAAAGCATCTTTTATTTGGGTGGTCTATGGGCAACTATTGGTTTGCAGTTGGGAGTTGGAGCAATGAAAAGATATTTCCAATTGTGACATGGCAGTTCATGGTTAGCCAAGTTTCTGATATGTAGTATGTTGTGGACTAAAGTGTTAGACGATATTAAGTAGACAGTCTACTAATACTCTAACAGCATTAGTAGAATATCTAAAGTGAACTATCGAAAGCTTACCTTTTTTTTAGGCAACACAAAAATTAACATTCACAACTTTTAAACATTCAAGCAAGCATGTTGTATGAACTCTGTATATAGCGCTATTCTGATTCTGGTATACTAATCAATCCTGCCTTGAAGTTCAGACAAAAAAAAAAAAAAAAAGTTACATGCCATATGCCCAAAAGCAAGCTAAATATGGTAAATAAACAGTGAGAGAATTTTCATTTTTTTAGCAAACTACCCCTTTAAATCACTGAATGGCACTTACTGTGTACTTGCATCATTCTTGACAATGAAAATGAACAGTGCCTCCCTGACTGAAGGACAAGGTGTTGAGTAGATTATGCAGTAAAAAATAAAGGGCCACCTCATTAACATTCATCTCCACGAAAACAATCTGAGTGCCAAATAATGACACTTCCCTTCAGGCAAACATGAATAAAAATAATAGAAGCCCATTCCTCATGAACCCAAAGAAGAGTTTTATCTGTAGCGTGGCAATATTGGAGAAGGAGGAGAAAAAGAATAAAGTTGGGATCACTGTAAACCATGAAAATGATTTGAATTGTACCAAATTGAACGTCACAGTTCTCTAAATTCTTTGAGGGTTTCTGGACAGCATCCAAAGTAATTAACACAACACCTTGGATGGGGATCAACAGAATGCCACCGTGAGGCTTTCCAGCAAGCTACCATCACAGTCCTGTCTGCTCTTAAAAGCTGCCAACACAGCCACGACTGTCAGATAGCATCTCTGCCGCCTCTTCCACATGTAATTATGCCGTATTGTGCAGCTGTACATGCAATCAAGCGTCTGAACTCAATCAAAAACTTCGTTCAGAACCTGGAAAATTTAGAGAGCAAGCTACTGATTAATGGTCTATTATTGACAGAAATCTGAGCCTAGCATGCTGTGATTTGAACAGTAATGAGAACAGCCATGGCTGAAACCAATTTTTTAAAGGAGGAAAAGTAGGTAATTGCTCAGGCAGTAATGAAACTGATGAGCGTTGAGATTCTGATGACTCATTTTGTGTGGCTGTGGAATATTTGAGCAGAAAGGAAAAGAATGGGACACATTTCTGCTGATTCACACGTTCTGAATTGTACACAAGATAGGGAGGCGCGCTGATTATTCTCTCTGAAATTGAAATGAAAAAGGGGCCTTTGCGCAACGGTGTAGACAGACAACTGCTTCTCTAAGCTTACGTTGCATTCACATCACGGCCAGATATGATAAGAAGCATTTAAGTAGCTGTGCTGAGAAGCTTTTTAGATTTATCTGACAAAAGCAATATTACATTGGAAAAGGGATTTCAAACTCAAAAGGACTATGTGAAAACATGATAATCTTGTATTAAGTAACCCCTTCCTAAAATATATACAAATATTACTTATTTATTTATTTATTTATTTATCACCCTTTCCTATAATATACTCTTTCTTTCTTTTGGTATTAGACAGGAAGAATCATAAAAGGATACTCAGGATTAAAAAAAATACAAATTCTGTAATCACTTAGCCACCCCATTGTTTTTACAATCTGGTCTGACATTCTTTATTTTCGGTATCATAAAATATATATTGTCTACATGTTTTTTCCCCCTCCATTCATTCGTATGAACACATTTATATAAAATATTTAGCTACTTCTTATTGTATAAAAAACCTACAATCACACTGTAAATAGAGTTAGAGAATAGAGTCGTCACACTTGTTTATAACCAAAACGAATGTTAACATATTCGGTGTGGCAGTACACACCTACAAGTGAGAGCTCACACAGACCCGCAGACATGCGTCAGCGGGCACACACACAAACAGACACGAAACAAATGGAAATGAGGTATTTTAACATCCACACCTTCATTGGCACTCAGACTCTCTCAATTCTCTTATCAGTGAGCGGAGCTGACAGCTGAGAGTGAATTGTGCATGCAGATCAGATGTGTTGCATCAGAGCAAGTCTCCTCCTGCAGGCGGTGTGTTCTACACTCCCGCATTAACCAGCAGAGCTAGGGGTCTAATTTCTCCTCCACACAAAGGCTAGTAATTAAAGCCTCGGCCCCCAGCAATAATCGGGATGTGATGTGTTGATGGTAACGGCGAGGCGGCGGATAAGTGAATTTCTTCCTCCCCTTGCCTCGCCGGTGAGGTCGGGACCTCTTGTCACATCACGCTCGCTGTCACATCAGCGCGGAGAGGCCCTCTCTCCCTCTTCATTTGAAAAATTAAAAGTGGGATTTAGAGTCAATTTCACTGTCAATTTATTCTGCATCTCTGCAAATGAAATATTTATGGATCTGGGGGATGGGTCTCGGATGCTTCTTGCTCCAGTATCCAGATGCATGTGAAGTGGAGTTTGTGGAGAGCTGTCCAAACCATCATCCAAACTGCAGGATGGAGCAAACAGCGAGTACGGGGTGCAAGCCAAAGTGAAAAAACTGAAGAAAATAAAGAGTTTAAAATAAACTAAATGGATTTCAGCCTACAGGTGAACTAACAGCACATCTGTGGCTCGGCACATACAGAAACCTTAAGGCTATGTGTTGATTAGACACACTACTACAGCAAAGCCATCAGAGGAAGTGTGAAGTTTTCAGGACATAGGATGTTTTTCATTCTGACTAAAGCTGTGTGCTCCAAAACAACATATATGGACATGTAGTGTGCCTCAGCGAAGGTCATCTTTCCTATCAATGCTGTTGGCTCTACTGACCTGATCTTGACACCAACAGATGTGCTGCATCTCACAATTTTATCACAAAATTATATATGCAATAGGACATATTTCATTTAATGGTGAACAAAAGGCATCATTATTGTATCATACCTTGATAACTCACAGTAGCGTTAAAATTATGTTTAAATGTTATGGTAAATGAAATTTCTGAATCAAATATTGCCTATTTCAAAATCTAGTACAATGTTTTACTGTTTCTCCATTTGACTGGTGAAAAGAGAGAATATGTAATCAATATTTTTTGTCATTGGGTGCACAAAAGCAAAATGTATTACTATGACAACTGCCACAAACCCAAGGACTTTTATTGAGAAATTCTCTTTTTATTTATTTTGCTTACATTTTACAGAATAAAAACTGCTACTGAATCACAAGAGCAATGGGATGATTTAAAAGTTTGGCGTAAGTGTTTTCTAAATGTTTTTAAAATAAATCTTACATAATCCTTGCTCAATAAATCTTTTACACTGTACATATACCTGACTAACAACCATTTTAAAATGTCCTTCAAAAAGGTATACAACTAATCGCTTCCATTAAAACCAACCTTTTCTTTGGTGTCCTTCAAAGGCACAACTAACGCATTCTAATCCAGATCTGTAACAAGTGCTATTTTTATACAATGTGTGACCTAAATATATCCTACATCCATGCACCTGATAGTATCCCTAAGTCAACATGTTGCTTATGTTATAGGTGCCTCCTCTCAGCGCATCTCCCAGCATGCCTTCACCTGCTAGTAATTAAGTTTATCACTCCTAACAAACTGCTCTGTGATTACACGAATTACACAATTGGTTTCAGCGATTGCTATCATACAGCTGCTGAAATGAGAACAATTGCAGGCTTCTTCACTTTAATTGAAAACCACATCGGCATACATCAGGCGGATCAGAGAGAAAGAGAGAGATACTACTAATGTAAGGTAAATTACTGAGACAGAAGGGAAAAATGTGGGAATCTGTGGATTTGAGCGTTTAACAGCGGCACAAGCTGGTTAAAAGCAATGTCGTACCCCTCCATTTTACCTTTCCATTAGTGATGGTGGTTCGAATGAGCGTGAGAGTGGTTCTCAGGGGGGTGGTTAATATATTTCCTGAGCATGCCTGTAATCAAGACTAGTAGGATTGTTCTGATGGAGTCCCTGCTGAGCTGACTTTGAAGTACGCCTCCAGACGACTAAGTGTTTTAAATGTCAATAGAATTGGAGGTTCTCTTTTTTTTTGGACATATAAACTTCTGTACAAATAGCTGGTCTAAGCACTTAAATGCTTTTAGCTCTGCACAAATTGGATCGATGGTAAGCACTTTTGCTGCAAAGCAAACCTTTCTCCTTTTTGTTTTCTATTTTATTTAATTTCATTCCTTATCTTGTGGTTGTTACTACTTTAATGAGAGTCTATTTATTTATTCCAAGGAAATCAATTCCGACACGTTCAAATGAACAACTATTTGGATAGGCTGGGCAACTCATCCTCAGGATGTTTGCCAGCCTCTGTGAGATTGTTACATGTGCACACACCCAGAGAGAGAGAGAGAGAGAGAGTGAGTATGTGAAGTATTGATCAGTCTCTTCCTGTTGAAGCAGCAGGGTGCTGTGACAGGCAACAGCTCCATTCAATATCCTTATCATCCCCCCAGTCTTCAGCCTAACAGCAGGTCACACCAGAGCTGAAGAGTTGAAGGAACATTTCGATTCCTTAAGCCAATGAATTCCATTAAAAGACCACTAACACATTTCTTTGTTCGTAGGAACTTCAGCTTAATGAAGTGTCCAGATAAAAAAGAAATACATATGAAAGCACCTGTGTAATGCTAGTAATACTGTACTTATGTACAGTACTTATGATATAATAGTCAGGCAAATAAACTGCTGATATTTAATTATTCTAATTAACTGCAAATGCACACTAGCCATTCTGATACACGCTGGCAGTTAATGGTAATATATAAATGTGTCTTATGTTGACCAAGGTTGCATTTATGTGACCAAAAATAAAGCAATTTTGTGAAATCTCAGTACATTTTATTATTATTATTATTTTAACCCAAATGCTCTGCTCATCCTGTTGAGTCATTTTATTAAGTTGTTTTTAATATTTTTACCCAGGGGCTGGGTTATTTATTTATTTTTTTTTTAAATGCTGGGTTCAACTTGTTAGTGATTTGTAACATTTTTTGGAAACACCTTTTGCAGGTTTTGGAGTCAGTCACTGCATCTTCCAGAAACACAGTTGACAGCTCACAGCAAAAACAAAAATGTATTTTATGAGCCATTTTTATGTCTAAAATAAATGTGTGTAATATTGTAAAATATGCTGTACACTTTAAAAATAGCTTGGTTAAAAATAACCCAATTGATAACTCATCGCTGGGTAAATATTGGACAGAACGCATGGTGGGCATGTTTGTTTACACATTTTACCCCAGCAGGCTGGGTTGTTAAGAATACCCAAAACATATACATTTTTACCATTTATGTGTTTGCATTTTTGTTTTCGGCATGACGTATCCATTTAACAGAAATGATTATTCTGTCTTTAAATCCTCACCTTCATGTTGTTACAAACCCATATGACCTTCATTTATCTTCAGAACACAAATCCGAGAGCTTTCAGACCAGTGTGATCTGAACACAAACTTACTAAGTGCAGATAAGTAATACCACAAAACCAATTTATATGTGTGCTTAATTTAAGTGAGGGTTAGTTAATTCTCATAGACAATCAAGTATGTATGTGAAATCTGTAAATATATAATATAAACATACATTTACTGTGCACACTTTGAGACGTCGAACCGATTCCTTTCCGGGAATCACTTTGTTCAAAAATTGAAACTCTGATGAATCGGTTTAATTGATCTGAATTGTCGGTTCTTTTAGACCAATGACTGTGCGTAATTTGTATGTCATTTACATGTCGATATGACTCATTTGACTCACTTTGTTATATTTGCTTTTTAATGACAGAAATAAATCTTTCCTCTATTACAGATTTTCACATATTTCACATACCTTAACACGTATAGGCCTATGTGAGTACATGTACGTTAGCCATGGTAGTCTGAGGTAAACTGTTCATCATTTAACATAATTGTTAATGATGACTTGCAAAATGTAACAATATTGTTGCAGCGAAGTTATAACGATGTTAATTTCTTAATAATTAATAATGAAAACATTATAGAAACTTAGCTTCAAACGTTGAAACATGTGGCTTTGCTCTGACATCCTGTCAAAACGATAGTTTGGTAAGCGATTAAAATCTTTAGCGTGCGAGGGGCGTTAAATAACCCTGAAAACAACCCTGCATTGCAACCCAGCAGATTTAACTCAACACCTAGACAATTTAAACTACCCAACAAGTGTTTAAAATGTAATAAAATAACCCAACAAAATGACCTAAGACACTCAACCCAGCAATTTCTAGAGTGTATTCACCAAAATAAATTAAGTTTGTATTTTATTTTGTTCATGTGCTCTTGCTTAATAAATGGTAATCTTTTGATTACTGTAATACTGAGTGATTTTTTAATTTCCAGCGATATAATTCTTTTTAAACAATAGCTGACAGCCCGACAAGTTGGGTAAAACATTTAACCTAACCAGCTGGGTCAAAATAACCCATCATGTGTTTCACCCAATATTTACCCAGTGCTGGGTTGCCAAATACCTAAATTGGCATTTTTTTAAAAGAGAAAACAACTTGAGTCTTCAGATTCACCAGTTATGAAAATTTAGCAATTTCATGATTTTTTGATAAATAATATTTTTGTAACATCATAAATGTCACTTTAAACGAATTAAATGAATACTGGCCTAAAGTAGTAAATTGTCTTAAAAAAGGTACAGCATAAAATAGCTAAGAAATGTGGTGTGCTCATAGAAATAATTCAATTTCATTTCATTACATATCATATATATTGATTATTGTTTGTCACCAATCACCCTGCTCTCTTAATCTCTTCATGTAAATTTTAACAGCAAAACATGATGACGAAAACAAAATAGCTCACCAACAGATGTTGTGAATAAAGGCTGTTGCAATCTATAAAGACTCATGTTCACAGCTGGTCCAATGAGTAATAATCAGCAAATTTAAGTATCGAGTTCTGCATGCACCCTGCTGGCTATAAAAGGGACATTTTTCTTGCGTGCGGGCTCCCTCTGATTAGATTAAGTGCAGACATGATACAAATGAAAATCATATTTACGGTACACCGTCATACATCTACTGCCGACCCGTGTCAAGTCTGGGGGGAGGAGAGCGCGCTGGAATAATGGAACAGTCTCCAGTGGAGAGAAAGAAGGCACAGCCACTATTTTTAGCAAATTAATTTAAGGCTCTGAATAATTAACTGATAATTATCTGGCAATCAAGTGTGAGATAAAATGATCTTTCACAGTTTCTCCAGCAAAAGCTGAGGAGCTTTACGGGGATGCTGAACTGACAAGGAGAATGAGACGAGTATCCTGAAGGCAAGTGGATTTGCGAATCATTAATGTCTAATGAGTGACAGGAAACTGGCGCCCACACAATGTTTGTTTGTGACATAACAGAGGGGATGTGAAAAAGCTGTCTGCTCCAGCCGGGGCTGATCAGAAACAGGTCGCAGAGCTGACGCTCCTTCATGCAAACACCTTTAGAGAGTGCGAATACCCCTCCAGCACAGATGCGTTTTACAGCGGACAGAATTTGGCGATACTGAGTGCTGCTGTATACCGGAAGGTTACGTGGTAATGAAAGCGCCGACAAATAAAATGCATTCATTTGTCCTTTCCTATTCAGCACAGAGTAGAAAAAGAATCCTCAAACACTTTTTTAGTTCAAGTGTAGATAAAGACACTACATGTGTATTGGTGACAGCGCATGCCCTGCGCATGGCACTACTAGCATTTTATAGGATGTTGTGAAAGAATAACGACTTCACACAAAGTTGAAGATATGCAAGGATATAATGCGGTTGATGCAAGGTTGTGGATTTCTATGAAACTAAAGGCGCAAGAAACCCTGAAAAAATCTTGTCACTACGAATCTGGACAATCCACAAACAATGTACAGAAAGTCAATGAAGCCATTCAGAAAGGACGCGTATAACTTACAGAGAAATGCAGACCTCAGTAGGTCACACTAAATATTGTATAAGCTTCAAATATATTTAATGCATGGAAAAAATGTGTATACTTCAGATTTCATCAATTCATCAATCATTAAAGAAATATATTCTGTAAGTAATACGAAAAAGAATATCACATGCAGAATAGTGCATAGTGCATATATTACACTGCCTGTCTTTCAGTTATTTATTTATTATTGGAAGGACAAAAATCATCAGTTTGGGGAATAAATGGGGCTACTGAAATTCACTGCATTTGAATCCAGTGTTACTTAATTTGTTAAGACAAATAAGCAAAACAAAAACACATGGCATTTGTAGTTTTAATGCATTACATATACATCCACACACACACACACACACACACAACCGGTCATAAATGTGGGGTTTCTTTGTGAATATAATTTAAAATGTAGTTTATTCCTGTGATACAAAGCATCATTGCTTCATTCTTCAGTGTCACTTTCAGACCTTTCAGAAATCATTTTAATATGCTGACTTTTTATTATCAGTGTTGGAAACAGTTGAGCTGCTACTGTTACAGTAGTTTACTGTTTCACTACTGTTCAAAAGTTTGGGATCAGAACATTGTTATTCTTTCTTCTTTGATCCTTGGTTTTTTAACCAAGGATCTATTTAATGAACAAAAGTCCTAGCATAGATTTACATTTTAAAAATGTTTTATATTTTTTTACTATTTTGTTTTTTAAGAATCCTGAGAGAAAAAAATAATAATCACAGGTTCCAAAAAAGATATTTGGCTACACAACTGTTTCCAACATTGACAATTCTAGAAATAAATTACCATATAAGAATGATTTCTGAAAGGATCATGTGACACTGAAGACTGGAGTAATGATGCTTTGTATCAAAGGAATAAAATATATTTTAAAATATAGTCACACAGAAAACTGTGTATATATTAATTATATATATATATATATATATATATATATATTAATATATTAATATAATATATAAAATAATATTTCACAATATTACAGTTTGTTCTGGATTTTTTATCTAATAAATGCAGCCTTGATTAAAAACCATTAAATATCTTACTGACCCCAAATTTTTTAAACGGTAGTGTATATATCAACAATTGGAAAGTGTCTACTGTGATGATGTGGCAACATGGTGGAAAATTAGCTTTTTAATTTCCCTTCCTGGTTTTGTGCATATTAAATGAAGAGAAAGAAGGAGTGATAGCAAAGACCTTTATGCCCTAGATAACTGCACACCAGCCGGCTGGGCACTGACAGCTGATGAATCGCCCAAAGCAATGTGTTTGCGCTTTAACTTGCGATATTGTGTGAATATCAAACGTCTTACAACCAGTTGCCCATAATTCCCTCTAGATTCTACCTGCCTCTTGCTCTTCCATCCATTCATCCATCCTTCCATCCATCCATCGCTCCTCTCCCCCCTTTCTGAAGCTCTTTAAACATTGTTCCACTGGCATATTCATGTAGAACCATCTGTCAAGCTAACTATATCAACCCGTCAATCCTTCTATCTCCCTGTCACTTTATTTTTCCTCCCCCGTTTCTAGTCCGGCTCTGTGGAGGCTGATATCTAATTTCAAAACACTGTACCTTCTCAGTGCCAGAGAGCTGCAGAGAGACACAAGTACAAATGGAAATGTGGATCGCGCCCAGGCATCATCTGTCTGACAGCTGCTTTCAATATCAAAAAACAAGCCTTTCAAAAGCCACATAGTTTACACACAAACAGCAACTCCTTTTTAATACAAGACAAAGAGAGGGGGGGGGAAGCACATTTTCGGTGGTAAAATGCTTCAGATGATGGATACGTAACTGGCTGGACACACTCGACTATTGTGTCCTTTACAATAACGAAATGTCTAGGGAAGCTCAATTACTTTAGCTCTTGAGATGTGCATGGTGAGAAGGTAGGTTGACAGGCTACCTACTTCCCACTGTGCAACCTTTTATGAAATCGATGCTGCAGCTAAATGTGGCTTCCCTCTTAACTGTAGCCCCCGTCGACCGAACAGAGAAAAACACCCACAAACAGATAAATCCATCCACTTACCATAACTGTATTCTTTGGCACCGACTGACAGGGGTTGAATCAGCAACATTAGACTATTTCTACCTGAAATAAAAACTTCAAGAGCTCCTTCGAGCATCTATGCACTAACAAATCGTCTCTCATTATACTCATCCAGAGTGTTATGGATCAGCTAAAACCTCTATCTGACAAGGCAGTGTCTTAGCGGTGAAAAGGTTTGACAGAACCTTGACATGTTCGATGCCTGCACTTTGATTAAGGCCAGGGAAAAAGAGTGAAAAATCCATAAATATATCATCAAGCCTCTGCAGGGAGAGCCATGGCACACCCCGGCAAGCCTGATGCCTGCCCAGTAAACAGACATTTGAAAAGTCCTGTCTTCAACCTGCACAAAAGAACACTCACGTCTATCCTCCAAACACGCATCTCAGAGAGACGCTTCAAGCGCTTTCAAAGGATCGCAAATTATAGCAGTAGTCCACAAACACCCAGACTTTCACCACATTTATTTATCTAACTAGTAGATGTCTGTGAGCCGTGTGAATACTGAAGGTTTTAAAAGAAGAGACACAATGAGATATGAAAGTCGACATATCGTTTTGTCCAACGAGATCATTGGGAATAATTGAGATTGATTGGACGTGCAGACTGAAGTAACTTTGGGTTGTTTACACAGGAAAAGCTGCTCCAGATGCCACCAGCATGGGGGTCGCATTAATCTAAATGGAGCTCGGCACCTTCTGCAGGTGCTGGCGACAGAAATGAGCTGTAGGAAGAAAACAAGCGAACTCCATTTCCATTCGGAGGCAGCCATTTTGTGCACTTGGTGACATTCATTTGCGCAATGAGGGATCTTAGAGTCTCTCCGGCTCCTCTCATTAACATTAACCGCTGCAATTCAGAGCCAAAGCGCATTAACCCACTTACTTTCCTAATTACCTTTCCTCTGCTTTTTATTATCTACTTTCCATCCGACCTGAGAGAGGTTACTTTGAGTGCCTTCCATTCATTAGACGGATGCTCTAACGTTTCATGAAAGACGTGTGAATATGTAAAAAAAAAATTATTTACGAGTAAACTCTTCCACAGATGCTTGAAGGACTGAATGGATTCATTTCAATGTTTTAGCAAAGAAGCATCTCAGTAACGAATCACTTGCAGGTTTAGTAGCTTCAATACAAAAGCTGCATTCATAATCAGATGTGATACAGACCTGCATCATACGTGACAGGAACTAGTCTGTTATGAATAAAGATCTGTGGGGATAAATGGTATTTCCTTTTTTTTCACTGTCTATTTATATATAGATAGATATTTCATGTTATAACAGATAAGTGCTTTATGCCGCAATCTGGGGCTCTCCAGTAGAAACATCTAAATCCCAAACCAGACGGGTTCATTTTTTTAGTTGCTTTAACAGGCTGCATTAACTTCCGCAAATCCATGTGAATGCCAAAGCACTCGTTCATTCTGCTTGTGTCATTTATTATGGCAAAATAAGAGAAGATATGAACTAAGCAAAAAGCTTTGCTCTTTGGCTAATCGTAATTAGCTGCTTAATTGTCTACATCATATGCATTCTCTTGGTTGTGACTAGTAAACATACAAAGAAAATGGCTTCTTTCCACGAATAAATCAGCCCTTAGCAAGAGACTGCAGTTTAACAGTCTCTCTGCTGACAGTAATTACACAAAACATTCTGCTCAATCTCAATGCATTGATCAAAAACAATACTCACTGAAAAAGAAAATGCCTGAAATAAACCAGAACATATTTGCATTTTCATTTTCTCATCTTGGTATTGCAAAAATAACATGAGCTCTGAACTTATTAATTTTAGTGTTAATTAAAGCTAAAAAGAAAAAGTAGCACCAACAACCCAGTGTTGCAATATAACAATATGTCATGAAGATATACTGTCATATAATGCCCTGTCAGAAAAGAAGAAGAACATTTTGCACCTTTAGGGGTACAACAACCTGATGATGCAGCAGTTTACCTTATTTACCTCTGCAAGGTCACAGTAGCACCTTAAGGGTATACATTTTGATCCCAATGCACTAACATATAATATATAGGGGTGTATAGGATGCAAAGGTGTCCCTTCACAGGTACTGCCATAGTGACAAATTGGTGCACTGTCAGAAAAAAAAAAGCGGGACCTCAAAGGGACATCTTAAAGAGTGCATATTAGTACCCTAGAGCTAGTAGCAATATGGTACGTACCCTTAAGATAACAATATGTACTCAAGGATAACAACAATACTTCAGGGGTGAAAAAAAGGTGAAATGGTGTATCCTTTAGGGTACTGCCCCAGTAACAAACTGTTGCATTTATATAAATAATTAATAAATATCATTGAAAAAACTCTTACTAACTAACTCAAACTAAATAACAAACTTAATATTTGAAATAATTGAATTATAATTCAATATATGCAGCAATCAGATGATTAAATGTAGGAAAGAAAAACAACTTATATGTCCAAACTTTTGATATTAATTTAAATAGCATTTTAATCCTATAAATACACATCCACTTTTACCTTTAATTAGATTTCCGGGTGAGATGAACCATTGAACAGAAACGATCCCACAAGGAACGGATAATGCCTCATCAGCCGGTGTGTGTGTACACGTGCACAGGCCTGCTTGATTAGCTCATATATATCCTCACCAGGAGGATCCCGAGCCAGGCCTCACGCTGCCACGTGAGATTAGCCATAACTGCTGTTTTATGTCTGCTCTTCAATTTTCAAAATCCAATTTAAAAAAAGGGAGGGGAGGTGCGGGGGCCTCAAAACGATCACACACCCCAATATGAAGCCTATATTTGGAACAATCATTTGGAATTAGTACCGACAATGATTGGAAGCTTTATCAAATAATACTGACCGAGAACTTTGCTGCTGTTTTAGTACTTTTCATTCCTTATTCATATGCAAATTGTGACGCTTACCATTGTGTCTTTTATCGTTAGCTAGCAAAGCAAAGCCTGTGTTATAATTGCTGCAATGTTTCATGAAGTAAATTTGGAAAATGAAAGTGTTGTTGCATTCCCAGGAGAGCAGCAGCTGAACCTGTGGCAACGCAGCAGTTGAAAGCGTCCCTCTGAGAATGCTCACTGTCTCTACTTTTCCCTTTCATTCTGAAGCGTAAGAAAGAGTTAACAATACACTTTAAGACATAGTCAAAGTGAATAAGGGAATTAGAGGAAGAGAAAATCTTATCTCCTTACATCCCCTCTGTCTCGATGAAAAGCTAGGCACTAGACAGATATGGTGTTAGAGCAAATCTCTGAGATATACTTTTAGTGCAAATTGTAACTTGGAACTGACAAGCTTCTTCCTGTGATCTCCCTGAACTGCTGTGAGTGGCAAGTACGTGGCAGAAACCACATGGCCCTTTATACCCTGAATAAGTGCTGCCATTTTCTTATATGCTGACTTACATAACACAAATTTTCACCTTGAAATGCAGAGAAATTTGCATGAAGCAAAACTCCAGTCATCTTGGCTTCTATTTTTGTGTTTTAATCAAATAGCAACCTAAAAGACGAGCTACACAGAAGCTAAAATCCTCAAACGTGGGAAAGAAAAGGCATTTGAATATTCCTCACAGTCGAATAAAAGAGACTATCACATTAGATAGCGGTGAAGATACTCTTCACTGATGGAAGATAAGCAAATATTGTGAAAGGATTAAGTTATCAAAGAGGATCAAGCGGTTTGATAAGTGAGATTCCTGGCAAATATGCAAGATTGATAAAGAGACACAATAATAACATTGTCACCACTGTGCAGATATCACACACGCACGCGCCCTCACACTCGGCTTCTGCTAGAGCTAAGAATTCATGCAAGCGACACATTGCTGTGCCAGGCAACGCAACACCCTTATTAGACGCTATATGGAGACCAGCTGGTGATCTGAATTCTGAAGCACCTCTGAGCAGGTCAGTCCTTTTCCCTACGAGACGAACCAAACAGGACTGAAACAGATGCTCAACCTGTACACAGACTAATGTAATTTATAATTGGAGAAGTGACATAAAAATGAACAACAGAGGAAGAAAGAAAGAAAGAAAAAAACACACTCTGTAGTACGTGAGAGGCAAATAGGCTCTGACAGATCAGCATGTGTGGCAATTACAACTCAGTGGTAGATGAGACCGGATGGAGCGATTTCCTACAGCACTGTGGCCTCCACAAAGTTGCCATTAGAAGCTCTGCTGGGGTACTCTGTCTTCTGTTATTACCATCTCTCTCGAGTCAATCTACCTCTATCATCAAGAACAAAACAAGAAATCTGGAAATTCAACTATTAAAAGTCAGAAGTACAAACCAGTCAATCTGACAAATACATTTTTAGGTCATATTGTACCTTAAAATGACAAAAAGAAAAAAAGGAAAATATAATATTTTGCACAAATAGGTGATGAGTGAGAGAGATCCACAGGCTCCCAGTTTTCATGCACAATATTAAAACGCGTGCTGAAGACAAACAAAGCTTTTACAGGTTCTGAACGCCAAGGAGGTAAGTGATTAATGACGCAATTTTCTTTTTGGGGTGGAACGACCCTTCAAGGATTTTTATCCCCCCCCCCCAACATGCTGATAATTTTTCTCTGTGTATGAAACACTAAAAAAGTGTAATAGAGTTTTTGCAATACATGCACAGCATCAAACAAAAAACATTTCCACGCTTACCTACAACTGTGCAATCACAGAGACATGAGGAACTCATTAAAAACACAGATGTGGTATTTAACAGATAACAGCTTCTAGGCTGCAAACCATATATGTGAGGTCACACACACAGAGTAATATTAAAATATAACAGGTCATGGCTGTAGGTTAATTGCCACAGTGGCAGGGTAACAGGGGCAAGAATGGACATGCAGACACTCTAGAGAAGAGAGGGATGATCTGTCTGATAGTTAATCTCATGGATGGAATTAAAGATTAGTTGGTCGGATCTGTGGGCCGAGGAGAGTAACAGGGTGTCATTTATTAAAACACATCCTATGCTTAGCCTTATGAAGCTATGCCATCTGCTGCCAAAATTTGCCACCATCATTTTCCTTCTATATTTACACAATATATTCTTCCCATCAAAGTTGCTCACTGATGGTCTGTCATTATGCAGACTTCACTGAACGCTGTGAAACACTATTAAAAGTGTATTTATAGAGCAACACATCTGTGCTTTATCATTTAAACCCAACAAACATCTTTTTGCAAAATGTGTACTTGTGCTGTCTTTAAACTATATGCCATTTGATTTGACATTTTGTTATCATCTCAAGCAATAAGATTCGGTAACTTTTAAAAGTAACCTACATGTTCAAATACTTTTGGGGCCACTTTGAGAGACATTTTAGGGGCACATGAGGACAGATAGGAGAAACAGTCTAGGCTAAGTGTGTCCCTTGCTGTGCTCTTTTGAACAGGAAAATTAAAAAAAAAGGGATTTCGGTTAGAACCACGGCTCTCCCGCTCGAAATAAACCTTACAAGAACAAGCGGAGGTGGACCGATGATTTTATGTTGATACGCAAATGAAAGGGAACGGTGATGTAACATCAAGTAGATGATGTCTACATTGATAACATACAGTCACCTCAGCCATTGTTGCGTCACTGTACCAAAAAAAAAAAAAAGTAATTATAGGAAAGGCTTTCAGCTCAGGACACAATTAAAATGATTAAAGGCCAGATTTTGCACACAAACTGAATGATAATGGATTATTAGTCACCAACAGGAGGCATAAAAATGGTAAACAGCAAAAAAAAAAGATGGCAAAAGAATAAATATCTTTCTCAGGGCCTCTATAGCATTCAGGAAGGTCAGTTGGTGTCTCAGGAAAAACAGCCTGAAACTTTGCTTGTCTTTTTCACACACAGTCAAAAGAGCACCACCCCTGTGGGCAACGCTCTCCTGCATCTCTCTTCCTCCCTCCACATGCCAGTCCCATTTCACAATCCTCTCTAGATCTGCCCAGCCACACACACACTCTACCGTCCCCCATCACCTTGCTCTGAGATGAATGAGATCGCCACTGTCCTCAATCATTTTAATCACTACATTGGAAAATGCCTTGTTCACGGTTATCATTTTTGGCCTGCCTTCTGGCAGCTCTCCCCGCATCTCCGTGTGACAGACTCACTCTCGCAAACACGCACATACACGTGAGTGGCCAAGATAGAAGAGTCACAGCTAACAGATGGTGGAAGATTGGGGGGAAGATTCCTAATTTTGACTCCCCTGCCCTTTTCGAGGGGGCCTAGTTTGAGAATGTAGGTTCAGCATCTGCTTCCTGCAGCACAGAGGCGAATCGCTGAACGCTAGCAGCCTCTCCAGCATGATGATGCAAGCGCAGGCCAACAGCACAGCCACCTGAGACACCAGGACTGCACCGCTCGCAATTAAATTAATCATTTATACGGAACAAAAGAGCTTCTTTTGTTCCACATTATCACATAAAGATTTGAGCAGTGTTTGGATGACTGAGAGTGAGTGTTTGGAATGTTGACTCTATGAATTGACTATATTCTCTAAGTCGAAAAACCAAGTCTAAATACACACATTATTAATGATATTATGAATATATATTGCAGTGTTGGAGAAAAACTAGTTACTGTGTATTAACGCGCACATATTATATGGTTAGGGTTGGGTTTAGGGCTATTTGAATGTAATCACGTATAATTACAGTAATTGCTGTTATAATAGTAAGTACATGTACACATAACAAGGACACCTTAAAATAAAGTGTAACCTGTTAATGTTTACAAACACGGAGACATCTGAATATTTTCTGCAAATTTGTTGCTTTCCCTGTTTTTGATTGAGCACTAAAATATGAGACACCAATGCGCAGGAGTTCAGAATAGTCACAGAATAGGATTATTAATACAATTATTATTAGAAAAGGTCATTTGCTATTTGGGTTTGTGTGTATAAATATATATATATATATATATATATTCTTTGATGACAATATTTTCTAACATAGCTATGAAAAGATGTTTTTTTGAAAGCAGTCTTGTTTAAATGTTTGAAAAAAATCTATAGAAATTTAGAAAAGCAATTAAATTGAGATATACTAACAAGGTAACTTTCCAAAGTAAAGTTCTCAACACTGTTTAATAAACTTAATAAATAAAAAGACAAGATAATAAATAAAGCATAATAACAGGTGTATGTCAACATAAGTGCATCTTTGGTGCAGCATTGGGTAACTGTATGTAAAAGTGTGTGTTTGTTTATTACTTAAATTTAAATAATAATAAAAAGAATTGTATATATATATATATATATATATATATATATAGAGATATATATATATATATATATAGACACACACAAACATTTTTATAATATTATTTAAATTTAAGTAATAAACAAACACACACACACACACACATATATATATATATATATATATATATATATAAAGTTAATAGAAAGAAAAGATTTATATTGGATAATACATTTAAACAAACAAGTGAACAGGTAATAGAGAGCAGACAAAGTAGGCGCAGAAGATTCAAAACAGAAACAGGTGTCCATTAACTATTTGTGGCACAGTGGCTCTCTGGGTAATTGTAATGTAAACACTTCTAATGCCCGTAACGGGAGAAATCCAGTTTTGTCGGGTTGCATGCGTCCTGTGTAGACATGGTGTGAGAACCACAGAGAGTGATAGCTGTCACACACTGATGAGTACAAGAGAACAAAGATCATTGCTAACACATCCAAGACGTCAAAAGCTTTCCACTTTCTGTCTTTCAGTATCCCCCTCCTAAAAAACAATCCTTTCTGATGGCCTACCTGTGTCCTAACCAATAGCGAGGGAGGGTAGCTAAAATCCAGGGGATCAACTGTAAGTCTTCATCACTAAGAGTCAATCCAAGGTCGGCGCTCGGTTCAGGCAGCTGGAGTGTGTCTGTCTCCCGAGCTCCGCTTAAATGACGAGGCTTACCAAACCTGTGTGAATGTCAGCCTTGATTCAAGACGGCCTGCTGTGTATTCTGCCATGCTCTGAAATATCATCAGCCTCCATGAAGTATGTGGTCCAGAGCTACAGTAAGCACATTATACAAGTCTTATGGCTATAATTAAGGTCCTATTATCTGCTGTTGTTAGATATGTGAGGAGATTACACTCTTGTTTTGACAGATCCTCACCACCATGGTGCTTACAATGCCGAGAGAGAGTGAGATTAAATGTGCAGTGTTGCTACAGAATGCTATTATTGTTATGCCATTATAACTCTCTTGTTTAAGTGGTATACAATTGTGTGCATCTTTAATGTGCACGAGTAAATGAGCCTTGCAGATCAGGCGGTGTAACTATTAGGCTACCGAATCAAGCCTACACGCAATGAGACAAGGCGGGTGCTGCGATTGGGCCAAGTCGATTGAGTGGCGGCAGAAAAGGCAATGGTTCACTGATCATAGCTTTCAACAGAGCAGTAAATCACTGCACTAGGAATTTATTCAAAACAATGAGAACAGACAGCCGAGATGCTCATCATTCTGTTTAAGCACTGCCTGATAAATTAAGTAAAAGATAATGGGAAAAAATAAATAAATAAATAAAATAAAATAAAATAAAATATATATATATATATTATAGAGGGAATGCTCAGATTATTTGGAAATTATTATTTGGAATTTAAAGTTGTATTTAATTAGCAAGCATGTTTTTAGTAGATTTTTTTTTTAACAAGATAAGAAAGAAAGTTAGATCTTAGAAAAAACTAAAACAAAACAAAACGAATTTAAAAGGTGTTAAAATGATCTCACCTTTTTCTTATGGGACACAACTGAGAACCTTATGGTTAGATTGACCATTCTAAGCACAAAAAAGTTTGTGCAGAGCACAACAGACCATTTGAAGAGCATAAAGGGAGATTGCAGATGTGCAATATTGAGACCCACAGCATTCATTATTTCCCTCAGATATAGAGAAATGTGCGAGAAAGCACTCATGAGGATGCTGTTTGCATCTGGGTACGTCTACAGGGTCTGGACTATAAATAGTATGCTAAACAGTGTGAAAGACGCCTGAGACATCCAAAGAAGTCAACTGTGCTGAACGCTCAGGGAGGGCTGTGTGTATTTCTTATTATGCACTCACTTTTCACTGAGGGCAATTTGTTGTGTTTGGGCTTATTTTTAATGAGGCAAAAAAGGCCTCACACATTCTTGGGTGTAAACACCTGATAAAAGCATTTCAAGAACACAACACAAATGTTGAACAGAGAGGGTTTTTGTTTTCGTCTTCACTGAACAAAGCTCCAACACTCGTTTTGCAATATCATGGCATCATCGTAAAGCAAACATGACTCATTTTCCTGAGATTTCAGGACACATTTGCAAAAACGGGCTGGGCAGAGACGGTTGTGTCAGTGTGTGTGTGCATCTGTCTGCCGTCCAGAGGCGGTATCGTGCTGCTCGTCCTGTGGAAGCATGCAGTGACAAGACACAGCAGCTCTGAACAACCCCACCGCCCCCCTCTGTGTGATTGATGAGGCTAATTTTGTCAATTAATGAAGAAACCCCTGTTGATTAACATCAGATTGCCGTTTGTAACTGTTAGTGCACCGGTCTGTCAGAAATTCATTTTAATTAGAAGTCACCGCGCTGTGCTCCTCTATCAGCTTGCAGATCTGCTGATCCAAATCTGCACAGGACTAACAGCGGATCGCAGTTACGCACACTTCATTTCACCTATTCGTTGAGATTCAAGAGCGCCCACCTGGGCTGGACTTCCTGCTAATGCTGACATTATACATCATAATTAATTTGAATGCACAAGATAATTAGCAGGCTGTATTTACATAATGAACCCACTAATTGGTTCATAACAGGCAAATGTAGCCGATATATCCAGCTAATGGCATGTCTGAGTTCACATATATGAACGGACAGGGAAATGGACTGAAATGCTACAGGGCTAAATCTAATAGAGAACAAATAGAGATGTATGCCAAATTGTTCAAGGAAGTCGTTAGGCATTAAGTGAAAATGTTTAGACATTAAAGACCCCAGGAAATCACTTGATGAGAGTGGTGTTGACGTGATTTGATATTAAAATAGTACGTTTGGGCAAGCCGTTTTCAAAGATCATTTCTTTTTCTTTTTATTGTTTCCAGTAGCCAATAGGGTTTAGTTACATCACAGACATGAAGAACTATTGGCTGAAACATCTGATTGGATAAAAAAAATAAAAAAATCGACTCCAATATTTTTTATAATATGATGTTTTGATAAGATAAGATGTTTTACTGTCATTGTTAATCAATTTAATGCATTTTTGCAAAAAGTATTTTTTTTTTTTTTTTTTAATAAATAGTAGTGTTCATGCTGCTTTACTCACATTACATATATATATATATATATATATATATATATATATATGAATTTATTTCAATAAAAATGTCAGTAACAGTAAAAACATGTATAATATTACAAAACATTTCTGTTTAAAATAAATTTGTATTTTTCATAAAACTTCCTAAAAGAAAGAAAAAAAAAAAAATATATATATACACCCAACACAATTTATAATTGTATATTTCACAATATTTTTGTTTGACTGCATTTAGGATCAAATAGATGCAGGTTTGCTGAGAATTAATTTTTTTCTTCTTAAAAACATAAAAAAAAAATCTCACTATAAACTTTTGAATAAGTAGCATTAATGGTCTCAAAGCAAAAAAAAAAACGTTAACTACAAGTCACATTTTGATTTTGTAAGGTCTTTAATTTGATTTATAATTTGGTCCGACCCTGAACTGCTGGGACGGCAAGTACACTAATGATACTGAGGGCCTTTTCATCACCTCACACCCCTGGGCGCTTTATATTCAGCCTCATACTTCGTCGTTGCACTAAAGAACAATAAATAGTAGCAGTGGTGAAAATTTCAATGTGGAGTGGAATAATCGGCAACCGTCCAACCCGTATATCTTCAGCATGGACTAAGTACACTTCAACTTTCCATTTAAGAAATCACTGAGGCATCAGTTGTTATATAAGTGTCTTACAGTCATTTCTGCTGAGATATGGTGATAACGCTCATTACGGCAGAGAGAAATAAAGAGAGGTTTGCGCAGCGGAGGTTCTCCGAGGCCATGTTTATCTTTTCTTTATCGTCTATGCAAACACAATCTTTCCATAAAACATGCCCAATACACAGTTCGGATTCTCCTGCGTGCCGCCTTGTCCTAAAACAAATACATATAGAAGCGAATAACACAACAGTATGTTTCCACTCTCACACACATCCCAATTTTCATTTGATAAAGTAATTTGGTGACAATGGTGCAATTCAGTGGCGAGGGGCTGGGATTTCCATTAAAACATCAAATGAAAGTGAAATTACGAGCCATGACGACGGGTGAGTTGAAAAAGCAGAGAAGAGCGAGTCGGTGTCTACAGTGGGATTAACACGGAGCAACAAGTGCTGAGTGCTTTGCATCAAACCCATGGGCCCATGACAAATGAGTAGGAGAAGCTCTGCGTCTATTACCCGGCTTTAAGCCAGAGTCTTCAGGGGTTATAATTAAGTACCAACTGGAGCAAAAACAGAAAGTTCCAGAGGATGAGTGCTCTCTATGGATCCTCGCCAAAACCCTCAAGACAACAGGGACACGCTCTCTGTCTCTATCTCTCTCTTTGTCTGCCTCCCTCTCAGATTGAGTGCATTCAAGTATGCTAACTAGACGTGCCATTTTTCTCTCTTTCTAAGTGATGAAAGTCCAGGATGGTAGTGTACCATTCTAGGACTGTGTTCTTATCCCTCAGGAAGAACAGGGAAACCTGATATCACTATAAATGGGAAGAAATTATAGCACTTCAAGTATATCGAAAGCCCCGCCCTTTTGAAATTGATTTGAAATGCCGTTATCGAAATACTGATGTATAGATCCACTTTTTTCCAGTAAAGAAGAAATAAATGAAGAATGCCTTTTAGGTTTCTACAAAAAATGTCTAATAAAATGAAAGTTTAACTTCCTATGAAGTGTTGCCAATTCAATTCTAATCAAACTCCCAAAGTGAAAGGGAGCCGATGTCACAATTCTTAATTTTGCCCAAACTTGGTAAACGGGAGCTGCGGTTGCACTCCTATTACCCTACACAGAAAACAGCTGCCCGGAGGGGTTACAAAGATGGCTGCCGAGTGAACTGACTTGCCTACAGGGGGTTTGCTGCAAACACAAGGCAACAGAGCCACAATTAGCACCGCAGCAAATAATATTGAGTCAGTCATGCACCGAATGTGTGTCGCTCATTTACTGAGGCATTTAACTGGTCATTTAACTGGTGTTTAAGGACTAATAACAGAAATGAGAACAGAACCAAATGATCCAGATAGAACACTATAAAGGACGCATTTTTATATAAAACATGACTGCCATTAGACTGTGCCGTTAGAAACTAATACGACCGGCTAAGATTCCTTATTTGATGTGTGAAGTCATACTGGCATCAGGCTAAAATGTGTTTTTTGATTAATCACGTTCTAGGAGGTCGGAATTCTGGCACCGGGAATGCAGCAGATATGAAGAATAATTTAAAAACTGATGGACTGGAAGAAGATAGAGCACCAAATCCTATCATCTACGACTAGGAAAAGAAATTTCTTCAGGAGAACGTGGAGACCACATGCCACTTTGAGAGTCCCCTTGCAGTGGGATCGGCTTTTATGTATTCCTCGTCGTCTTTCCATACACCTAATATGCCAACCATGAAATGGAATGAAGCCTAATACAGATCGTCACCTCTGGAGGAGGGGGGGATTGGACCTCGTTTCACATGTAAATCTACACGGACCTCCAACTTCCTATTTTCTGGAGATGATGTGTTACATACAGCAGAAGGAATGAAAGAGAGTCTCGACTGAAGGCTTTTTACATCCACCCGTAGAGTAGTATGCCTGTCAGCCTTGGTCTTAGTGGCCATGTCAGCCCAGAGCTCCGGGTTAATGGACCTGCCAAATCAGCCCCAGCTCCCCCCCCCCTCCTAACGAGACACTGATTGTGGAATTTCCAGAGAATTTGAACGCATAATGATAACTCGGATAGAGACGTTTTCATGACTGGCTGAGACCGAACAACTACGAAAAATCAGGTCAGGCAATCACGAAAATTTGATTTATGAAATATGATAGCAGAAATATGCTCGATCTCTTTCAAAGTGTCATTTTCATTAGAGGAGAGTGCAGAGCTGATATATGTCTCTGGAGGGTGAGGCCCAGACAAACGCTTGTGTGTGTGACGACAGCCGAAGCAGAGAGCGGATGATTTCAACTGTTTGGCTGTGCTTTAGGGAACGTAATACGATCGAGGCAGAGGGTCTGATGAAGATAGGGCCGCGGTGGGAGTAGACGTAGCTGTCGTTTGGTAAACGAGTACCATACCCAGCCACTGCTGAGCCCCCTTTGGCTTGCAAAGAACACACAGTACTAATATCTAAAAGAGGCAAATGGGAGATACAGCAAAATTGAATCATTGTCGGTTTATTGCTGTTATTATTATCCCCCCCACCCACCCACCCCCACCCAACGATTCCAGTTTCCGCTAGAGTTATCCTTATAAAACACACTCCCAAATGTCAATTCAATCAATTTAACACGCCAATAATACCACAAATGGTCAAAGCAAAACAGCACTTTAACAATCAGCATCATTCTGCATCAGTGGCACTGATGTTCCATTAAATACCCTTCTAATCATGGCTTTACAAACGCAGCCTCCTCCCCAAAGCGCGGAGGGCCGTGCTGAATGGCGGAAGCTTTGAGGATGGGATTTGAAGAGGCAGTTATCGAGCCTCTCTGGTTCGTGCTGAGACTCCCCCACCCAGCCACACATCAAGGCAATCAAGTGCATTAGCATATGCAAAATCCTATCACACAAAACACATGGTTTGGATGCCATTTCCCAATAAACCCGAATCTGCGCACGCCGGCAACATAATCACAGACACGGGCGCCAAGTCGGTTTTGTGCTCAGACTTCGGCCTTTGCTTTCTTTATGACTATCATTACTGAAATTGCAATTATTATTCGGTTGCGCTTTTGTTTATTCGGTTCAGGACCAATTAGAATTTGTTAATTAAAATCTTAATGTCTCCTGCGACGCGCGGTAAATTAAAGTTAGCCATTGTTGTCGAACAATGCCGTCCCCTGTAGACAATACAGTCCTGGAACAAACAAAAAGGCCATGGAAAGAAAGTCAAAGATATGGCCTGAATCAGCCATCTTTTCATCTGTTTACTTCAGTCCGGTACTACATCAATAAATGGAAGAGGTGAGATGCAAATTGCGATTCATTCGCTCTATTATTCCAGAGCAAATTTCTCTAGAACTAGAGACAGACGCTGAGAGTTATTGTGAGGTAAACATAACCAGCGCAGGATGATACTACATTCCTCTGACCTAATTCCATAATTAACAGAGGTTTGAGACTAAGCAGAGGCATATTCACAGAGAGAGAGAGAGAGAGAGAGAGGAGCTGGAAACACCGTGCAGGCTGCTGCAAACACATCTTCATCAATTCATTAGAGACTTTGTACCCAAAGGTAAAATAATAATCGCAGTTGATCATTCCTCACCTCGATTTGCATGATCTTCGGGAGCAATCTGTAACGCTCAGATGTGCAGAAAGTCACACAAGCCAAGCTTTCTAAGAAACGTTATACGACTCAAGATTTACATCAGGCGGATGAAATGTTCTCCCGCAGCACTCTGTGTATTTCCGCTTCTCTCAACCCATCAAACATTGCTGCCTAAAGCTACTGCATCTCCACAGCAGGTATTAAAACACACAGTGAGAATGTGTGCCAGAATACTACAACATGTAAAAGGTGCTATGCTGGGAATCAAGTGTTACGCTGCCCTGCTGAGCGCTGGCCGACACTCTAAAACCAGGATGGAAACAACAGCCTTTCAAAACAAAACGCACAGTGCAAAATAGAACAATGGTCTCAGATATTTCTCTCTCCTGAAGAAAGATTGTTTATGCCAGTGAGTTCAAGTCTCCCGAATGTATGGCCCTTTGAAAGCAGAGGTTAAGAAAACAAGTAAATCATACGTTTCCTATAGAATGACTGGCCTGACTGCTCCAGCACTTCCCTCTGTTGGTGATTTCCTCTGTCTAATGAGGCATTGTATTCTGGAGCTACGAGAGATGATTTGTTTATAGGCATTTAAAAGAGAGCCACAATAAAGTCCAAAGCTTCAGAGAGTCTTTAAAGAAACTGCACCCTCTCATTGGAATGGGATGTTTATGGCTTGGCAGGTAAAAAAGGAAAGCTGTGCATTTTATGCACATATTCATTTAGTGAGCATTCAACAAATATACTTTTTATACATTTTGTTTCAGTTAATATCACTTGACAATGCTTTTTTTTATTGCATTAAAAAAAGTACAACTGTATTTAACAGTTTTATAATGTTCTGATACCAATACTACTAATTTTGACTTCAAAAGTATCATCAACTTCACATATATTTCTACTATACATACTTACTACAAACTAAATTTGAAACCGGTTAATGAAAAATCACAGCTATTTTACCAGAGGTAAGGAGGCTTGATTGCTTTTCTAGGGTGGCTACAACACTATGACACAAATTACCAATAATTATCTTAATTAACAAATATTATTAAACACTATTAAATCAACTATGTAATTAAATTGATTATCCAAACTGAAGGCATATTTGGTCACAGGCATACATTTATCAGCATTTAATGACTTCAAACATGGCTCATTTAATCCAAATTTAGATTCAGAACCATCTATTTTTAAAAGTTCCTTTCACACGTCAGTATATTTATTTGAACTTTTCTGTTTCTGCATGTGCCGTGTCATTAAAGAGGTGGCGGCGGGAGAAATTGGCCGGCTGATTGGTGTTTTTTAGTCCCTAGAGAGAACAAAGGTTAAGTTAAATACCAGCGCACTGAGTTACAGCAGAGCAAGATCTATTAGACAGGCCCCCTCATTCGTCAAAACTCAGTATGGACGATGAACACCGCTGCAACCCATCCCCTCTCCATTAAGTTCCCAGTACGCCTGGTCCCCAGGCAGGCTACCGCCAACACTGTCCCTCTGCTGAGTTACAGCTCTCCTGGGGCCGCTAGTTCATTTAAAAGCCTTTGTGGGTGCCATTAATTCTGATAGATAGATATCACTAAACTGCTGAACAAACATCCTACTCAGTCATTTGCATACATTACAGTAATGGTCAAAAAAAAAAAGCATTCCTACCGATAAGAGCTGTGCACGTGAGCTACTCTGCCAGCATTTCACTGGTTATTTAGAATGGTTTAAAGCAAAGACTGTAATCACTATACGGCTTTAATGTATGCTGTTGTATCTTGTATGTAAGAAATGCTTTTATTCAATGTTTTATTCATGTTTTTCAACATGAGTTTTAAACACTGTGAATGCATTTATGAGGATATTCCAGTGATACAAACATCACATAATGACTGAACTAAAAGCAAAAATAGAAGAAGCATGGGGGAAAAAAGGCAATTGTTAGCAGGTAATATGAATTATGATGCACAAGGATTAAACAATGTATACGAGAAAGTGGGAGTTTTTTTTTCATTTAAATACCCATAATGTATCTTCAACTACTCTCCTATAGCTGACCTAATACTTTAGACAAACACACTCTTGCATATACAAGTTGTTATTGCAAGAGGGAATATTGAGCAGTTGGTAATAAAAGCAAATTCCTTTATTTGACTGTAAAAACGAACCCTTATGCACATCAGGAGTTTATTTCTCTCTTGTAACAGTGCGTTTGGTGCATTTTCAAACTGGCCTTGATTTGCTGCCACAATCATTTCTATTTAATGGATCAATATTTCAACGGTGCATCGCCATGTAAGCTAATAAATGCAGATTTGTTCCAGAGTCTTAAGCGCCTTAATGTGAATCTAATATAATATTCCCATATTTGGTGAGATTTTTTAATATTGCAAAATGTCACCTCCACAGTTTCAGAAGGGTGTGAAATGTGTACCGCTATTATTACATCCAAAAAAAGCTGACACCTACCTAGGCAAAATTCCTCTACCGCTCTCTCTCACGGCCTCCCTCTAGTTAAAGCCTTTTTATCTCATAAAATTTGGTACATAGTAGTTCATTCTCTCATATCTCGCTGGCAGGGCTCTAAATCTGCAGTTTGAGCTGCCATGAAACTGAAAAGAAACAAATGTTCTGCATATGAAACGCCACAATCGTATTGTGTTGGGTCTCCCTGGAGCTGCAGAGAGTAAAATAAAAAAGAAAAAAAACACGTACAGAGAATTGTGTGATTTCAGGGTAGATTAAATCACATGGATCTCAAGGCTACAGTTCATAAAAAAGGAAGAAGTCTGAAGATTCTGACAGTGGCCACCTGGAGTAGTGTGATTTGGATGAGTATCTACAGGCAAAGAAAACACTGTAAACACGCTAACATCTGTCTTCTTCCTAATTCACACAAATTTGCTTTTCCCACCCCATTTAAACAAACCTTCAATAGCACGTTTTTAAAACACTTCCTGCACTGCGACTCTAAAATAATGCCTGCAAACTGTAGTCATTTGTCAAAAGGTCACACTGAGGTCAAACTCATAAAAAGGCGACCGAGGAGCCTGTTGCTATGGCAAGCAACGGAGCGCATCTAGCAGAAAGCGCGCACACACCCAACCACCTCCACGTTCACAAATTCAATCACTCCCTCTATAACATCCAGCCTGCTGTCCACAATGGCCGAGTGAAACAGCTTTCGGCCTCCTTTAGCTCAGTGACAATGTCTGCCCTGTCATCCGCAAAAGAGCTGGCGCAGCTGTGTTTGAACGTGCTGTCAGTCAGCATCTCTGCAGCCGGGCTCCGGCGCCTCTGAAAACGATTCGCGACTGGTGCACAATGAGGGTGGAGCCGCTCCCTTTCAGCCACGGCTCTCTCGCTCGCTTTTCTTTCTCCGCTGCTAAAAAACCCCTCTCGAATCATCAAACGGACGTGAGTGCATTCAGCTCTGGCTGCGTGCCGGCTCTGATGACAGATCAGGTGAGACAGGGACGAGATGCGGCCACGTTTGCACTCGAGGCCCAGTTGGCTTTTACAATCCTCCGGGGATGCCGTGAGGCCCCGACGCTGCCGCAGTGGATCCGCGCCTCTCCATTTCCCCTCGCTCAAGTTCCAAGTCCTGCTAATCAATACTGTCACTAAGGCCACAGAGGTATTCTGGCTTGTTTTTTCGTGCCGCACTGCAGCCGAGAGAAGCTCATTGTTCTTAAATCATACAAACCTAAGCAGCCCTCTTTGACTCGAAGCAGATTTTTAATGCGTTCCGGGGCTATTACTCTTATGCCACCCAAAGTGCCGCGTAAGCCCCCCATAAATCTCGCCGTTGAGCTCGTGAACAAAGAGCTAAAATAAGGTTAACTGCTGTCTTTCCTATGCTTGGGGAACATATGGGAAGACTCTCAGACTTGATAAGTCATTGATTAATGGCTCTTACTCGTAGTTAATAACACCACTAAGGAATGGAGGAATCGCAGTGGGAATATAAAAGTTGGGCCGTCGCTCGAACCGGCACAAAAGTCAAACCTCCCTAAATCAGCAGCAACTCTATTTCGGCTCACATAAACATTCACGTGTCAGAAAGCAGAAGTCAAACAAGTGTCTAACTTCCTCACTTCTTCGAGTCTGAGAAGTGCTGTGGCATCTAATTCGATTTGAGGGCAGTGTTTCTGTTATCGAAATGGGAGAGGTGCTTTGAGAGCTGATAGCCCTCAGAAAGTTGCAGAGAGGGGGTCAGCAGATGAAATCAGCATGGGGTTGTAAGTATAGAAGGCTAAGAAGCCCTCCATTAGAGTCTGTAGGGAGAAAGTTGTGCAGTATAAATAGCTCCCAGGATGAACTCCCTTTGGAGAGCTTGAGAGACGAAGAGAACACTGACAAACATCTTCACTATCCCAGCCTATCCAGTATTTTCGTCTTGTTTTCCTCTTAAAACATTTAAACATCCTTAAACAAGATTTACTTAAGCCAAAGAGTGTGGAAGAATAAGGCTTGTTTTCATTCTTATTCCATGTTTTTTTTTCTTGCTGTATAAACCTAATATGTGTTGTTATTAACTATTAAATAGATTAATTCAAAATGCAATTCCTGAAAACAATGCAATTACTCGATTTATCATTCCTGCACGGATGCCTACAAAACCTTTTAGCATAGTAGACGGTAGTGGTTAATGTACTCGAAGGATATCGACATTTTTTCAACAAACTTATCCTGCTTGTCATCAGTTTTGGGGAAGTTCTGGATGTCATTCTCCAGTCTCTGAATATGCCGTTCCATTGTGTCCAGGCTGGCTTTCAGGATTTGGGCAGATACTGTAAAAAGCAGGTAAAAAACAAACAAAGAATTAGTTATGGATATGCGGTTAAGCTTATGGTCAAAGAAAATTATGTCATGATTCAAGACAAGAAAGTATTTTTATTTGAAACGACTCTTGAGTTCATGCTTAATTATACTGATCCACAGTGTAGAGCATTATTATGTGTTATTTATTATATGTATGTTATTTATTTTTTGTCTCAGTTTTTTTCTTTTTTTTCTTCTATACTGTGTAGGCGGTAGTTGCCTACTTCATACTGTTTGATGAACTCCAGTGCTCTTTTTTAAAATTCAACATCTTGACAAGCATATTAAGTCCAGCATCTAACTCAGCCCTCAGAAATCTTTGGCTAAGAAGTCTGTTAAACACTGCACTGAAGTTACTGTCAAAGGGGTTATATTCTTCAAGGGGTTCTTCAACTCTAGAGACTTTAATCAGTTGCAATATTACTTGAGGCAAGGCATGACACATTTAATATTGATAAAAAATGATGCATGAAGCATATAGCAATAGTGATCTAAAATAAGAAAAATACAATCACAAAATTTGTGAACAAAGAAAACAGATGTATCATATTAATATACTTAGATTTAATGTAATGTTATATATCTATTATATATATTACATTCTTGAAGTCTGGATGGCACTGAAGTGACACCAAACGAAATAATGACATACCATCAATATTAAAAATAGAATAATATTCATAAAGCCACTATAAATGTGCATTTCAGTTAAAAACCAAAACAAACTTAAATATGCAGATGATTCCCAAACAACAAGTAATTGAGATATAACTAATAAAATTAATTTCCCTTTCCAATTATTCAAATGGACGTTCCATCTTGTTTTTCTCAAGCTTATATTGGCTGGTCTGGGTTGTAAACCTTGCAGGTGTGCTCAGGTGGACAGGTGCACTGAAGTGATGCTGGGGTTGCTGACTGCGGCTGCTGTCCGGAGGCTGAGTGGCGTCAGCATGAGTTCAGCTTCATTAATCTCTACATAATCACTGTTTACTGCTCTCCATCTCTCTCTGCACTCACTGTAGTCCTTTCAAGTCTGGACTTCAAAGCGCCAGCAGTGTCTTAGGGGGATCAGTAGGGATGCACAAGCAGTTGTGGCGCCGTTTTGTGATTGCTGTATGGCTTTAGCTTTATTGATACACACGGTACGAATGATCACGGCACAACAAGGTTTGTCTAAGAGGGTCAAAACTCTGACTCATCAGAGACACGAGAGGCTTTGTGTCGGTCTTAGAATGGACAAAAACTCTTCAGGATGGTTGCTGGGAGGACATTCTGAGTAAGCAACCCGGGTGCAGATTGCAGCTCATATATTAAGTACTTAATTAAATGTAACACAGGGATGTCAATTGTATCAACAGTTACAAAGGGGAAAACTTTTTCTTTTTTACAACTATTTTTGAGTAATAAGGCTAACAGATCTATCTATCTATCTATCTATCTATCTATCTATCTATCCATCCATATGATCAAAACTGACAGTAAAGACATGTATAACATTAAAATGCTTTCTATTTCAAATAAGTGCTTATATTTGTGCAAATAATTTCCACAAAAAACGTTACGCAGCTACCTGTTAACCGTTTAACTTGTTAACAACAAGAATTGTTTCTTGAGAAAGGAAAATGAAATGAAATGCAGGAAAGGAAAGGAAAGGAAATGAACCACTCACAAGAATAAATCACATTCTAAAAACATTTAACCAAAACCATCAAAACCATTTTTTACATCATACTATTATTTCACAATATTATAAAAAAAAAAAAATCAATACATTTTTTCATATTTTTATAAAACAAAACAAAATTATATATATATAAATATATGAAAAAAAACTATTAGTATTAGAAATTAGTCTCAATAGTTTAGCTTCACAATTCTGTTATTTCTAACTTGTCCTACTCGACAATGAAGCCAACATAGGAGGACACTGGCAGTAGCTACAAATCTACTCAAAGCACTAACACCAATATAAAGGGTAGACTCCTTGTCATTAGTAGCATGCTGGAGGAAGCCCACAACTGGGGATTTACTGTCCCCTAATCAAGGCTCACAAAGCCGAGGTTAACACTCTGTCTGAGGACAGGTCTTGTGAGAAAACAGAGAGAGGGCAAGGGCACAAGTTTAAGCTTTTCAATGATGCTACAAGCTTGTCAGGCTGGTTTTAAAAGCTAAAACACTGTTGGTTTAAAACACTCTGATGGCATGTTGCGATGATTTTTATTGGGGGCGAGCAAAAGAATTGTAGGCAGACAGATGATGGAGATGGATAGGCAAGATAGCGTGGTGTGTGCCTCTATGGACCAGGTATTTGGGGAGCAGAAAGGGTGAGAAAAAGCCAGCTCTGAGTTCAACTAATAACAGCACTGACTCTCACTCATCTCACAGGCCTTGCCACTGATGAAACGCAAACACTAGGGACTGAATGAAAAATAAAAAAAACTGTTCTAAAACCAAGAACACATCTCTTGGAGGTAACTATTATCTGAATAGGGATTTTCTCCAAACATCCACAGAATAACAAACTTTTGAAGAGTGGAGTAAATAACAAACATACAGTACTTAAAATCCAATCAATACCAAAAGTCTTTATTAAAAAAAAAATAAATAAATCACCACATTTCTATCAGATGCCTCGCTTTTTGCCTGAAAGGCTGATCATTAGCTAAGCAACATGCTAATGCCTAACTCCATTGGAATCAATTATTGGAGTAAGTAAAATCTCTTGGGAGGAGTGCAACAAGTGTGGCACCCACAGGTAATCAATCACTTCCTACCTAGAAATCTTTCTGTCCTGGCTAGATCCCATGTTTACCACAAAATAATGTGATTTAAGACCAAACACAGCCTACTGAATCTATGAATAGTTACTTCATTTCCCAATGTGAGCACTTAAGAAATTAATTGCTTGGTTTAATTACTACAATAAATAGGATAATGCCACGGTGTCCAGTACAATCAGGATTTTGAACGTTATTACAGCTATAAAAAAGTTGGAGTGGTAACAGTGTGTGGTACTGCGTGTGGAAATTAACAGAAGAGGAAAATGTTAATATTTCTTTTGATGTTCCTCTGAAAGTATGGGCTCGTTATGGGTCAGTTTCTGCTTTTCAGCAATAAATTTGTTTGTCTCGGAAGCAGCTTTCCTCTTCTTAATAGAGAACCCTGCTGGAAGCCCAAGCAGAATAAAACGGGCATCCTTTTGGGATATCATTAGTAAGATTAACAACAAAATAACACTGTTTACAGGGGATCAGCACTGCCGCATTAATAACTTGAACATGCTCATTTCACATGATCTGGGGGGGAAGCGGGGGGTAACCCTTAAAAAGATTCCCTGTCCTATTCACAGAAACCATTTCTGGGACGTGGCAATTTAAACTAATGACTGCTGTCTGTGTGCTTCCATAACACCCACCAACAGCATGTGCGCGGACATTCGTCACCTCTTCAGGTTAACAAATATTTAGGCTATTGGCTAGTTTTCATTACCAAAGATTCAAACCGCACGTAGTTTTCACTTTATTAGGGCATTTTCTCACAAGGCTCATTCATGCGTTCCATCTGTGCTTTTTATTTTGCCTTCTTTTTTAAGTCTATGTATAGTCTCTCCAAGGCCAGTCGGTTCACTCAACTAAACCGGTATCATAAAAAATGGTTTCTTTACCTCAAATCACGTTAAAGCTGTTATGCAGAAACCAGCATGTGAATACCTTCACAGAACGAGCTGAGATCTGAGTGAATTTAAAGATCAAGGACTCGACAGCATTAATGCCCATTGTAATGGCATTACACAATAAGACAAACTCTTGCTGGTTGGCTTCTTAAAGATTTACAGTCAGGGTTTAGTGTTTGTGAGCCCTGCCCTTCTGTTCTGGCTTGCTCTGTGCGATATTCATTCTCAGAGCCAGGGGACAGACGAGGACTATTTCATTAAAACCCTTCCTGTCTCCTCTCGCCATAAACTGCCATGAAGTAACGTCGCTTGTCATAAAAAAGAAAGAAGATGCGCTTTGCAAAATACCAAATCATCAGCTGTAATGCCAAGGTGTCAGCGTTACTGTCAGCCATTTGTTGGAGGGCACCATCTCCATGTGAGATTTATAGATAAGGCGTATCAATATTTCATTGCTGTAGCTGTGATGCTCGGATGATACAATGTGAATTGAGATTTATTTTGAAGCAGGATGCCCCAGTGTAGCATAAGGCGTTTGAGATTTAAATAATCTCCACCAACAAAGGCGGACGCAGAGGAAGACGAGTGTGTGAGCGCTAGAGAGAGAGAGAGAGAGAGAGTGAGAGAGAGAGAGATGATGAGGTAACTAAAGAGGTTTATGCTTGAAAGTTACGGTCCATCACTTGACATATGTACACTGATAATTGGCAGGAAAGTGGGAAACTTTCGTTAAACTCCAATTAGACTGGAGTTCATTGCTTTCATCCTGTACAAAAAGTTTGATGGGGAGAAGGAAGCAGAACAGGGTACAGCCAGATTACGTCTTTTAATTTGGTATGTAATGAGTTTGAGGCTCAGGAGACCCTTAAAATAAAGACGTTACAGATACCAAAACTATCCCCTCTCCAATTATTAACTATAGAAGGTAAAATGTAGTTCTACCAATAATGGCTTTTCACAACGAAAACATGCCTCTCGTTGAAGTATCAACAGATGATGATCGTAAAAAGTACTAAAAAACACTACATCCTCACTGAAGTGCGTTGAGGATTATTGATCTCCACAAACAATAATAACCCCTTAAAAGTCAAACTACTTCTGTAAGCATTGAACTGATAGACTTCACTGCAATTTTGAGGTTTTTCTATTTAGTTAATGGAAAGACAACTCTTTTCAGTTTGTTTATCAAACATTTGTGCATCTGCCAGCACTTCTTTGCCACTTAAGAATGAGTAAAGGTAATAGGAAACAGACAGCACAGTAATGGCTCATACTTGGCATATATTCTTTAGCAGTACAAAAAGATGAAAGCATCTACATATTTACACAAGAGCTGTTCAGGTAGAACAAAAGAGCTCAGATCACACAGCATAAAGATAATATGCAATGCAATTGCTATCTTATGACTAATAAGGCATGTTAAATGCTGAAATCGGGTATATACTGTATATATACAATATTCTTGGTACTTTAA
This sequence comes from Enteromius unitaeniatus, assembly GCA_032359435.1. Taxonomy (NCBI): domain Eukaryota; kingdom Metazoa; phylum Chordata; class Actinopteri; order Cypriniformes; family Cyprinidae; genus Enteromius; species Enteromius unitaeniatus. The sequence continues at coordinate 2,837,666 of JAUMHI010000012.1, forward strand.
AACTGAAGAGAATTTCTATGAACATACGTGAAGAAAAATATACTGTCGATAATATCACTAAATACAAAAACCAGAGAGTGTATAGTTTATGCAGAAAATCAATTATTTTTAATGCAGAAAGAGTGCAAATCCACAATACATTTTCTGCTGAGCATAATTACTAGTCACCATCAATAGGGTGCTAATCGGATGGAGAGTAAAAAAAAAGCAGCAAATCCTTTTACGTCCGCTCCATTTATTATTTTAATACGTGTTTTCCTAAAATCCCTCACTTTGCAAATCATAATTAAGGATTTATTGACTGATCATTTGAGAGCTTTTGTACTTAAAAACCTTAAGGTTGAAATATGCTTCGAAACGAGCCGCTAGCCACAGGAGATCCCAGCTGATGAAATGAAAACATTTCTTGATGGTTAAGAGTAAATAAAAAAGGATTAAAAAAAGGAGTGTGAGGAGGGGCGCTCTAATACCACTGAATCCATTGTTAGTAAAATATAAACAATCCCCCACCACGTGATTCACTGCAAACTACTTCTAACATGCAAAATTCGAAAGAAACGGATCAAACAACAAAACCCCAAAACCGTAAGCAAATCCCATTTCCCTTCTGAATGAGATGAGCAATTCTAGATTACCCATTCACATCACATTAACTGCACACCTCATGCAATACAAACACTAGTGAGCTCTGTCTATGCTGGCCGCTGGCCATCAAGCGTGTGATTGGGAATCGTCAGCCTCTGTCCGCTCTCCTTAACGGGCGCCCATTTTGGAGGAGAGGATTTGCCATACAGGAGCGGTGAGGCTGGAAATAAAAGTGTTCTTTCTCTCCTCAGCTTCCCTTAGGATCCTGTAAACAGCACTGGCCAGGCGATAACGCCACTCTATTGTGAGAAGCTCCTTGGTTCAATGACATCCCTTTACAACTGAGGCCTTAAAAGGACCTGGATTGGATGCAATTACTTAGCCCAAACTGCAGATAGAGATGATAGATCAAATGTGGAAGAAAAAGAAAAAAAAACATTCACAGGTCAGGGATCCAACCAATTTTCTGACCTGAAAGGGAGGATTTTTTTTATTTTTATTTCTTTAAGAAGCCAGATATCTGTATCAAACATATACAGAATTGCACTCATACACTTGCTCAAAACATATTGCTCTTGGCAACCGCTGTGACAACAGATAGCTGACGCACGCATCTCAGAGGGACACACAAATGGAGCCAATTATAATGTATTTTGATATATGAGAAAGTTTAGACATCAACCCGAGGTGCTGACAATTCCCTGAGAGCTGGAGAAGAAATCAGACTTGCATACAGAGAAAGGCAAAGACGTATAAAGGGTGAGCAGTAAAGAACAGTGAACAGGCCTATCGATCTTTGCCCTCTAGAAAAGAAAAGAACGAAAGGCTTTCAAGTTATACACATGCGTGACTTGTAGTTCTTTTACAACACGCCGCTGGGCAGAATCACTAAACTGTCTAACGAGCAGCGAGTGATACCAGTCACATCGGTCGCCCGGCTCCTGACAGCCCAAATAAACAACTACCTGAGTAGCTCCAGAGATTCACAGAGAGGAAAACAGAAAGGGATGAACCACTGACAGAGAAATACACCTTTAACTGGGTCTGTCTGGATATGGAGCCTCGGGGGACACTGAGGGAAGTCTGGGCTGTGCAGGTGCAGGGGGTAGAGGGTGTGGGTGGGCCATGTTTATGTGTTATGAATACCGGTGAACAGATTGTGAAGCTGGGGGATATTTATAGGTAAACACACACCTTTGTCCTCCACTGCTTCACTACCCACATGCCCTTGGGTGATTGTGCCCCTACTAGGGGCTCAAGCTCACTAGAGCTCTGACGAAGCTTTTGACAAGTGTAAGACGCATTTTGAGAGTCTGGAAAAAGCCAGGTTAAATTGAAATCACTTCCTCTGTATATTACATATAAAGCATATATGTGACCCTGGACCACAAAACCAGTCTTAAGTCGCTGGGGTTTATTTGTAGCAATATCCAAAAATACATTGCATGGGTCAAAATTATAGATTTTTTTAATGCCAAAAATCATTAGGGAATTAAGTAAAGATCATGTTCCATGAAGATTTTTTGCAAAATTCCTACTGTAAACATATCAAAATGTCATTTTTGGTTAGTAAAATGCATTGATAAGATATTCATTTGGACAACTTTAAAGGTGATTTGCTCAGTATTTAGATTTTTTTGTACCCTCAGATTCCAGATGCATCTCAGTCAAATATTATCCTATCCTAAAAAAACATGTATCAATAGAAAGCTTATTTATTGAGTTTTCATATGACGTATACATCTCAGTTATGTCAAATTTTACCCTATGACTGGTTTTGTGGTCCAGGGTATATATATATATATATATAATATATATATAAAAGCTGATTTCAGCTGAAGTCGTTCAAGAGAACATCAACAGTATGTATATAGTTCTGATAAGCAATTCACTCGACTGTCTCAGTAAATTTAGTCACATGAAAGAAAACAATAAAACTATAAATAAAATAATAGCAGAGAGATGCAATATAAACACACAGATGAAAAAAAAAACACCACCACCACATACATGTACTAAACTATAATTACTTTATATTTGTCTCTCCACATCTCTAATGTACAAAGGAAATAACATCTTTGATTCTTAAGGGGAGGAAAGTTGATAGCTTAAAATACCAGGGAGATTTTCAAAAATGTTGCAGAATTTGTAGAGTGGGAGTTAGCTGCTTATTACTCCGCTAGAGTTCACAGATTAGCTTATTTGAAGGGAATTGTGGATCGGTATTCATAAAGTCTGATACAGACAGAGCAAGGAGGGCAGACACATCCATCAATGTTTGAACATCAACTTACTGTTTAATACCACCTCTCTGAACTCCGGCTAACGAATACCACGACACAGTGTATATCTTGCAAGGGAATACTTTCATTGCCGAGAAGGATTTCAATGATTGGTATTTCTAAGATAATCGTGCAAACCGCCTCTCAAGAGCGAAGTGCACTGGGATAAATGAGAAAGAACCAGAGGCTAACTGAAGAGGCTCTGGGTGAGAGAACGGTAGAAAAGTTGACTCGTGTCTTCACACTCATTCGCGGCTTCAAAGTCTTATGCTATCGTATGGTGCATGATACAGACCTTAAAGAGGCACAGTCCATCAGCTGAGTGACATTTGAGCGCAGTGGAAAGTTGAGGCTGATAAGCATGTGGACAGTCTCCATAATGCAATGCAGGAAGGCAAGTCCATGAATAAAATATCGATCTCTGTGACATTCATACTGAGTGAAACCCCTTTGGGTTCTTGAAATTTTTTTTTAAACAAATACAAAAACGAATAATTTCCGGAATCAGTCACAAAATGATCTGTTCATAACAATTTTTCAGTATTTGCACAAACATGCAGCTCTTATTTTAGGATTTGATTTTCATAAATGTTTTAGAAATGAAGACATAAAAATGTAGAGGGATGGCATACGATTTTGAATGTTTGCTATTTGCTTCAGAGATATTATTTCCATGCCCTGTTCTGTGTATATATTGTGAATGTCTCATTGTGCATGATTATCTGCAGCAATTTTGTCACTGCTCTTATTTCTAGCTCAACAGCTCCCTCTGTGAGAAACATCATGACCTGAGAGAGAACATCTGCCCTTATTTGAGCACATTTATTAGGAAGTTACCTATGGTGTTGAAACAAAATATGAGAATCAACGTTTACAATCTAATCATCTTTAGGAAACAAACAAACTAAAAAGCTTGGAGGTATTTGTGCACAGCTGATTTGAGCCATTTCATAGATCGCTTATTATGTGAAACAATACACCGTTAGGACACACCTGACTTCATTGACCATTTCCTAGCTTTGATTTAAAGCTAAATAAAGCCTCAGTTCATCATTGACACAGTTAACTCAAATAAATGAGAGGCATTGAAAACACACAGTCTCTAGTGTCAGGATTCTCTGCTCTCGCTGCATAAATGTCCGCCATAGATAATCAATGAGGCTTTGTAATGAAGACTTTTGTTCATTGGGGAAGAGGCTTTTAGATGATCGGTCACACTGGCTTTGTTCTGGATACAGGACTGGGTAAAACCCAAGAGTTATTTTTAGACGCATGCAACAGCCGGGAAAACAACCGAAAGTGAAAGCAGCAGCAAACCTGACCGTGTTTACCCTATGATGACTAGAAACCCACATATGGAATATTTCACTAACTATTAGTCATTATTACCTGGACTATCCCGGTCCTGAATGTTCATGTTGTTCTCTAATCATGGAAAAATACTAGCACTGTTAAACGATTAAATCACAAAAGTTTTTGTTTGTGTGTGTGATGTGTATTTATATATGTATTTTTATTTATTATGTCTATAAAAATACAAACACATGCATTTTAAGAGAATCTTGGATATTACATATATTTATGTATACAAACTAGAAAATATAAGAATATAACTACATACATGTATATACATGTAAATTTTTTTAAGATATATACTGTATGTGTGTGTCTTTATATATATATATATATATATATATACACATAATAAATATACACAGTACACACACATATATAACATACACAAAAAATTTATTTTGGACGTGATTAATCGCTTGACAGCAGTAGAAAATACATAAAATACTAGACACTGCAGCAGCCATACAAAAAATTGGAACTAAATTGTAATATATCTTAAATAGTTTGGTACACATACACTTTTTCGTGAAACACTGTTAATATAGTAACAAAGGATAGACAGACAGACAGACAGACAGACAGATAGATAGATAGATAGATAGAGTTCAACAGTTGAATGCTAAGTTGTTATGTTACAAAAATAGATGGCTTTGTATTTCATGACTTTTTTTTTCATAAAATGGCCCCATTTGCTGCCTCTGACCATTTATCCTCTTCGGTGGGAGCTCTGAAGCTCACGGGCCTGAAGGTACAGGGGAGAGAAATTACATCTGTGGCTTCGCTCTTTGTGTGCCTATTCCCTATCCAGTCCCAATGCATCTCTGCGCTGTGCCACATGTACTGCATTCTGGCCTCCGCTCAGGCCTGCTGATTGCTGCGACTCTGGCTTGATTAATGGTGGATTTGAAACGAAAATGATCTATTCATCCGAGGTGTGAGGCAGCCTGTAGTCTTGATTGACTGTCGGCACAGGCCAAGGAGCCACGCTGGAGAGCGGGAGAGGTGCGCCATTAGCCGAGTTTGCCGAGGAGCGGATATCTCTCCACGCACACCACCGGTGGCCAAAAGCAAAAGAGCTGCGGTGGAAGTGCAATTTAAGGCAGCTTCAAGGACATTAGAGGCCTCCGTTCAGACCTCCCGCTTTCGGGGCTGAGCGGGGTAAAGGCCGCCTGACTCTAATCTAAAAAATTAAACAGAGAGCGCAGTCATCTCTGTCCGCTTTGTGGTCTGAATGCAGCTACTTATCGACACGCCACTGATTCACAGCCCCCCTGCCGCTCACGCTGATGATAAACCAAAGTGAATCACAGCCAGCAGCTTCACTCACAGCCTTGTCATCTTAAAACAGCAGCGAAATGGGCCCTTAATGAAAACATGACGCGGAGATGATTTAAGCAGGTCCGTAAGGGAGTTCTTCTAGCCACGGGACAGTGCTTCTTTGAGGAATTAAGGCGAGATGAAACTGGAAGATGATTAAAATTGGCAATTTTTAAATCCGAAGCACTAGACACATGGAATCTGACTGATCTGCAAGCAATCCTTTGCATCGAGCGGCACAAGTCCATTTTTATTGAGCGCTCTGTATCTATGGTGAGCAAAGCTTTTGAGTCTTCCAAGGAATTCGAGCAAGTTGAAGAGGCCTCTCCAACCGTACTTTCATAGTGAAGCACCAGGCCGCAAACAGCTCTTTTAGATCAATTCTACGCTGTCAGCCATGTGTGTTTAAATCAGCACGGGGGAAACGGTGCGCACACTGTTCCGGGCCACGCTGCCAACTCCGGTGTCTATTAAAATAGATTGTTCTCACCGTGCGTGACCTTCTGCTTGTATTGGTACTGAGGCCCAACATTACTGCCCAAATTAGGATAGCCTGTGTCCCCCCTTAACAGCGTAATAAAGTCCATACAAAGTGATTTATATCCCTCCACCAATGAAAAAGGTCAGATCAATTCCCACACCTGCAAACTCTGTCTTCATTTAGCGCGGTCGCGTGCGGACGTCACGGACCGTGGCATTTGCACGGCAAACACATGTATAAGCAAGTGTATATTCATGATGTGTTTAAAAGGAAAAGTGCCTGATATTGATTGGAGATTGGATTGCCCATTTGCTTTTTGTTTTGCACCCAGCAGATGCACAGCCTCGAGCATTAGATTGCAGAGCTATAAAGAAGGCTCTGTCGCTCGCTCTCTCTCTACCTCAGGCAATCCTTAAACTCATCAGCGTTTTAATGAGACTTTCAAGCAGGGAGATGAATTAACTGCCTGCCTCTTTTTTATTTTTTTCCCCCTGACTGGCACAATCCCTACAGACGACCCAAACAAACAGAGAAGTCAGGCCATGCGTTATTTCATATTTTATCTGATATTCACAATAGTCTTATAAACAAATTAAGAGAGGGATTTCCTCCACCTGACGGTGATGGCTTATTACCTTTCTCTCTCTCTCTCTAATTTCAAAGATTTTCCTACATACAAAACACAATTTCCACTTATCCAGGTATGAAACATTCGCTGGTGGCAATATGAGGGATGCACTAATGTAATAATCTTAAAATGGCTGAAATAGTATCTAGGGAGGTCACAGCATTATTGTTTATAGGATTATTGCACTCCCGTTATAGCAAACAACAATATAAGCATTTTATGGCAAATTTCAGATGTCTCTAACATAAAGTCTTAACTGACAAAATATTCTTGTTATTTTTTGTTGTTGTTTTTTATACTATACCCCCCCCCCCCCCTTTAAACATACAGAACATAGAACTCATAACAAAAGGAAACTATATCATTATAAACATAACAAACATGCATACATTGGACACCAAGTACATTACTGCATTCCTAAGTAATTAGGTTTTGAAAAGATTCTGCCATACAAAATGAGGTTAAGAGTTACATATCTGACACAACATATTGGATTAGAGTCAAACAGGGCAGCTTCAAACCCATAAGCTGACATTTATTTTCTTCTCAATCATTTTTCCCAGCATGTTAAAATCTTCTCTGGTTTTTACAAAACTTCATTACTTTGTCAACTTTATCATAATAGGGCTTCGAGAATTGTTTATTTATTTTTTTTAATGGGAGTCATATTTTAACACAAAAAAACTATTTTTTATATTGCAGTGTAGGTTTCTGTGGAAAATACAGGAGAGGGGCAAATCAGTGAGGGGTTCTTAAAGGCCAACAGTAGAACATTCCATTGATTTTTTTTTTTTTTGCAATAAGGACCTGCATTATTATTATGAACTAAATTCAAATTTCATTTACCTACTTCATGGAAAATGTCCTTCAAAGGTATGATCCAATTGATGTGATGCTTCATCCTAACATCAATCATCTTTGACTCGCATATACCATTCTACAATCACTGATTTTAAGACATTTATACAACAAAGCAATCGTTTAATCATCTAAAACTGCATTACCGATGTTGCAGAGGTCTCATGTTCATCATGGAAATGTTTGATTTAGTTAAAAAACTCAATGAACCCATGAGCCGTTAAGATGTTGGATGAAACACCCATTCCAAGCCTTCTCAGCCGAATGGCTGTGGGGTGGAATAGTGTTTGCCTTTCTAAAGTCCTCGTGTCTCCAGGCGGCTTCAATGCCTCGACTCAATTTAATAGCCATTACCTAAGGAGCTCTGTGACTCTTGGCATAACCGGATAACTAATAGCCACAAGCTGCGTGCCCATAAGGCTTTCTTCTTGCATACCCCATCTTTAAAGCTTAATAGTACCCTAACGCTAAGTAGAGAAGATAAGAATAAGAGAGAGAGGCGAGCAAACAGACAGTGTTATTAGCTTGCTGCCTCTTAACGCATCAATAAGTCATGAAATGATGTCTGCACTTTCTGGCTGTTCTTTCTTCAGAGAGAGACAATCAATAAGTAAGCTGTATGTGACTCATTAAGGGGACTTCACTTACGAGTATTTAAAAGAAAGGTTAAGATATGTGCATCACGCTTTGTTAATGCCGTTTATGAAACAATTGGATTAAGGTTCACTAAACCTTCTGAGCATGTCTTCTCATATTGTGCGAAGAGAGACTTTTGCGCAGTTTATTTCACAGTCTGGTGGACCTCTGAAAACATTAAAGGAATAATTCATCCAAAAATGAAAATCTGTCATTATTTACTCGCCCTCATGTATGCTGGTACTTCTCACAACAATAGCAGACACGAAGAATTTTCACTCGGCTCTTATCTAACTGTGACCACATCTGTCAAGCTCCAAGAAGGACAAAAACACCATAAAAGTATGGTGATACAACTGAAGTCATATAATACGGCAGCTTAGTACAAGAGGGAGCCGGTGTTTCGAAGCTTGATGCTTACTAAGTTGAAATATTTAGGAGCACATTAAGGAACTTTTCATGATATGAAATTTAAGCAAAACCTTCTAATTAATGTAATCACATTAGCGCATTACTTTTAAATATATTACAGCTCTCACACATCTATTTTACTTTTCGCAAACACCAGAGAAAAAAAATTGCACTATTGAGATCCTTTTTGATGATTTGCGGCCATGCTCACTGTGAACTGTATAATAAACACTTATTCAAATAAAAAAAATGGGCGTATTTGGGTTTTGAACAACAAATACTAACAGACTTCTATTACTGGGTGAACTGCACCTTTAAAGAGGGAAGGACATGGAATCCTTCTCTGCTCTCAGATCTGTTTACTTGAAGAGTGATGGCTGACCTCCGCATGACAGAAACTCCTCCTGCTCCTTTGCTTTGACACGCCGGCCTTAGGTGACTAAGAGAGAAAGAGAGTCTGAAAGGAGAGAGCAGAGCAGGAGGAGGGGGCGGACGGGAGCAGAGCCATAGCAGCACCAACACCTAATCCCCTCCTCCTGAGATTTTATTGGCAGCTCTAGCAGAGAATGGCAGACACCCATTATAACTTAACACATCAAAATGGCAATGTGGCACACGTAGAAAAGGCCACCTGAAGACAAACACAGCAGCCCTCGCTTTATCTGCTGTGAACTCGCAGACAAACGCTGCATCAATTTGGCCAGCAACAATCGATTCTCTCTCTCTTTCTCCGTCTCACGCTCTCTGTCTCTGTTCTCTTAACTTTGAGAGGACAAGGCTTCGCATGACAATGCAATTAAAATTTCCTAGCAGACCTTACATTCCTGATATTTCTGATTATAGCATTCAACCTGTTGCTCGGAGACAGGAATCAAAGTCATAAAGTGACGGCTGGCTGCGTATCGCACGGAACCGTGCCATGGTCACCATTTTTTTTTTTTGCCCTTTCCCCCTTCATTTGCAAAGTAGAACAAGGCTTCCTGCTGAGCCTGGCCCTCCCCTTACTTATCAGCATGCACAGGACCAGGCTTTGAACCCCAACACTCTTTCTCAATTTCACATGCAAACACACTGCTACTCATTTTAATATATTTGAATATGGATCACACTGCGCCATTTCATCTCACGGAACAAAACAAGGAGGAAAATAAAATGCAAATCACATAGATGTAAAGGAAAGGTCACATCTAAAAAAAAATCTTAGACAGAAGCAATATAAACCTAAATAACTTGGCGGTTGGTGTACATCATTTGCTCAAAATTTGCCTAATAAGTATAAGGGAGTGGAGTAAGACATATCAACGGGTAACTGTCATATGGTCATGAGGCCATATATTCAGAAAGAGGCCTATATACTGTTGTATTGTGTGTACTATAATCTCCATACAATCTGACAAAAGTAGCCTACTATCCAAATATGTGTTCATACAGTAGTAACTCAACATACACAACATGCGTGTTGCAATGTTATTGTAGTATCACTAAGATACTATTATAGCTATTTTCAATAAAAACAAATTAGGCATTTAAAAAAGTTAGATTGTTAATTTTTATTCCATTTTTATTTATGTAACGTTTGAACAAAATGTTGATTTGAAAGCTGCCTTCTTAAATTATGGAAATATAATATTATATAATGGAATTATAATAACCCTGGCAAGATGTCACTGGACCACTTATTTAATTTCTTTGGCACTTTGGCATGTTGATAACACCATCTTCTAAATTCATTTGATACCAGTTACTCTGAAATAAAATTAGGAGCATTAGTTTCCCCGCTATCTCATTTCTCCTTGCCTAGAGGACAACTTGAGTAAAAATGACACAGCTTACCCCACTACACCCTACCAAACTATAAATATAACGGAGCTCAAGATTTTGACTTCCCTGATGGTGTCCTTAAGGTCTGTCTCACAAAGACTAATGGATTCTCACAGCTGGCTGATGAGTGGTGTGATTCCTTTCAAAAAAAAAGGAAAAAAAAGGACAATCATGGCCTGCTGCAGCTGTTCACCACTACTAAAAAGTATATATATATATAAATTATATACAAATATAAAATAATAATGATCATAAAAATAAATATATTAATAACAAATAATTTATTTATTTAACACCTCAAATAAATAATAAAAATAATAATAATACCTCAATGCAAGCTCGGAATTAGACTCTGGCCCAATAATAAAAAACAACCCAGTTTACCCATACAGGGGAATAGTTCGCTTAAATTGTCATCGTGGCATTTTCAGCCTGCAATGCAGCAACTCAATATGAGTGCACAAATATAGACAGAACTGCGTGAAAAAATAAAAATAAAAAACCCAGCTACCGAAGTGTGACTGGACCTCCTTCAGCTTGGTAAATGATTCAAGCTTACAGGATCAACAACAGCCCTTGTGTGTTGTGTGATCCCTACCGGAGATGATTTGATTTGTGTGTGGGGGGCGTTAGGGGATACTCTAAGTCATGATTGACAGCCTTGATAAGGACCTTTCTCTCCCTATCCTGTGATTTGAAAAATGTCACGCGCCTGATCTCAATTTTGCAGATGACATGCGCCACCAGCCACAAAGGTCAGAGCAAGTTTGGGGACTGCCGTCTTATTGATATCCGCAGCAAACATGAAAAATGGGATTTGAAATGATCCGCCATCTGTTTTAACTAGCGCAAGCTGCTACTTACATCAAAAGATAATTACAGTATATAAAAAGGCTGATCTGTGAAGCAGGGCTCCGCTGGAGCGCAGTGCGGTAGGTGAAGTAGTGTCTAAGGCAGTCTGGGAGAATAAAGGAGAGGTTGTCAGACATGATATTTTCAAGCATGTACCTTTGACTCCATCGTAAGTCCACTTTGATGTTTTACTGGATGTCAGTGATATAAACAAGGATAAACTATAAGGATCAGGCCAGTATTTCAGTTTTCTACTCACTCTACCACGAATTTTGCATTCATTATTTAACTTATATTTACAGTTTAATAACAGCATTGATAGTATAGTTAGCCTCTAGTATTTTCACCAGTTTATTATTTTTTGATTAGTCACTTACTCACATGTCATTTCAAACCCATAAAAGCTCTGAACATCCTTTTAATTAAGGTGAGATGTTCTACTACCCACATGAGTTGTCACAAACAAATGTGTTTGCCCCAATTCAAATTAAAACCACTCACATTGAATCTGAGTTTTATTTGCTTAGTATCTATTAGGGTTGGGCGATATTGACCAATTTGGCATCGTACGAAGTCTAATGTGAAACATCGCGATGGACGATGATATCGTCGTCGTAGGTGGTGGTTGGGGGGGTGTTTAGTTGTAACTAAAACACCAATCCTCGCCCCACGACTGACAAAAAGTGCTTGAAGTGCGCATGGATGTCATATCGAGAGTGATGTCATATTTGAAATGAGCTTGTGGACCCGTTTCTTCGCATGTACATCCTCTCGCGGAAATGATTTACCCCGCTCGCCAGCATCAGTGGTGCGCTCGCTTATTAATGGCATAGATTTGCCACCATAGATTAAGTGTATTAAGTGCTGCTGCGGGGCGGAGGATCGCGATGCCGGCTCAGCATCGTAATGTCTATCGGTCATAGTATCATCTATCGACCCAACCCTAGTATCTATAGTATTTATAGCCTCTATCATCTCACATTGAGATTTTTTGGCGTAACAATTTTCAATCTGTAAACAATGTCAAAACTTCTCCTTTGATCAAAAAAAAGATCCAACCCCTTCCCTAAAACCTTTTAAAACTTGTTCTTAGTGACTTCCATGTTCACTAACCACAGTGCCTAAAATTACATAAACAGTATTTAGCTGGTAAGGTTGTAATCACTAAAGTAATTGCATGAAGAAGGGCTGCATTTGAGGAGAGCGAGTGCATCATGAGCTTGGGAAATCTGTTGGGGGCAGCTGATTTTACATATAAAGTGCCGGATATTACTTTCATTAGATTCATATTTTTTTAATCATTATTTGGCAATTCAGTCATTTAATTGTGCTCGGAGTGACTTCTTTAGTTGTGGTTAATCATGGCTCAGTTAAGGCCTGTTTCTCATTGCAACAGCGGCTGAGTGCTGCACTGTGGGATGTTATTGGGAAACTACAGTGCTAAACAAAGGTGGCTTGCAATACATTTCCCCCACACAGAGCGAGATTTTAATAACTCCACCAATGTGGAGACAAATATTGCTGCGAGATAAGACGCTGCAGGTGGTTAGACACCATGTTTATCACTGACACTTAACGAGCACACAACAAATAACAACAGTAAAAATGATATTGCTCATTAAAGGATCATTTTTCAAAACATTAAAAAAAAGTACCATGAATGTTTCTGCGAAGCCATTAAAATAAAGGGCAAGCGGAGGCATCATGTGGCTCACAGAAACTTCGAAACATTTTAAGAAGAACGTAAATTGTGAAGTCTAACGGTAAAGAAAAAAGAAGCGGGGACAAAATAAGATGGAATTGGGCCTGTAAACGCTTTTGTTAGCAGCCAATAGAAAGCACTCAAGCACAGACAAGCTGTAATTCGGTTTCCTTTCACAGCTCGAGCCAGATCCAGGTCATCTCCTGTATGAGGTATGTTTTTCTTCGGCTGTCTCTCACCTCTGCCTGACTGCAAACAACAGACAGCCTGAAAATTGCAAACATCCACTCTTATCTAGTTGCTCACATGGAAATGAGTGACAGAACATAAAACAGTCGGGATTAAAAGGGGCCAAGACATCCATGATGAGTCTAAATTGTGATGTTTTGCATGGCCAATACCGCTGTTGTGTCCAAAATAGGCATCTTTATTGTCTTGTATCTTTTGAGAGACTGATCTTTTTTTCATTGGACCGATATGGTTTTTGAAAAAGTAATTAGCATTGAGGAGGAAAAAAGGTGCCTGTCAGTTTCCTTTATAAGCACTGCTCTCAGTGACTTTAAGACACAAAAACCTGGCCACCCATTCAAATAGGCATTAACTGGCTAAAGGATCTGGATTCAAAGATTTGACTAAATGAGACATGTGTGCACATGTAAACAAATACTGTCAACATTGTTCGGGCCAAATTATGAATATTCTGCCTTTTCCAATATCTCCTGATGGCTTGGTTTGTGGAAACTAACAAGCCTGAATCAACCTTTAAAAGGTTGGGAGAAGAGGGAAAAAAAAAAAAAAACTTTTAGTAACAATGCTTGTTTAAAACAAACAAGCACATTCTAAAACACTACATCTGTATACATAGGACCGCTTTCTTGTGCTCTATGTGCAAAAGTACTGCAAACTTTGCCCAACGGATGCGTCCATTATTACATTCTATTTATTCTAAAAGAAATGGGGTCACCATCAACAACAGCAAAAATGTGCTTTCATCGACCACTGGAACTTAATTGGAGCACCACCAAATCAGTCCTCAACAAGTCTGGTTCCACCTTTATGTGAGCATAAAACAGCACACAGAACCCAATTTACTTCTATGCTGTGTCATATTGAGTGAAACAAGTTATTCAAAGGGGGGGAAAAAATGTAGGCCATGATTCAGTTTTATCCACTGGTGATTTTGATTGTAACAACTGGGAGCCAGATAACACCAGACCATGATTTTACAACACCACACCCCTCTGGAAAACTAGTATTGAGACTTAATTATTATTATTATTGTTTTATAAATTGCTTTAGCAGACACTAACTTTATAGAAATTATTATTGAATTAAATAACTGAATTAATTAATAACAATTTTGACTTCTAAGTGGCAATCAATGCACGACTGCTGTTTTAGTTCAATTAAAAAGACTGTTGAGTCAGCTACGGTGAGGAGTGGAAATTATGTAAGGAAAGCGTACTACACTATTACTGTAAGCTATTTATCGAGCGCTGCAGAAAGTTGTCAGGACGAGGTTGTTTTGTCTTGCAAATAACCTCCAAGGAAAAGGTTTGACGTTGGTACGGTTTAGTCATGCATGTCATCTGAAGAACTACAGCATTATCTTTTCATTCATCAATTCATTTTCATTTCCCTTTATTGTTTTGCCTCCAGATGTCCCCCTGATAAAGCCTCTCTGAGATTTGTCACATCTGGTAAACACTCTAATTCAACACTACTTGTTTGTTCACTGCTGCATTCAGAGAGAATCAGAGAAAAAGAAACATTGTAGCTGGATATTCTGAGTTGTTCAAACCTATTTGATTCTGACAGATTTTGACAGGTCGGACTCAAAAGCTACCAGGCTACCAAGTGGAAATACGAAATGGTAAGATGAAGGTGGAGGGGGGCGGAGGGATGCTGGCGAGTCAATAATGAGACACGCTCCTTCACACACATGGAGAGTCTGGTGAGGGGAGAGCAGCCACATTAAAGTGCTTTCAAGAAAGAATGAGAAAAAAAAAAAAGCTGGCCTCAACCTGTCCAACAATCCCAGCATGCCGAGAGGTTGACAGTGACAGGACGTATTTCGTGCCTGGCAAACAGCATTATTTTCATTTTCTGCTGCATTGTCGACTCTCATCCAGGTGTGCTGTCAGTATTTCTAAGCAAAGCAGTCAGGCTCTCTGCACGTGTCCATCCATGTCTGCGTACCTGCACTGCCGGACAGAGAATGAAAGAGGGGGAGGGGGGCTGCCACATCTCTCCGATATTCTAACAGGCAAAAAAGACAAGAGGAATAAAGAAGCGTTTCATAAAAGCCATCACTCATGCAGGGACAGCTGGGGCAGACAGGCCTGCTTCCTGCTCCTGATATGCCCTCTGACAGACTCTGTCTACTCTCCCAGCCAGCCTGTTGTGTAGCAGAGAGGACATCCTGCCCTAAAGAGTCTTAGTCTTACCTCGACTGCAAAACAAATACAAGAAGAGTAGCCCCCTTCACTGGACATTAAGCTGTCATCACATCATAAGCGGGCTGCCAGAGTCAGACACGATGGGAGATTGACTATGGCTAATGCAACACAATGAAAGAGTGAAAAGTCTTGGTTTGAAACTACAGGGCAGCGAGTGGAGAATCAATATACAAATCAAGTATACCAATCCAAAAATTAGATATAGCTGATGGTACTATCCTTGGATCTTCTGAGGTCCTCCAGCAAAACGAGATCTGTAAAGATTCTGTAAATGGTAAAACTCTCTTACAGGATTTTTTTTTTTTTTTCCCCTCAGATGTTCACTTTGCTTTTAATCTAAAGTGCCAGAAACAGTGTGTGCGTGGTATGTGTAAGAGTGCTGCCCTCAGCGTCTTAATCCAGACATGTTTGGCATGCATGTATGTGTGGTGCAGATAAGGCCAGCATTTTTGGAGAACTGAGCCAAAGCGGCAAATGTAGGGCACATCTCCATGGATTGATCTGCAGAGGGAATGTATTCTGTAGGTGTGACAGGAGGAATGGGAGAAAAAGAGAGAGAGAGAGAGAGAGAGAGAAGGGGTCACACCTCTTTAGAGTCTTTCAAGACATGTACTAACAAATGAACAATACTCAATACTGTGTTAATTTCTACATCTCATCATTTCACGGCAAACATTTTATAATATTATATAATTATATATTATTATATATATATATATATATATATATAAATTTATTAAGACCAAACATGCATTAGCAATTAACAATATCATATGTTTAACCTACATTTTATAGTGTATTTTATACTAGCTTTTCATTACACCAGTATGTAGCGATAATGACTTCAGGAGCAAGTTGAAACTTTTACTGAACGGAATCATTTAAAATCACTGATTCATGCAAGAACTAGGAGTGAGTCATTGAATCAACCGCTATATAGATTCATTCAGAATTGAAACTCAACTGCTGTATGTTTCTCAGAGATCTAATGATTAAATCTGCTGTGGCTTTGTTTTAGTTATGACATACCATGAATGAATGTGCAAGAATGCATTTTTGAGATGACATTATAATAAACCCCCCAAAAATAATGATGCGTTTTGCATTCTACCCAATGACAAAAGTCACTGAAAACATTATTATCCCAAACTAAAACCATAAAAGACATTTTTTACACTAGAGAGAAAAACAAAATATCTTTTTTCTAATCTATGTGAAAACAAGAAGCCAATTTCGAACTTCTAACGCAACCATGAGCTAGACAGTACTGAGCTCATCATGCAGAAAGAAAGCTTTACAACTTCTTAGTCCCACAGAAGAAAAAAAAATAGAGGATGATACAAATTCATACCCCCACCCCCCTTCCTACATTTTTTCCTTTTGCTCAGACTCCAAACTACTTTGCCCATGGCTGTGCCATATACTGAATTGATTTATAGGCACATTTGTGTCATATTTCCCCTTGGATTGTCAGTCTGACTCGGCATGGAGTCAAAATGGCGACTGGAGGCAGAAAGTCGGTGGCCCCTTCTTTAGTAGGGTGCAGAGGGTGGGTTTAACAAGGCAGATTGGTCAATAACAGCCGCTCCAGGCTTCCCCAGCTCTATTAGTGAAGGTCAGAGGTACAAAAATACTAACATCAAGAAGAGCCCATTCTGAATGGCGACGGAATCATCATTACCGATTGTCTGCTTGTGGAAGGGACTGCACTAAGCAGGAAATTGTGAGGCAATATCTACGCCGCAGATGAGATGATACGGCCATCTCAGTTC
Source organism: Enteromius unitaeniatus (assembly GCA_032359435.1). NCBI lineage: Eukaryota > Metazoa > Chordata > Actinopteri > Cypriniformes > Cyprinidae > Enteromius > Enteromius unitaeniatus. The sequence goes on from JAUMHI010000012.1 coordinate 2,854,826, forward strand.
ATCCCCAATATACGCTTTATGCCTATAAATGGGAGCTGCCTTTATTGACACAAACACAATTTAACAGCACTATTCTGTGAGATGACTGGATAAATCAAGGCCACTCTTATATATGTCAGTCAGGTAATGAGAGATATCAGCTGAACGAGAGGTGAGTATTCCTCTCACTGAGACTCACTCATCCCACATCAGTCAGGGAACAGAGAGCGCCCAAAGCAACATTCAACCTGACCCCATTTAAGGCTTAACTAACAGCAGATATATTTTCGGTGTTCCCCCTCGCAGAGACATGCAGCTGAACTTCTGATCCCTGCTTGTTCTTTCTGTCCCCAGGGAAATTATCAATCTTTAATTATCCAGGCCCAGCACCAAGCAACGAGGTGGGGAACCATGGTGGCACAGATGATATTCCCACAACGGACCACTCAGCACTGACGGGCAGATAAAATATTGGGCATATAGAGATACTCTCGCATACTTACATTTGCTGGGTGTCCTTGAACTAGAGGATTCTAGCATAAAGCAAAATCCTTTTTTTAAAGTGTCTATTTATTTTCTACCGATGGCTTTGAGGATGTGCAGCTCAATGTGACCTTGTGAGAGTGAAGGTTCAGCTGCACTTGAGGATGTAGGATTTTCTGTGCCCATAAAAGCACTCGTTTGATTCCTCAAAAGGTTTTAAAATGGCTCGAGTTGAGTTTTGGCCAGGATTTAGCACTTAAATAGAACAAGACTGGTTTTGTAAGCATGGGTTATAGAGCATAGAGAACAACATACAGTCAGTCAGTTATTATTTAAAAAAGGGGGGCACTGTAGGGCAAGTCTCCTTTTCTCCTGGCTTTCCAAGACTTTCATGTATACAATAACAATAATAAAGTTCATTCATATTTCACACACACACACACACACACTGATAGTGCTTCAGTACAGTGTATTACATAATTTATACTTGCACACTGACTTAGCAAAGCTGTAAATACTGTTTATTCTACCTGAACATACCTTTTTCTTTATACATCTTTATATATTTTGTGTGTCTTGTTGCTTTGTATGCATGCATCGAAAGCTTTATTTACCACAGTAGATTTATTTTATGTGCAAGAACACCTGGCAGTTATTTTTATTTCTGATTTTAAATTATTCATCTTATTATTATATAAAAAAATGACATTTGACAGAAATAATGAAACTTCTTTGCAGAAGTATTGTAAACTGAGTGAATGGCCCTATTGTTCAGAGCTGATGTAGTGTGTCAGAGAGCACTTTGAAGAAATTTTGACAGTCACTGGTAAGAAGCTTTACAGACACCCTTCTGAAGACTAAAAGGCTGAAAAGAACGGCAAAACTCGTCAGAGCATTTTTTTCTGCACTAACATTTTCTGTTGCGCAACTTTGCTCAAGACACGTTAACAGCACAAGCGATCAAACTTAAGAGATAACAATGACTTCACAAGCGGAGGCAGGCTTTTGCAATAGCATTACTCTTGCATACTGAATTTTCTGTTGACATACAGCTTGCACTTCACAAAACAAGGTCTTGACCACAATCATCAAAACGCATGCTTTATGACCGCTGTGCTCCAGTTCACTCTAAGATGAAGAACAACCGATATAGAAAGGCAGCTGATTCATGTGGCAGCCCAACACCAGGACACTCTCTCTGCTCTTAGAAATTCCTCTCTCCTCCTCCTCTTGTCCTAGCTTCGGCTTCTATGATTTACAAGCACACAAAGTTACCAAACAAGACACAACCATTTACATTAGGACAAGACAAATAGAACGAAAAAGGGGCAGCACCTGAACAATTACACTGATTCATTTTCCATATGCAGGGCATGATTAATGCTGTGGTAACACTTCTGTTATGAGCACATATGCATGGGGAGCCTTGCAGTTCCATACTGCAGACTCTGCCAAATGATTTTCTCCCCAGTGTTGTCAAGCTAGGGTGTTGCTAGGCAGTAGCCAGCGGTTTCTTGGGAGGCTTACCTGACAGAACACAAGCTCAAAACCTAGTTATGGTACAAACTACAAAATAAAAAAAAAGTGTTTATGTATATACACATTTATACATAAACAATTATTTTGTCAAAAATACAAAATAATAGTTTTTTTTCAAAACCTAGTTGTGGTACAAACTACAAAATAAAAAAAAAGTGTTTATGTATATACACATTTATACATAAACAATTATTTTGTCAAAAAT
>JAUMHI010000012.1:2867250-2881886 GCA_032359435.1 Enteromius unitaeniatus
TTTTTAGAGCCTTAGATAGATAAATAGAAAGAAAGAACAACATATATACTGCAGATAAACACACAGACAGACACATAGAAACAGATAGATAGATCAATAGATAGATAGAATAATGGAATGACAGACAGACAAATAGACAAATGGTGAGAGAAAGGCAGAATAAGACAGACAGACAGAGACAGAATGACAAGCAGACAGAGACAGAATGACAAGCAGACAGAGACAGAATGACAAGCAGACAGAGAGACAGAATGACAGAGACAGAATGACAGACACAGAATGACAGACAGACAGAGAGACAGACAGACACAGACAGAATGACAGACACAGAACGACAAACAGACAGAGAGGCAGACAGACACAGACAGAACGACAGACACGGAATGACAGACGGAGAGACATAATGACAGACAGACAGAGAGACAGAATGACACTGAATCTGTGAATCTGTGCTGAATGTAGATCAGGATCAGTGGAAACAGAAGAACACTTCCTCCTCCATTGTGACAAATACACGTCTTTAAGAGACTCGCTGTACAGTCAAATACAGCAGAATATTCCTGACTTCCTGTCACTCCATGAAAACCACAAATTACAAATATTACTGGGTGAAGGACCTACTTCCTCATTAATAGTATATCATATTTATAAATGCCACAAGATAAGAAGTAAAGAATGAGCACATCTGCAGTATGGGTATATATATATATATATATATATATATGAATGTGTTTTGTTTCTGTTTTATTTTTGGATGTATATTGTATGTGTATTTGTTCTTTTATTCTGATGTACAACGCTTTGACAGACAGAAAGGGAGCGAGATAGACAGACAGAGAGACAGACAGAGAGATAGACAGGGAGCGAGACAGACAGAGAGACAGACAGACAGACAGACAGGGAGCGAGACAGACAGACAGACAGACAGAGAGATAGACAGACAGACAAAGAGAGAGACAGAGAGACAGACAGACAGAGAGATAGACGGACAGAGAGATAGACGGACAGAGAGATAGACAGAGACAGATAGAGAGAAAGATAGACAGACAGAGAGATAGACAGACAGACAGACAGACAGAGAGATAGACAGACAGACAAAGAGAGAGACAGACAGAGAGAGAGAAAGAGAGAGACAGACGGACAGAGAGATAGACAGAGAGACAGACAGAGAGAGAGATAGACAGAGAGAGAGACAGACAGAAAGATAGACAGACAGACAGACAGACAGACAGACAGACAGACAGACAGACAGACAGACAGACAGACAGATAGATAGATAGATAGATAGATAGATTCAACATGCTATTGCATATTCACAGAGCAACATGTGCTCAGATGAATCTAAGCAGGATCACATCAATATATTTATGCGTCGACAGCACTTCAAGGTGTTTGTGCAGAAATCTGACAAATAGGTGTGTCAATAAAGTTGAAATTGGAAGGAGCAGAGTGCACAGAGGCATATTTCCCCCCTGTTTACTTATTTACCACGTTTAATTTGAAAAGGAGCTTTCTCCCCCAAACCACAAGCATTCTTTGTACAAGATTAAGGTGACATGAAAGAAATGAAATATTTAGATCAATACGCACCGCTCACACACTTGCTGCGGGCTGCAGTAGTGTACGCAATAAAATGCCTCAATTTCATCTCAACATCAGTCCATATCAAGGATCAGATCAACTGGACCACACTTAAACCACCTATATCAAGTTAGTTAAATAAAATGAAACTGAGAAACAGAAATATAAACACCACACATTTATTTAGCATTTAAAACACACCTATCTTATAGAAACCTGATTCCCACGAAAAAGGCACATGTTGTTTTTATAAAGCAAGAACCAAGTCCCCTTGGTGACATAAATCAGTTGCTTGAGAACTATAAATATGATATGAACCAAACATGGAGCGGTGTTGCTCTTTCTCTCTCTCTCTCTCTCTCTCTCTCTCTCTCTATTTGGAGGGCCATGGCTTCAGGCCCACATTAAGCAGTGCACTGGGGCTGGGTGACCTCTTCACCCTCTCAGACTCAAACAGATTGTTTGCTGTCAAGCCTAGACTCCAGGAAGGCTGCTTTCACACAGAAGATGGCTGCTGAGTCCCGCAGCAGAGCCGGGAAGGCAGAATGAATCCTCAAGCTGGACTGCACAGCAGATGTGATATTAACCTTTACACAAACTGATGGCAAACTTACGACAGCTGGCACATTTCCCCGCTACACATAATGTCTGCCATAGATTTTCTCTTCCAGAATGTCTCTGCGGATAGAGAGGTGAGGAATTGGTTTTCTTCTGGAAAAATGTGGCAGGTAAAATGAGGTAAATTAATAAATGGAGGCAGTCTTTTTCCTCTTCTCTCTTCATAAATTGTAATGGGTGTGTTTGTCTTAAACAAATGAGACGGGAGCATCGGACCAAAAGTAATATAAAAGTCAAAAGAAAACTAATATCAGGCATTACTGTAACACTGATCACATGTGCGAATATTTAAAGGTGACAAGAATGGCTTCCCTTTTTTGAAATAGATGACTTTTCACAATGCCAGGATTCCTTACACTATATATAAAAAAAAAAAAAAAAAAGGATTAAAATAAATAAATAAATAAATAATCAAAAAGTATAATAAACAGCACAAAAGGAGCAAAGAGTATATATATATATATATATATATATATATATAAAAATGCTTATGGGCTATATCATAAATTTAGTCTATTGTATTGAACAGGTAATCATTGCTTTATTCTACTTCATAATCCCACCAATCATCTAAGAGCTTGCCAGACTGACAAAGCGCTTACGGTGTTGTTTGTAAAAGAGAAGGTGGAAAACTGTAATGTAAATCTAAACAGTTTTTGGCCCAGTAAACCTTGACTAACACCTACACACCTGACCATCAGGCTATCAACGTTGACAGAACCCCAGGCCTGCCAGCTGCTGGGTCGTGAGTGGATGCTGATGTTACATTTAATAGCAGGCAGAGAGGAGATAAGCTTCCTCTGCCCGAACAGCTGACAGGAGTCTCTCCCCCCTGCTGCATTCCATTACGGCCCATCCCGTATACATGGCCCGTCTTCCCTAATGATCTGGGATTAGTTAAATGATATGCACACCGGAGGATTCATTTATCATTTTGAGATGCAAACAAAGGCGATATATTAATCTAAGCACATCATGACGTATAATTACCTATTCAAAAGGGTCTCAGAGATCAATAAAGCTTTTAGCCCTGCAAGGCCTTTGTATCCTTCGCGAAGTGAGAAGGCCTTCCTGAGATTATAAAGCAATTGTTTCCAGGTAGGATGAATTGCTGCGAGCTCAGACTGAAAGAGTCACAATTGATTAATCCATTAGGAAAGCATAATTTAGCCCCTTGCTTTACAGCCCGTTTAGTGGTATTTATCTGTTTATCAGAGAACATGACTGCACGCTTTTTCCACATCGGCCACACTAGAGGAATCCCAGCAAAAAGTCCAGCGAATAATCCGCGAATTATTATCGGAATTTCCTGTGGAGTGTTTTCATTTGAAAATGCCACTGTGTTCCAGCATCCATTAGATAAATCGCTTCCAATTTCTCCCTGAGAGATTGGCAATAAATGAGAGCAGACATAGAGACATGCCTCAGCTGCAATCTCCAATATAATACAACACACGCAGCAACCTCACAGAGTCTCGCTGCTAAAGATGAAGCAAGGAAAACAAATGAAAAAAACGTAACAAAACCAGATCCTAAATGCTGGTTTATTTTCTTCTGGAATGACCCTTTCTTCTACGCAGCTGGCTGTCTAAAATCAATATTGGTTTACAAGGATTGGAACAAAAAACAGAGCATGGAAAAACAACAAGAAATCTAAGCAAACAAACACGGAGGTCTTTCTTTTCCCTTTAACCGAGACCGAACCCATGTGGTGCTCGCACGCCGTCGGTGGGGAGCGCGACGTTTGCTGCCGTTTCTGTGGAAGCTGTTGCTTTGTGCGCATTAGTAACGCTCCTCTGACCGGCCGTGTGCGCACATTCACAATAAATATGGGCTGAATTTGCAAATTATCTCCAGTTTGATCTACCAACGCCTTCCCGCGCGGGAATTAAAAACACACGCGATGGTTAGGGTGGAAGTAATTGTGAATGCTCCGGTGCAGATATCAAAACAGGGCCAGTTGCTCTTGCACTGCTGACACTGCATCCGAATCCTAATGTTGTTTTCTTTATTTAAACAAAATTAAGTTTTGCACCCACTCAGCCACGGGGTGTTTACCAATCAGCCAGCACTGAGCTGCTAATGCGCAGAACAGCGACAGAGCAGGCGGAGAGATAATGCACTTTAAAGGCTTTGCCATCCGACGCTGACGACCTCAGCATGCGTACTGCATGCCTGCCTCCTCTGATTTCCACAGCTATCACAGGAAACAAGCCTCGTACAGTCTATGTCTTTTAAGATGGAAAAAAAACTTAACCTTAGAGAGAGAAAACACTTCCGTCAAACTTCCTACATGTCCTAACTTTGTGCTAGTTTTACTTGATTTCTATTTGAAGATGTACCTTACACCATAATGATGCCATCTTCATCATCAGCTCTAGTCTTATTTATAGGTTTTTTTATTATTTTTATTTTGTAATATTTTTATTTTAGTAACTAAAATTTCATTCCCCCTTTTTTTTGTTATTTTAGTACATCCATTAAACATTAGAAACGTTGGCAACCAGTTGAAATATAGTTTGTCAGGTTTTATTTCGGTTAACGCTTCATGATGATGATTTTGATGATTATTATTATATAGTTTTAGTCAAATATAATAACCCTGTGGGTTAATCCGAGTTATTACATCAGTAGCACATTAAAGTTCGGAATTGAAAACGATAGTGTCTTTATTTTCGTATTCTATTTTAGTCAACAGAACTCATAAAACGAAATATTTATTTATAAGTTCCATTAAAAACTCAATTAAAAATCATCTGTACAGAGTTGTTGACTTTGTTTAGCATAGCCAGAATTTTTTTTAACACGTTTATAATGTTTTATGTAATGTTAAGAAAATCTTGACTCAAGTTAATACATTTATCAAGTTATTAAACAACATTTATATACCCGAAACTGGTACACTTAAAAAAGAAGGAGCTTCTGAACTTCAGAATAGGTCACTTTTTTTTTTACTAAATAAATGACAAATACAATATTCGAACAGATGCCACGTATGAAACTGGGGGAAACAAATGCAAGACATTTTCAGGCTCTGAGAAGAAATTGATTCTTGAATTGCATTAGTTATTTATATCTCATGTCATTGCATATTACTGAACTCTTTGGTGCTCACTGTTCCAATGTATATTAAATAAAAAAAAGCTGTTTTGCACCTTGAAACTGTGCAATATGACAGTCCTCCAGTGATGTTGAAAGATTTAAGTGGCAGTTATTATTGCCACACTTTCAGTGCTAATCACATCAGCCTAATGGCCAGTGAAGGGAATACCAAATGAGGGCGAATATGTAATGACTTGTGCGAAATCCGAGGCTGCGATAATTGACATGGACATGCGAGGAACATTATATTGGTCCCATTTTCAATGGACATATAATAGCAAGGTTCATTCCACAAGAGCCCGAATAATGTCCTGAAAATTACCAGCAATCCAACCGCAAGGGTTTTCGTGAATGGCATGTTCAATTGATGCTCAACCTTTCTGTGAATAACATGTATAAAGATTCAGGTATTTATTGGCTGAGGCCAGATCTCTCGTCTTTATAATTTGACAATAAAGACACCTCGGTGGCACTTGTTGCAACAGACAATGGCTTTTCTACCTCCTGTGGATTCTAACAAGGTTGGCAGGAGTAACTTCTGCAACACTCTGCCAGTTTGAAACCATGTGACAAGTACCACACAAAAGAAATACAGGGGAATGAATGACATAGGCATGTTAAATCAATCTCATGTGAAGAATCACCAAAGGAAGTATGGGTTGGAATGGGAATAAACAGGGAGGGCAAGTGTGAGCGTCTGCCGGTGTCTCCACGTCAGTGCACAGGCAACTTGTTCCCAAATCATTCCCCACTGCGCCTGCACTGCTGCTGGAGACGCATGCTGAGAGAGCTAATTAGCACGGCCCTCCACACTGCGTCCGTTCCCCCTCACACGCCCTGCAGCCAAGCTTCCCCACATCCCTTTCACACGTGTGAGGATGCAGCACGCTCACACTTTCATTAGATGGGGATCAATCATCTGCTCACATTGGGTAATCACAATTTAATTTCATGCATTTCAAATTTTAATTTGTTTATTATTATGCCCCAAACTGTCATTACAGAAAGCCGCTACTGTGCAGGTTTGTTTTCATCTACCAAGTAAGATCCGCACTATGCGGAGAGAAAGAAATGAAATGTCTTGGTACATTCTCCATGCAGTGAAGGAGCAGACGTGTGAGGTCTAAGGTTTGTATGATTCAGCGCATGGAAAAATGACATAAACAAATGCTCTGTGCCAAAACATAGTGAGCTGCCTACAGAAGCAGTATTTTAAGACACCATCAGAGGCATGCTTCTGATACAAAGTGACCCAGGTGGTAGGCAACTCAATTATACTGCTTATAAAAGATTTTTGTTGGACAAAAAATGCACTCGCAGAATGGATTTGAGTTTCTAAGTGTGAGGGGAGATACAGAAATGTTTATTATGAGTATATGTACAGTGCCCTCCAGTGATATTGTTAAATCTGAGCAAAGGTGGCTGTGAAAATAAATCTGTATTATTTATCCTTTTGATCTTTCATTAAAAAAATAAATAAATAAATAAATAAAAATCACACAATTCTAAACTATAATTAAAGTAATCTTTAGTAATAATAGTTTCTTGTGATTAAATAAATGTTCTTCTCCAATACTTCTTGACCACAATTATTGGCACCCCTAGAGTAAAATATCTCTGAAGTATATTCCCATTCATATTCACAATTTTGAGCGCGCCAGGGTGATTATGGACATGAAAATATATTTTTTCACGGAAATATATATACAGTAGGAGGAAAGACAAAGCCCAAATTCCCTTAATCATCAGCACACGAGAAAAAACAGATACTATATTTATGATGTGCAGCAAAAGATAGATCAGCTTTACCAATTATTGAAGTCGCTTTAAGAAAAGAGCTAGAGCAGTGAAAATAACCATTTCCACCATCAGGGAAATAATTAAGAATTTCCAATCAACAAAAAATATTAAGAAGCTGCCTGGAAGAGGATGTGTGTCTCTATCATCCTAATACACAGCAATGAGTAGAGTTTGAGTGGGAAAAAAAAAAAAAAAGATTTTAAAGGATCACAGCTGGAGAATTGCAGAAAATAGTTGAGTCTCAGCATCAGAAAACCTTTTAAAAAATATTCAAACAGCCTCTACATCAGCACATGTTGTTCTCCTCACTCATCCAAAAACAATCTCCAGCATGTTCTGTTGTCAGACAGGACTGGGACTACAAATGGGACTGGATTTTATGATCAGATGAAACTAAAAAAATGAGCTTTTTAGCAGCAAACACTCAAGATGGGTTTGGTGAACACAGAGATAAAAAGTACTCCATGTGTACAATGAAATGTATTGCTGTATGTGTTTTTGATGTTGTGGGCCTATGTTTCTGCTGAAGGTCCTGGACATCTTGTTTAGATACGTGGCATCATAGATTCTACCAAACACCAACAGATAACAAATCTAAAACTGACTGACTCGGTTAGAAATCTTATAATGGGCCATGGTTGGGTCTTCCACTGGGACAATAATCCAAACACAAACATCAACACAAGAATTAGTCACTGAAATAGTCACAATAATTAAGCTTTTGCCATGGCTGTCCCGGTCCTCTGTCCTGAACCCTGCAGAAAATTATTGAGGTGAACTAAAGAGGAGAAGCACCATCATGGAGCTGGTATTCTGAAGGCTCTGGAAAGATTCTACATGAAGGAGTCTCTTTTCTCTAATCAGGTGTTCTCCAAACTCTTCAGGCATTACAGGAGAAAACTCTTGGGAAATGGACGTAGCAATAATTGGGTGCCAATAATTGTGGCCTTTATTTCATCATGAGGTTTTCTCCCCTATTTTCAATTGTTTTACTTCAATGATAGGTTAGAATTGTGTGAATTGGAATGAAAGATTAAAAGGATAAACAATGAAGATTTATTTTCACAGCCACCTATGCTCAGATTTGTATATATATATATATATATATATATATATATACAATATATGTATATATATATATACGTATATATATATACACACACACACACACAACCAACACACAATTACATTATGTTAATTATTACTAGCTTATTTAATATGCAATTTAAATGCTCCAGCCAATTCGGATTGGCTGTCAATGTTTTTTTGGAAGCAAAGTCTTCCTCTCTGTCTTTATTGTTTGTATCTGTGTCGTGGAATTCCCTTTTCTTATAGAATTATACTCAACATTAAAACTATATCGTTATCTTTGTTTCCTTGGTCTGAACAGCCTCTTAGAAGATCTCTTCCAAGGCTTAGGTTTTCAAATAAACAAATGTGTTTTTTTTATATCCTGTAAGGGAGAGAGGGAGATAAATATAGGACCAAAAAAATGGAAAAAGCATTGACCCTTTACCAAGGTTTAAGGTGATTAACCAGTCATTAATTTTATCTGACAAAACTGTGAGCTGATAAGCACAGTGAGGTGAAACCTATTGACATAATAGAAGCAGAGCACAGGGTGGGCAGACACGCAGCCAACAATTCTGCAAACAGTGGACAACAGAGTAAGGAGTCCCACTGAGAGAGAAGGAGAGAGAGAGAGAGAGAGATTTCCATCAAATTAGTGAAGCAGACATTCTTTGGCACGTACCACATCAGTTATGTCAGCTTCTCTGGTAATCTTGTTTGAAATTGAATAATCTAATTTGCTTTAAGTTATGATGTTCCACTAATTTTCCAGTCAAGGCACTTCCATTTTGTTACCCCCATGCTTCCTCATTCCTCTTGTTCTTCTATGTCTCTGTGATTACGCTGATGTTTGTTACTTTTTCACAGAGTCCAGACATTGATGAATCAGGGATTTCTTTCAACAATAGCACTTTCCAGAGGGGTTCTTTCAGAAGAGTGGCAAGGGAAAAGACATAGTGAGCAAAAGCAAGACACCTTAGAGAGGCTTCTATTTGGAATAAAAGTACAAATACAAAAAAGGACAAAAGCATCTAAGAAAAAGGTAAAAAGCAAAGGGACATGGTAGAACTGAAAGAGAGATTGAAGATGAGGTGGGAATATATATATATATATATATATTATTTTTACTATGTATTTTACTATTTATAATATAAAATGTTTATAACAATGACATATTGACATATAATTGTTAATAATAATAATTATTATTTGTATTGTTATTATTGTTAAATATTAAGTGGTGTTTCACACATCCACACAATATGCATATCATTTGATAGATCTCCAAATACTGAGAAACTTTGCCTCAAGGAACCATTGCTGTAAATCAAATCGTTCATTAATTATGTTAAAAACCTACTTTTGCTAACTAGTCTCTGGTTTTTCGCTCAGTCTTGATCAAATCATCGCTGTAATAATCTGTGGATTCTCTAGATCAGTAATAATTTAGAAATTTGTTCATTGGTTAACTATAACAGGGTTTAAAAAGGGGCATGGCCACATATAATCAAAAGCCTATAAAACCTAAACAAAAACACAAAACTTTATGATACTTGGTTAAAACATGTGGCAGATGTGTCTTGAGACGTTTCACAGAGCTCAGACTATAGGTACTGTAGCACTATAAGCACTAAAAATGCCTAAAAAACACAATATTTCCAGAGTAAATGACCTTAAATCCCTCACACATTCACTTTTAGACTATATCTTCAAATAATATCATAGATCTCCTCGTTCTGAAAAACTTTGCCTCTGGGATTTATGATGTCAGTTAGTATACTTCAACGTACCCAATCGGCCCATTTCAATATTCGTTGAAGCATGTTGAGGAGTTCCACAGAATAACAATCACACTCCATTGAGACATTTGAAAGATATAAATTCTCAAGAACAATTAGCTAATAACAGACATGAGAGGCAACAGGGACCAAGAAATCTCAGACCACCTAAAGGACTGTCATCTCTGATTGCTCAATTACACATTTTGCCAAAGGACCTTCAGTTTACAGGCATTGATGGTGCATAGATCTTCGCAGCAGTAATGTGTGTGTGTGTGTGTGTTTTTTAGTCAAAGAAACTATGAGAAAGTCACACTTCAGCACACAGCAGCTAAGGGGCATGGCAGAAGAAAGAGATACCGAGACTGCTGGCGACTGGCGTATTTTGCCTACCAATGGCAGTTTTGGGGTGGGTAGCGAAGTAGCTTGGGGAGTTCATTTGTCCATGAGCTCACCATCCATGCCAGATCTGAAAGAAAGACAAGCGGCACTGGGAGAATCTCTAACAAGCTGACAAATGAGACCGTGAACACAGGGGGAATTTGGGGCCTCATGCAAATATAGGAATGGGGACCTATATTTGCACACATTTACTGTTAGTTGCTGCTGCACAATGATGCCACATAGTTATGTCCAGTGTTTCTACATTTTTCATGTGCATATTATTATGGCATTCTTACATTAACCATAATGTAAGAATACACACATAAATTACCATTTATTCATTTAGCAGACACTTTTATTCTTTCATGTTGTAGACCACGAAATAGCAACTGATTTACAGTTTAGATGCAAGAAGTAGTCAGAAGTATAAATTATAATTCTTATACTCTAAGAATACTCTAAGAATATATTATTGTATAATTCTTAATAAATCTGTTTTCATTGATACTGTTTCTGTTGTTATAAAACAAGATGAATATGAAATAGTTACTGAATAGTGACTTATGACTATTAAAAACTACATTACCTTCCAAGATGTTAATCCGCATAAAAAAAAAAAAAATCAGATTTATAGCTTAATCGAAGTGTCGTCTGATAAAATCAAACAGGCTGCACATAAGATAACGACAATAGATGTGCTTGCATGTAAAATTAGGCCGCGTTTTCGTTTTGAATAAAAACGATCCTCGTTTACACTGGCTAAAAATTGCAAAGTGCTGCCGAAACATCCAATCTGCTTAAAGTGAAAAGATTATAAAACACTGTAAAAAAAAAAAAAAAAAGGCTAAATAAAGGTTCACTCTTTATAAACTCTTCTGACATCTCTACTAAAAAACGTATCATGCTTAAACAACCCCAAAAAGCAGAGAGCAAATCCAGATTTAATGAATATTATCTGTAATTTAACACCTTTTCATGCTTGTAGCTTTGAAAGGGGCTTTGCTGCAGAGTAAGCCTTTTCCCACATGGTTGATTTCATTTGAAGTTGCCATAATCTTTGTGTGCATTCCTCTGAGTCTACCTTTGCCTGAAATATGTCAAATGTTCGCTACAGAAGTTACTTTTTTGAAAAGTATGTGACAGGGAGTCAAGAATCCACAACAGAAGGTTACTTTCTACGCTCACACATACTTCTGTAAGATTAAAGTTAACTGAAGCTTAAAAGAACCGAGATGCCTTGTGTGTCTCTGAGAGATGATGGTCAAAGCTACTGGATTTCCATAGATGAAAACACGTTTCACCCGTGCCCAAAAAAAAAACAGATGTGGAGCAGTCTCAGTGGTCTCAAAAATGTAACCTCATATGGATGATTTGGGTGAAACCAAATGAAAAAAAAAAAAAAAAAAAAAAAAAATATATATATATATATATATATTATATACATACAATATACATATTAGGCCTATTTAAATATGAAAAATGTTGTAAAGACTGTGCTTAGCACTTACACAGACCTAACAGACTCTATAGATTTTCAAACCCTGTACCAGAAAAGGACTGTGACTTCTGTGATTAGAACTGCAGGATTCAGTTGACTCTGTTTACCACGGCCTGAAAATTAATAGAGATGTGTTTGTTTAATAAGCAGTAACAAAAGCAAGCTTCTCGGTCCAAAAACACACAGCACAAACTGTTTAGTTCACTGGTGGCGGTGACTATGGCTGGCTGTTTCTTTCATAACACCAGATGTTTAAAGAAAAGCAAAAGGACTTAAACACACCAGTGTTTTTTTTTCCAAAGCCAGTTCTGAAATAACAACCATGTTAACCCTTAAAAAGCTTCAGAAACATGCAAATGAGATCTACAGCTGGTACATAGTGTGACTGTGAGAGTCGCGGATCACAGGTCAGCCCACGACCGGCCCTCCCTGATGAGCTCGTTAGCAGGCTGAGGTCTGCCACGTAGGGGGCCATTTACTTGACTGAACTGATTGAGAATGTGGGCATTTCCCTTTGTCCATCAATAACTGCCCAATCAGTGCTGAAGCGAAAAGCTGTCCGCACTGCAGGCACTTCACTAATGTTCCGTAAATGTGAGTCTGACTGATATGAATGCAATTGAATCTTTGACAGCTCAAATTAAAGGATATGGGTGAGAGAAAGAAGAGATGAAAGGGAGGAAAGACATGAAGAAGGAAAGAGGGAACGCAATACTGAAACATTAGACTGCTTAAATAATAAACAAACAGAAAAAAAATGGAGAAAGAAAAGACAAGAGAATGGAAAAAAGGAAGGAAGAATGAATGCACTAAATCTGCTCATAACTGCTCATAACGAAATGGTGAAAAAAAACATGAAATACAGGAAATAACAGAATGAAACAAGAACGGTAATAAACATAGAAAGAATGAAATGCAATAATACTGAACCATGAAAGAAAGGAAGGAAGGAAGAAAAAAGAAAAAGGAAAAAAAGGACACAAAATAAAACAAATATAATGAAACTAAAGCAGATGGACTGAAGAGAAGATGATAGAACGCAACAGTATTGAACACAGAGTCAGTAAATAGTGAAAGAAATGAAAAAATAATTTATAAATTATAATAATAATAATAATAAAGAATGACAGAATGAAACAAGGAAAGAACAAAGAAAAAAGGAAGGACCGCAATAATACTGAAACATGAGTTAGGAAGTAAGGGAAGAAGGTAGGACAAATAGGAATGCAACAATAAAACTTTACACTGTTCATAAAACGAAATAGATAAGAAAGGACAACATAAAATATTGGACAAAAGAAAGAAATAAGGGAAGAACAAATTTAATTTCTAATAAAACAAATGTATGGAGGAAAGGAGGAAGGGAGGAAAGCAGTACTACTGAACCTTGAGTTAGTTGGTCAGAAAGAAAGAAAGAACACAAATGTTATATCAGGAAGGAAGGAAAGCCCCAACATAATGTCTATAAATGCCAATGTGTAAAGATATGTTTAACTTGTTTATGAAGTGCTTAATGGTGCACAATGTGCAGTCAGAGCACAGCTGATAAGAGCTATATAGATGTCACCTGACAACTGAGCTCAGTGTTTTAGTCCACTACTGCAAGACCCAAGGACAGGCTTCACACCGAAGGTCAGACAAAATACCGCCAAGCGTTGAGCTCTGATGGCCACTGGATCCTCTCCCACTCAACAGCCTATGCTCGGGGCAGGGTCACCCATCAAGGGTGTCCTCCCTCTGGGCCATAACACCATCCAACACAAACATGGAGAAAAAAAAAAAGAGAGAGAGAGAGAAAAACACAACCACCTAATGTTCATGTCACCTTCAAACTCCAGACCCGCCATACTTAAACATCTCCATGAGCTCACCCAAACGCACACCAAAGACCAAACACATGCTGGAACTACTTAAGTGCAGTAATAAACAAAAATATAACAGAGGAGCTGACAGAAAGAGGTGAAGGACTTCCTCATGAAAATGCATGTGCATGCTGTTTTTGACAACGTTAACGTCATCCACATCTTTAATCAAGCAGCAATTTGCATGCAAGCACACTTTAAGAGAAAGCAAGATGTTCATCAAGGTCTTGGACGTTTAAGAGCATGTGTGCTGTTGCCACAGATTTGTAAAAAAAAATAAAATATGTTGTGTTCACAGTAATTAAGTGGCTTTAGGAAAGTAAACAGAAAAAAGTCAGAACAACCATTCAGAGATGCCACAACTGGCTCCAGCTTAAACCCCTGTGGTTGGGACACCTGTGTCCCAGCAGCATCTGGGATGGCTCCGAATAGATGACAAGGCCAGCAAAGAGATGTAACTAAGAGTGACGGTGTAGTTCTGGCTGCCTGGAAACACCGGCAGGGGGGTGGCTGTCTTTCATAGCGGGACCAAACGGCTTCACCATCCAAATCAGCTTGTAAAACACACAGCCAGATGTCCATCTTACATGCACAACAACAGCAGTTGCAGCTTTCATACACATTCTGGTAACAGTTACAATGATCTCAGTAGGGAAGCTTACCTGCCAGCTCTATAAATAAACGGAGAAACACACAATTTCCGTATATTATAGAAGATGATATTCTGAAGAACACTGTATTTCGGGGGAAAACTGTCAAGTTTGTCTATAACTGTCACCAGTCATCAAACCCAAAATGGCTTTTACACCTAACAGGATTTTATTTTTATTTTTTCTGACAATTTCAGCCTGCTGCTTCAACAGGTTTAGAATTTACTACTTGTCACTTGACAGATGCTTAATACTTAACCTGATGTTAAGTATGCATGAGTCTTTTTCAGCA
>JAUMHI010000012.1:2881986-2897509 GCA_032359435.1 Enteromius unitaeniatus
TATAATTTAAAATAACTGTTTTAACTGTTTACATTGAAAAATCACACCCCTACATGCAATATGCAATAATGCTAATGTTTTTACCCAATATATATTTTAATTATGACGATAAAATAAAAAAATATATCTCGGTGCCATATTGATTGCTGCTAAGGGTTTCCTATTTAAAACTACTGAGGACCCAAAAAGGCAACGAAAAAAGGTCTTGACCAAGCGTCAAAATGTTGACGAGTTGGGAGTGAGAACGTATTGAAAAGGGACATGCTCAGAAATGGCTGACAAATGAGATGACAAGTTCTGAGGCATCCACTGAATCCACTGAATGGCATCAGATACATTGTCCATCAAGCTGATGACATAAACTGTGAAGGACGATACATTCTTTTTATATATTGGCACATTCACATTTAATGCAAGACATGAATGCATTTAACTGCAATTACAAATTCATAAATAAATAATGATATATTAAATATAAAATGTAAAATATTCTACTGATATTTGACATTTTTTAAAACATGAAAAATCTGGAAAAATTAAAATGTAAAATTAAAATGTAGGTGGCAGCCCATCACTGTTAATAAGTGAGTAATTGCTATTGAACTGAAACTGAATTTAAATGGTTGATTCATTCAGGAACTAAACACTGTCATGTTGCTCAGAGTCACAATACAGTGAGGTGGTGTAACGTTCCCAGCCGTAAGTTTGCATGCTGTTGTTTGGACCATATCTGTGATGAATAAATCTTTGCATTTGGATCCACACTCCTCAATATCATTCATTACAGGTGGCTGTCTTAGGAATAATTTTTTGCTGGTGAAAAACAAGTAATACAGTGTCTGAAATGTAAGTCTCCTAAATAACTTCTTGTTTATTAAGAATTATTATAAGGTAATTATTTTCCAACATCTGTTATTGGAGAAATACCTGAAATGGTAGATATGGCCTGACTGTAAACACTAACTGAAAGATGCCTCAGAGGTTTAGTTAAAACAGTCAAAAAGTATATTGCATTGTTCATAATTCACACCTCCACAAACCAAAACTATGGAAGCGTAATTCATTTTGAAATGTAATGTTTTTCAGTACTTAAAGTTACATCCCATTCATTTTTGCAAGGTTTAGAACAAAATAAAAATGTAAGTGTAATTTTGTAATGTAAATGTAATTTTAAGTTGCAAAATCAAAATGTTTTGGCATTACATTATATTTTGCAGACAAGACAAACTCCTTTACTGTCACGTGCAGTACTGGGTGCAGAGGGAAAAAGTTGTCAAGGAATAACAGAGTCTTTTCATGACAAAACGAAACAAAAACCCACTGCCGCACACTGCGTGCAGGGACAGGTCAAAAATAGAATTAGGCTCTGGGAAGAAATAAAGGTCTTTCAAAAAACAAGATCCACAAAACACAGAGCTGAGCCGATGGCAGGAAAAAAACACTGCAGCGTGAATCAGGAAGTCTCACAAAAAACACAGACACGAAAAACACAGACACGAAAAAAAACATGAAAGTCAAACCCGGCTCATGACAATTACAATGTATTACCCAAATTGATTAGACATGCTTAGCATGTCCAAGCAAGACTGTAACAAAAAAACAAAATCATTTAAATGCTGTTTTTCTTAAATAAATTTAGACTTACAGGTAGGACACGTGAGATTGCATTTTCAACATACTGTAATATATATAAGCTTCCATACTGTCTTTAGAAAGTCATTTTCATTTAATCCTGCATGTAAGACCATTTTGTAAATTCAGAGCTGCTTTGTCTACAGCCGTTACAAATGAAAACCCCATTTCTTTTTCTTAAAGCACCTCCTGCTGGCAGAGGATGCATTTTTACAAAACAAAAATATTGGAGTATTCAAATAACATAGCCCATTAATTCTTATAAGAGTTTAGGGCAAACACCGCTTTGAGGTTACACACACACATTTTTAAAACAACTACAGTCCTTAGACAACCTTTGTTCATGTTGACACCTAGAAAACACTGGGTCAGAATGGGTGTAAAAGTCTTAAATGTGATCTGTGATAGAGGTCAATTTTACTAACTTCTCTAGTCCTGAATAAGATCTAGTAGCAGACCAGTACAGGTTGTTGATTATGGTCTTATGGCACTTTTTGACCAAACTTCTGTCCTTCTCTGTAGAATTTTTTACACCTCCTTTGATAATCCCAATGAAGTAAAAGTTACAGGCAAAACATATCACAGATTGGTTGAGGTTCAAAAGTTTGGATAGGTATTCCCAACCATGAATATCTGAGATGTATTTTCTGTCAACCAAGATGCAGAGTTACGTATAAGACAGAAACACATCATCATATGCATATTTCATGGCCTATGGCATATTTACATGTGCAATGCATACTCCCTCAAAAAGGATGTGTTAATTAATAACAAACTTTTTTGTGTTATGGCTATTTTAACACATTTTGTGTAATTTTAAGTTGATCATATGTAAAAGAGAGAGAGAGAGAATTTTCAACAACTTTATTTAGTCACACAAACAATTTCACAGTAAAATTTTTAGAATCACATTACATTAAAGTGTTTTCACAAAGCTTAATAATTCCATTTTCTCACACTTAAAGAATTACTCCAATACTAAATTAAAAAAATAATATTTCATCAAGAACTACACAAATAGCTTCATTATACCCCCACTTATGCAGAAAGCTCTCATGGTCATTGATTAACTTATAAAATTTTAAATTAAACAAGACTTGGCCTTTCACCTTTATCTTCTACTGAAGATCACCTGTACATTTTTTTAATGGTGGTTTGTAAATAATCCTCAATACAGGTTTTACATCATCTTCCGACCCCAATTTCTCTCTCCATACTGTATCTTTTCGTTTCTTAAGAAATGTTTTATTTAAAACCTTAACACAGCATTTATACAATACCTTTCTCTGAACATCTTGAAAATGCAGGTCCTCAAGACCTTCCATATCCAAAAGAAAACCATTTAAGCCTTTTAAATCTGGAGTGATTAAAATTTTTGGAAATTAATCTGAAATAAAAAGGACAACGTTGCCATTATAATATTATTTCAACAGTGTTTTTTTTTTTTTTTTTCCAACCTGACGCACAGTTTGAAATCCCAAAAATGAAGCAACAGCTTGAGCATTGCTAAGCTCAGGACCACCAAACAGGAAATGAGTACGCCCTTTGAGACCGACTGAGACCTTATTCGGGGACCTCCATGGGCTGTGCAGCCACCATTGTGGCCTCTGGGGATTCTACGGCCGAAACCGACATCTCCAGAGGTAGTGCAGCCTCTGGTGGACCCGATGGAGTCTCCGTGCCATACACTGGATCACAGACTGGGTCTGGCGGTTCCGGCCACTCTGGTTCTGGGTCACAGCTCCCCTTGCTGTCGTCTGTTGACATTGGATAGCCGGGCCGAACTGTACACCACACAGCCCTTCTCACTGGGTGATGATGTCAGGGCCCATGGCTAGCATCTCCGGGCTTACATGGACGGGTGACAGCTCCTCGGGCTGTGCAATCTGGACCAACTGGGTTTGGAACAGCGCCCCTGGCTGTATAACTGGAACTGATAGAATGGGAAACAGTCTCTTGGGCTGAGAAACCGGGACCAATAGAGCTTTGTATGGCTTGCCATACTGTAACACGGGGCTTGAGGCCGCCATTTTGAACGGTGTCTCATGAGTGGCCGACATTTTGGGCTGAATCTAGCAGTCGGCGGCCATACATAAAACAAAGATCCGTGACAGACATACAAACAGACTGGTATATATACACAGGTGGCACTGATTGAATGACTGAACCAAACTAGCAACAGCTGTGAGGAGAGGTGCATTATGGGGAATGGTGTCCAGGAATGAAAACGGACATAAACACACAAACAGTTTATGGAGGGCTGGAGTGCCATACAAAGTCTTGCTGGCATATCCAGCTGATCATTACAGCATGGACTTCACAGGCCACATCCAACCTCGCTCCATGAACAAGAGGTTCCTCAAGCAACCAGTACAAGGATGTTTGTAGAATAGTTGCCAGATGTTTTTTGGTGTCCATTAAAAAAAGTACAGCATTCAAATTCAATCCACCGGCCCGATTAAAAATAATGTCAGCCACTTTCCTCCAGACCAAAACCTCTGGTCCTGCTAAGTATCATTGTATAAACAACAGTCGAAAAACTGCTCTTCTGCTGGCCAAAAGTCCTTGTCATCCCTTTTCCCTGGGAAGATAAAGTATGCTTTGGGAAATCCAATAATATCCAGTCCAGAAAAAATCTACAATAATAGCTTGCAATTTTGCCAAAAGTCCAGTAGGGGGATCAATGAAAGTTAAACTGTGCCATAACATTGATGCAACCAAATTGTTTATCACAATGACTCTTCCTCTAAATGACATCTTTGGCAATAGCCATTTACATTTTCTATTTTCTTTTACCTTCCTTTTACCTTCACAATTTCTAAGGGAATATATTATTATATATTCAGCATAGTATATTATACAGCATAGTATTTGTGATGAACTGAACGAGTCGTTCGGATCCATTTGCAGGTGTTTATTAGTAGAATGGTCAGACAGGCGAGGTTCGGTACACAGTAAACTGAATCAGACAAGGGCTAGACAATATCGTAGTCGGAGGTACAGGCAATAGGGTCAGGACAGGCGGCGAACAATCGGAAACCAAAGACAAAGCAGGAAATCAAACACGATCAGACAAAACACTGGGAAAAACGCTTGGAAATGACAGCCGGAGCAAATCAAGACTTCGCGTCTAAATGTGGTTACCGGCAGTCCTTTTATAGTCCGTGAAATGAGCGGAAAGGCGCGAAAACGCCGAGGTACGTGGATAATTAGAGTCCGGGTGGGAACTAATACTCAGGTGAAGGTTCCCGCTGCTGTCTTCCGGAGAGGGCCACAGAGGAGCGATCCGTGACAGTATTATTCCCAAGATAGACTCCTAAATATTTTATTCCATCACTTTTCCATGACAAACCCCCTTGGTAATTTAGGAGAACCTCCCACCCATTTTCCACACATCAATGCTTCACTTACTTATAAACCAGCCTTCAATATTTTCTCTAATTTTCACAAGCAGAGGTTCAATAGCCAGAGCATATAACATGCCTGATAGAGCACATCCTTGTCTAATCCCTCTTTGGATTTTAAAAGGAGCACACAAAACACCATTTATTTTCAGCACACTCTCAATGTTCTGATACTAGACCTTAGACCTAGGCTATAAAACTTGAGCTGAACCCAAACTCCTTCAGCGTGCGCCAAAGGTATCTGTGTTCCACCCGGTCAAATGCTTTTCCTGATCGATCGAAATAAGACCAGTATTTAAATCCAATAACCTAGAAACGTCTAAAATATCCCGAATTATTAAAATATTACCAAAGATTGATCTATTAGGTAGACAGTAAGTCTGATCACGATGAATGACCCAACCAACCACCTCCCTCAGTCTTATGGCCAAAAAATGTTTAAATCAGTACAAAGAAGTGAAACTGTTTTTTATATCCTTTAAATCCCCTTTCTTAGGGAGAAGGGTTATGACTGCTCTCCTGCAACTCAATGGGAACACATCCTCAGCCAGTCTTTCATTGAGTACCGCAAGCAAGTCTTCCCCTATTACATACCAGAAGGCCCTGTAAAATTCAACGGGGAGACCATCCACTAATCCTAAGTGCTCTGCCACATTCCGTGCACTTTCGGCAATCCTGCATGGAACAAACTGGCTGTCCCATCCACTTCTGGACTCTCACTCTTATACAATTCTGAATAGAGTAACACAGCCAATTTTCAGTTGGTTCTGTTATATCCATTCCAGTTGTCGAATGCAATGAATGAATATATTAACTTTGCCCATTCTTTTTTTCTAGACTAAAGAAGAGCCTGGTTGGACCATCCATCTTTTCAACACTCTGAAAACGAGAGCGAACCAATGCCCCCTGTGCTTTGACACCCAATAGGTCATCTAAAGCCTTCCTCTTTGGTTTAAGGAGCTCAATATGCCCCTGATTTCCTGTACCCATTAAGTTATTATTATTTTGCAACTCCATTACTTCCGCCTCTAGTTCTTGCATTGACTGGGAAATGTCTCTAGAAACACTGAGAGTATACTGGCGGCACAGTTGCTGTATCTCGTCTTTACCACAATCCCACCACTGTTGTAGTGATTTGTATTCATGCTTTCTCAGACCAAACTGTTTCCAAAAAAATAAACGTTTCAATAAAAAACTTGCTTAAAACAATAAAACCTATCCAGTCTAGCCAAAGTAATACAATCTTCTCTTGCTTGTGCCCATGTATATTGTCTTTCATTTTTCTGCAAGATCCTCCAAATATCACAAAGATCATATTCAACAATAAATTTCAACATTTCATTCTGTGATGCTATATGAGGCTCCTTATGGTTTGTCTACTTTATCATTTGACATGCAGTTAAAATCTCCCCCCATAAACATATATTCCTCTTGCTTTAAACTAGAGACAGCATTATTTAGTTTCTTTATGAACCCCACTTTCTCAAGACCATGAAACAAAATGAAAATTTCAAAAAAACTTTTAGTAGTTGGCCTTCAACAACATGTTCAACCTCATACGATAAAGGTTTAAAAATGTTTTTGAAAAAAAACTGCCACACCCCCACTAGATGAACTTTTTTGCCTTAAAATGACTTCCCCATCCCATTCCATTTTCCAGTCACTTTCATTTCGAGCATCACTGTGTGTTTCTTGAACAAACATTGCATCATATTTATTTTGTCTTATTAGTTCATAATGCATTGATCTCTTTACTTTTTCTTGTGCTCCATTTATATTAAGTGTGCCCAGTCGATGACCTTTTTTTCTCAGTTTTCGTTTTATTGTGGGTGTTTTAAAAACACTTTCATCCTCTACCATATTAGTATCTTCCCCACCTTCCATTCCAATCTAATTAATGTCAATGCTCGTTTTATCAACTTACACTTACATTCTCTAATTTTCCTCCACTAAATACTCCATTTCCATCTTTTTTTCCTATATTAACACTTGATCCCTCAACAGGTTCCAACTGTCTCTGTATTTCTTTCCCACTTTCACGCTCTTCATTTCTATTTTCACTTGCCTGCTCTTCATTTCCATTCTGAAGTAACACCAATTATTGTCTTTCAGGACATGTACGAATGACATGGCCTTCCTGTTTGCATCCAAAGCACTTCATATTTCCTGAGGTTGCATAGATCACATAATCATAATTATATAATTAATCATAATCATAATTAACTTCATAGCCAAATTTAACTCCTCATTTTCATTTTTTTTTTAAATGATGTGAATCATGTCTTATTAATTCTCTCTCAATTATATCATCTCTGATAAATGGTGGAACATTTGAGCCGGCTGGACCAAAGGCATTACTGGCATAAACGCATTATTAATGACAATCCCATTCTCTACAATGCCATTAACTTTATCGACATTGTCTAAAATCACAATGGCACTATTCATTCTAGCCGCAGACAGAATACTAGCGTTTCCAACTACTTCAGCAACTGCAATCGTGCATTCATCAACAGAGCAACGCTCCGCGGGGATGACTTTAATGCCATGCCTCCGCGTTGTTATCCAAACTTTGAGATGCTTTGCTCATGCTGATCGACAGCGCATCAGAACACCTAGCAAGCCACTTACAGGGCCGTCGCCAGAATATCTTGAATGGGGGGCATTTCGTTTTCATGGAGGGACACACTTTATGATCTCAGAAATAGACATTCACCAAAACAAAAACAACCTATAGTTATTGTTATTTAAATCGATCTAATTCTATATTAAACCGATAGTCTTTGATCATCTGTTGACTTTTGAGTGCCATTTCCATTTACAATTTAAATAGAAAAGTTAGAAAAATGTAAAAGATTTTCTCTCAAAATTGCAACAAGTAGCCCTCAATGGATCGGACAAAAATGAGTCAAAAATAATCTATGCATTAAGAATAAGACTCGGAATTAAAGCTTTTTAATTTCCAATTCCAACAACAAGGCTATATAAAACTACAAATCATAAAATTAAACACAAATTATAGACTAATGGCATTCATTATAAAGATTATAAAAGACTTGCCAAAACTAATGTATTTAAAAAGAAACTAAACGCACCATAAGTCTATTCAGCACGAATAGCAGATGTTTCCACGAGATGCTACGGCGGGATTGTGTGGATTTACTTTTATTTAGGTCTACACTCACAATAAAAACAAACAATTTCGCTTAAATGTGCCTAAAAGAAAGTTGGCGCTCGTGCACAATGCGCGTCTTCACAGAGGATCGAGCGCTTCGTTCTGGTAAAAAGCACAAAAAAACCATTCACAGGAACGTGGCCCTTGCTCTTGATATACAATCACTTAAATGAACACTGCTTTGGTTTTAATTAGAGAAAAAAGAACTATACGAGGGTGGATTAGACCTCGCAGCCTCAAAACATTAGTCCCTTATTCTACCGCTAGACCACCAGAACACACAAATTACATCAGCAAATTTATGCGTTTTTTTTCACCTAACCTCATTGAAAGAAACCATGTTGATTACGAGTGTCTCCGCTCATCTGCTTCATTATACGCAGCAGATCAAAGAGCCGGGACAGTTGCACGGTGATCCAGAGGAGGGGAAGTGAAAGATGAGGGCAGGAGGAACAGAACCCTCTACGAAAACATTTTCATGTGAGAGACAGCCAGGGATCGCGGCCTTAGGAACGCAGAAGAGCAGCTTGTTGTTTTTGAAAGCCCTCTGTTGGCTCGGACTCACGCTGCATGGGATGACCCTGGTCCAGATGCTCGGGGGGGGGGTCAGAGGAGCATCTGGCTCGAGCCAAACCTTGGATCCTTTCATCACGAAAACTACTTCTGGTTGAAAAGAACAATTTGTGTGGATGCAGAAGCAGAATCAATGGTAAACAGGAAGTCTCTATACAGATAAAGCATCTGTAAGCATAGCTTAGAGAAAGCACTCTTCCCTAACAGCCAATTATTTCTGATCTGCCTTCCTAAAAAGCCGGACCCCTCTGTTACATCCTTTAGACTCCATCTTTGATTACAACCCTGGATGTTTGCTTTAATGACAAAAGCTAGTCAAGCATAATGAGTTATAATGATAGAGCACAGGGTGAGCATTCATTCTTTGTGTGCCGTCTCAGGTTTGACTCAGATAGTGATTACTGGGCTGACAGGACTTTAAAGTGTAAGCTGTGACCTGCTTCACTTTGGAATTAGTGTGTCCATGCACACGGCATCCAAAGCGCACACTCAACTGCTTCCCCCGGCAGTCTGGATTACAAGATGTTTATGGGACCCGCTGTTACCCGCTGTCTGGATTACTCAGGGATTGGACCGTGTATAAACTATGCCAGTAAATGTAGTTATGAGGCTTTACGCTCATAACTTCCTGCTCTTGTTTGTTTTGTAAAAGAGCAGCTTGTGAGCACAGAGAGATAGCCGGGTACTTTTACAGTATTTGTGCGAGATAAGCCCTTCAGTAGACGATGGCGCAGCACTTTAATCAAACTCAGACTGCTGGCTTTAACTGCAATATAAAAAAAGAAGATCTGCCATTTTCTGAAGAATATTTGAGTGGTCCTTGCTTGTGAAAAACCTGCCGCCATGATGAAGACGTTGAGAATAATAAGAATTATATTAGTTGATTGAAATAAAACTGATGTGTCATCAATTGTAAATATTAAACGATTTTTTTTTTTAAAAAAAATTCATTATTTTATAAGTTTAAGTTTTGTACCTTCGAAGAACACTGATAACCACCAAATACACGTGGTGATGAGTCACATGATGCACCAAAGTCCATCACAAGTAGCTTTTTTAATATGAACATACTGTATATAGAGGGTGCTCAGTGTCATTCACACAAACACTAAACACCATCATGGTGAGACCCATTAAACTGAAATATGCAATTAACAATCATTTAACAACATTATCCCCCAGTTTCACAGACAAGGCTTAAGCTAGTCCCAGACTAAATTGCATGTTTGAGCTGTCTCAAAATGAAAATATCTTGCCCTGACCAATCTTAAAACATGTCAGTGTCATTGTTGTTCTGGGTTAAGATGCACACCTGTAATATTTTCTTATAAGGCATTTTGCTTAAATATCTTAATTTAACGAATGCCTAGTCCTGGCTTAAGCTAAGCCCCGTTTGTGAAACTGGGCCTATATGTAACATACAACCCTAAAAAAAAACACAACTGAAGAAACAATGTTTCAAAGAAAAAGCATCAAATTCAAACAAAATTTAAAATGCAATGCAGGGAATTCTGGGAACGTCAATTTAAGATTATTCCCTGTAATTTTTACAGGAACTTACGGTTAACCAACAAACAGGTTTTTACTGAAGAATTTTAACAGTTTTTTTCCTGTTAAAATCACTGTCATTGTTTATAGGTTTTTCATCTGATTGAATCCAAACCAGAAAAATTCTCTGTGACGTGAATATCTCTCTCTCTGTCTCTCTCTCTCTCTCTATATATTATATATATATATATATAAATCCCCCCTCTCTCTCCCACCTTATTTTCTTATCATGTGCACTGTGTGTTTTTGACTAACTGTCACAAAAAGATGTCAAAAAAAAAAAGAGGCAAGTCCACTGCCTCTAAATCTGAAGCTGTAACTTTTCAGTAAATCAGTAAACTCAAAACACGCATGTAAGACCTAAATCTGAACTCTGATCACAGTGTCTTTTACTGTGCCATGTTGTTGCTTAGTGGATTCTAGCATGCATCGCAAAGCTGCTAGTTAGATTTATGTAATAGCCTTTTCAAAAAAGTAATATTTTAACTTTATAGTTTTTAACTTCACAGTGTTTCACAGCCCTGCAGACAAAAACCATATGGCTGATCAAAAAGAGCAATAACACACCCTCCTCAGTGATTTGAGATATTCTCTACACGCAACCGGTGCAAAACACAACAAAATATAATTCTCAAAAAACTATTATATATATTTATCTTTTACTATTTTCTTGTCATCCTTTTTTCACTAGAGTAACATTAAGAAATTACTGAATAAAAGCACATAAATGCTTTTGTAGTGCCTGGTGATGGTGGGTTTGTAGATCCAGGAACGAAGCACATACTGAAGTAAACAAATCTATAAACAACATCAAATTACAGCCGGACCTTTACGAGCAAGCCTTCGGGTCACTCGGTTCCAGGAGAGGAAATGTAGCTATTGACTTCGCTCAGGAAACAATTCAACCCAAACAGATATATACTCGAGATCTCCCCCAGCATTCCGGTAGAGAAAGGGAGAAGAAGTGCACTTTGAAGGCCTATGTAATATGATCATGGAATCGCACAGAATTCTTTGAAGGCAGTCAGGATCAATAGAGGATGAGAGTGGCCATGGTAAAGCGGTGGCGCTGTAAGTCGTCGCTCTGTGATCTAACCAGATCTCTGCTCTCCATCAAAGCCAGACTAAATTAAATGTGAATTACAGAGGTGAAAGCTCGGGAATGAAAAGACACCATTTATCATCAGACAGATGTGTGGTTATCTCTTATTCAGTCTCTTTTCCTTTGGCCCCACACAATGACACATCCTTCTAAGGCAAGGTTCACATCAAATGGCGCTTAACT
The DNA here is from genome assembly GCA_032359435.1 of Enteromius unitaeniatus. Taxonomy (NCBI): domain Eukaryota; kingdom Metazoa; phylum Chordata; class Actinopteri; order Cypriniformes; family Cyprinidae; genus Enteromius; species Enteromius unitaeniatus. The sequence continues at coordinate 2,893,604 of JAUMHI010000012.1, forward strand.
TAATTTGTGACATCATGAGTCTCATCATCATTGAGTCATGCCTATTCAAGATGGAAAGTGGTTCGTTGGATTTTTGGGTCAAGAGGCTTTTAAAGAAATCTCCTTAAAATAAAAATAAATAATGCAACTTAAAATAAAATAAATGATCAAATAATAATAATAAACAACTCATTATTATTATTATTATTTTAAAGAGTTGTATTATTATTATTATTATTATTATTATTATTATTATACATCTCAATAAAACACAACATATTATTATTATTATTAGTAGTAGTAGTAGTATTAGTATTATTGTTGTGTTTCAATGAGTTGTATAATAATAATAATAATAATAATAAAACTCCTTAAAACATAATAATAATAATAATGAGTTGTTTATTATTACTATAATTTTAAAGAGTTGTATTATTATTATTAATAATAATAATAATAATGCAACTCATTTAATTACAACAATAATAATAATAATGTTGTGTTTCAATGAGTTGTATTATAATAATAAATAAAAACAACAACAACAATCATAATAATAATAATAATAATAATAATAATTCAATGACTCATGAAAACAAAATAATAATAATAATAATAATAATAATAATAATTATAATAAAAATAATAATAATAATTATAGTAATAATGCTTCAATATAAAATAAGACAAAATAAAATAAAATAAAAAATAATAAATAAAATCAAACAAATTTAAAGAGGTTCAGTAAACTTTATAAATTAAGAGACCAATATCTCAAGAACACAAGTACAGATAAAGAGGGCAAAATGGATGTTTTTATCTTTTTTTTTTTTTTGTCAATTCAGATCTGACCAAAAATGTAAGTGCTATGTGTTGTTTGAAGCTTTTCCTTTTTCCCTCTTAATCAGCTTCACAGGGCTGACGTAAGGCTGGGAGGGAGTTAGACTGTTAGACTGTGTGTGTTTCTGCGCACAAATACACAGAAACAAGTTACCATTGCTTTATTTCTCTAAGCCTGTCAAGCACTACAGCAGGTTCATGATCTTCTCTGCCTATTGAGCTCACTCTTGATCTATTCATAAAATTCAACTCTGGATCTGTCTGTAACATTCAGGTCTATGCATTCTCTCTTAGCAAGCACAATTCATGTCATTCATGCGCTGAGCTTTCAGGGTGATATAGAAGAGAATTCAACAGACGTCCACTTGAGAGAGAAGTAATGCTCCTTTGACTGACATGCACTTTTGTGGATCTCAGCAAGGTGTGCAACATTTGAAGAAAAAAAAAAAAGGTTACATAACACAGAGACTCAAGGAAAATAACCATAATTTTCTTTCAGGGTGATATGCAAGCTGATGGCTGTCTTGCCTATACAACAATAAACAGAAGAATACTAAAGATGCAAGAGAGAGAGAGGACAACCAAAAAATCTGAAGAAAAAATGAGAGATACATTGAACTAGGCATCATTCAAAAGAAAGTGTAAAGTCTCATTTGAAAGTGAGGTTTGAAAACAGACTACTTAATGTAGCTTGGTAGCAAACGAATCATTTCATATAAAAAGACAGGCGAGAGATGATGATGATGATATGCTTTCACCAAGCAATTGTGTTAAAACACTGTGGCCAGAATATGGCCATTACGAGTCATAAAGAGCTGAAGAAATGCAATCCCACACCATAGCTCCAACATGTAAGTACAACATTTTCCAGCACTTTACCACTTAAATACTTACAGCTGCCATCTCTTTAAATGCTGCTCTCAGCTTTGATCTCCTTTCTGTTTCAACTTGCTCACTGTGAAGCCTCTAAAACTGCATGTTAATACACAGGCTCTGATAGCAACAGATATGTCTTTGAATGAGCACAAGTACACTGTGGACGCTTGTGAATTACAAGAATTTGTTTCCCACCCCACTCGCTTCAATAAACCACGAATGACCAAATCAACAGTGGGGCCCAAAAGTCTTGAGATCACTAGTCATAACAATTTACATGCATCCATTCATCCATTTAATGCCAAACACAGTAAATCATACAATCCAACCCAAAAAGTATTCAGACACTTTCAATATTTCATTATAACAGCTTATTTGCTACAGTTTAGAAAATGGTAATAGAATATGACAAGAACTGTCCCAAAACAAAGTATTCGATCATAGTCGATAAAAAGGTACGCAATGAATTACATTGAACACTGTAGCTGTCGGCTGTTAAATTTAAGCACACAATTAGATAATACCAATTTGGGACAACCAACAAACCAAAGCAATGCTTCGGTCTGTGTTGTAAAAATGACAATTAAAGAAAAAAACACTTAAGCAAAACATGGTCGGGTCAAAGTGTCTGAATAATTTGTGGTCCCAAATATTTATACATTTTTATCAATAAACTATAGTGTCATGCACACACTAGTAGACAATAGCAAAATTATATCTGGTGTCTGAATAATTTTTGGTTTGAATGTATATATAAAAATACATCCACATAACCTGATTCTATATAAATGTATTTGTTTGTTTGCATTGCGATTTATTATATTTGTGCTATATATTTCATTTACCTTTATAGGTTAAATATATATATATACATATACACACAGGGTGGGCCATTTATATGGATACACTTTAATAAAATGGGAATGGTTGGTGATATTAAATTCCTGTTTGTGGCACATGTATATGTATGTATATATATATATTTTATATAATTGTATATAATTATTGGAATGCCTGCAAGCCCACTATGAAAAACTGAGTTTCTTGATTAGTGGATTCAGGGTGATCCACTTAAGATACGGGAAACATCAAGAGTAACAGATCTAAAGTTCAGACCATGACGCATCCCATGTATAGTTGATACTGAAAAGAAAACGGACTACCATTACTCTTCCAATATTAACGACAGTCGGTGCAGAGCAGGTCAGCTTTAGCCCATCTGTCTGGAAGCAAATTTCATACTGGCCTTCCTGCCCTCCTGAGTCTTATCTGGACCAGCAGCTCTGGGCGTGTGGGCGACTCGCCCTGAAGATGCTGTGTGTAGAACTATAGGAGCAAAGTGGTAATGATATTTGTCAGAAAAGGCCTAAGCGAACAAAACCACCACAGCAACATCAAACAGAGCCAAAACAGAAGGAGTCTTTAATCTCCTTCACCCAGTTCTGGCAAATCCTTACACTGACTCACATGGGCACTTCATGGGGCTTGAAAGACAGCTTATGTTGAAACAGAATCGGTAATGGAATACAGTGCAAATTCTTACTTCACCCCACTCCCACTGCTAATTCTTAAAAGCAACAGAGTCTGTGGAATTTAAAGAGAAGAGAAAAAAAGAAATGTGGACATGGAATATCCTAACTGCTCGAGAGGAAAAGTGTGTGTATACTGTTCATATGTTCATAAGTGTAAATTCTAATAATTGTTAATACTATAATTACATTTTTCACATGATATAATGTGTGATGTATCATTGTTTACGTTATGTTAGGGGGCGCTTTCAGTTTTGCAGGCGATTTATTTGCGATACTTAACATGATATTGCATAGCTTGTCAGTGATCTACGGCTCTGTGTATTAACTGCTGCTCCATTTGAAACAGGCAATAAGATTTACCGCTAATTAGAGATGCGCAGATGAGCTAAAACGTCACCCGAATTGAACATAGTCAATGTTTGATTTCGATTTAGCCTCATCAAAACATCACAACTTTCCTTAAATAAAACCTATAGATACAAAACAGTTTAAGCATGTCACAATGTTAGTTTAAATGTTTAACCTCTAAATGTTTGCTATTAGACATGTATCTGACAGAAGCGCACTATGGAGAACACGTAGGCGCCAGTATCATCCCTTGCATATATATATTGTGACGAGGCAGATGGCCTCGTCGGCGAATCATCGCCTTCCCCGTCCTTCAGCGCCGCCCTTCTCC
>JAUMHI010000012.1:2906947-3090146 GCA_032359435.1 Enteromius unitaeniatus
TATATATATATATATATATATTAATAACATTTAAAATTGAAATATTTAAATATATGCAAGACAATTTTATTACATTTTATATTTAATAATTAAATATGCCTTTCTGTTATATAACAGTCAAAATGTTCATATAATTGAAGATGTACCCCTCTAATCCAACAACAAACACACTTAATCCCACATATCAACATTTGTTCAGATGAAATATGATCAAATGTTTTGAAAGCTAAATCTAGCCTGTTTTACCATAACCGCAGCGTTCCAGGCCTCTGCAGTAAGTCCACAAAAAATGTAGCCTGAAGCAAACCTTGACATGCTTGGCCAGGTAGGGGAAGAGGGAGGGAATTGAGAATTGGTCAGAGGTCAGAAACCTTCCACAGTACACATCATGGAACACGTGGTGACATACTGTGCAGTAAACAGCAGCAACTGTAACTGTAGCATCATGAATACCCTCACAAACATGCTGGACATTTGCATCGGCGCCTGGCTCGACGGTTTCCAGGGAGAGCGCCAGCAGGGTGTGAAGAAGAGGGGGATAGTGGTTCTGGAAGCCATGGTCAATGAGCTTTGGACTTGTCCTGAGGCAACACACAGTCTCTTTTACCAGGGGAGCGGACCGTGGGACATAGTGCTCTGTTCCACACTGTCCATCAAAACCGGCCCTGCTGATTTGGACAGTCAGTGTGGTAGATTGGTATTCCCTGCACCTTCTCCCTGCAGCAAAGCCCATCAGTGGACACTGACACTCTCTGGTCTCGCCTCAGGCTACAGAGGAAGAACAGCATGCTGGGATACACAGGCCATCTCTCTCCTGACATTGCGGCTTATGATAAATCATCTACAGAAAAGTCATGTGAAGGAGTCAATGGATATTAAGGGAAGAATAAAAGCAGTCGGATACCACACGGATAGAGAGTAATCTTTATAGATATAATAACGTGCATTAGCTTGAGGCCCTAATGCCCTAATCATGAAAACAAAATTAAAACCTTTCCAGCTGTGAATGATTTGGGTTTAATATATATCAGAAAAGAGAGAAAATAAAGGGCGCTCAGATTTTTACTCTTGGCTTCAGGGGATGAATGGATCATTTCACAAGTTTAGACATTAGACAGATCTCTGGCAGAGCATCAACCGGCTCTCCGATGAGAAGACCCCTGAGATACCCGGCAAAACTTTTTTGCTGAAATTAATTTCTGCTGTCACTGAAGGATGTGATGAAAATCCAGAAGCAGCCGAAAAGATCATCAGCTGCTACTGTAGATGGATTGTGCCATTTCAACTACACTGCTAATTGATGAGTTTTCCATTTCAAATCTCAGTTTATTGCTGCTACATTATACAACCTTGCTGATCAAATAATGAAAATAAACGCCGGTGAGGAGAGCTTGCATCAGAAGCAGGATAGTCATATACTAATAACTCTGAGAAATCCAAACAATGTCTTTGGGAGCCTACGCAATGTGCAAAGATTTAGTGAAGAGGTCTTTTAAAAGAACTGCTGTTTACCTTTTTGGTATTTTAGAATGGATACAAAACAACCTAAATGTCATCTCCAGCAGCACTGAGGTTCTAAGTATATGTTGTATCACACTAGGAGAGCTGATGTTCTCTCTTTATACTTTTATAAACACAATGGTTTGAATCAAACTGAAACCAGTTGACCTTGAACTTTCACAGAGACCAAAAGGGGAAAAAGGAAAGGAAATATTAATTAGGAATACAGATTCTAAAACGGTTTCCGATACTGATCGTAGTAAAAGTTTTTCGAACCAACAAATCAGCATATTTTTATGAATATGTACAATATCCAACCAATAAATGTGTGTGTGTTTGAAAATGTATTTGCACGTATTTCTCAATTTTTAGCTTGGGCTTTTTTTTTTTTCCATCTGACAAAGCTGTTGACTCACAGTGGGCCTGACTTTGAAAATGGGGATGTCACTTCATGCCTCTCAAACGTGTTAAGAGGCTGGCACAGACCTTGTTTCTGCAGCTATTTTGGAGGAAGCAATGCTAAGCATGTTAGCATAAGTAAGACGATTTTGATGGGAAAAGTCACTCGGGGGAACTAAGTCAGATCACATTTCTAGAAGCGATTTAGACCATGTTTGAGTTGTACAATGAGGCTTGGATCACAGCAGAGCACAGCAGATATCTCTCTCTCTCTCGCTAGCTCATATTGCGAGTACACAGACCCTTGGCATTCTTATTCACAGGATTAAAAGCAGTCAGAGGAAGTGCTCAAACCCCAACAGCCTGTGCCTTAGCTATTACTCTTTTATTACTCCTCAGAGGATTCTTCATCATACAGCTCCAACATGTCATGGTTCATACAAACTGAGAGCGATGTTTATCTGCTACCATATTTCAGCTTAGCATAGGTCCTAAAAGCTCACATAAACGAGGATAATACATAGAGCTCTGGTAAGAAATCCCAGCAGTCATACCTGCCAAGATGCAATATGAAGACGGCTGGCACAAGACCCATTATGTCGAGGTACTGCTCTGTTTGATCGCATACATGTATGTTTCTAGTCTTTGCACAGAAATAAAATAATACATTCTTGATCCAGCACAAGGGAACAGGAGCATCTGTGGTGTCTGAGCCCTGGGTTTCCAAGCTCAACGTTGTGGTCCTAATGCAATCCCTCCCTCTGGGTTCTTTAATGTCCCTGCAAAGGGTTTTGGGAGATTCCTATACACTCAGACAGAGCTGCCCCATACGATGCACCAATAAAAAGCTAGCTAAAATAAGGCACAGCAAGTGCATCCACGTGGAGCGGGATAGCCTGCAGAACTTAGGACCATTTCCCCATTACAGATTGTGGCTTAATATAAAAACATCCTGAGAGGCTGAATGCATTAGCTTTGGCTTTTTTTTATGGGTCATTTGGTATAAAGCAGTGCATAAAGATAGCTCTGCACAAGATACAAACAAAGAGCTCAAAGTGAGGCCTCATGCTGATCAAGGAGATGACGAACACTGACATCAAAGCTACAATCATCCATACATGTCATTGTCAAAATGTATATACAGTAAGAGAGATGCAGCCTACTCTGTCTTCAGTAACAGATGAATGTAGGCAGTGAACTACTGATCCAAAAAACCTTGACTTCTTCCGTAAGCAAGCTTTCATCCCAAAACATGCAGATTTAAGAATGCTGGAACAGACAAGTTAACAGTGTTGCAAAACATACAGACCAAGGTATCTCTAGAACATGAAAGAGAACGAAATACAGAATCAAGGTAATGCTAATAATTCTGCCTATATAAGCATGTAAATATGTAATCATAAAACAAATTATAATGCTACTTTTACCTAATCATCTTTTTTTTTTACAAATCATTCTAAAGAATGTATTCTTGAACAATAAGCTTTGAAATGTCAGCTCCGTAAGCATATGTTGATTATGTATCTAGTCAGAAAGACTCATGAACAACAACCTTTTTATTTCGGGTAAGTCATTTGTGTCTTGTGAAATGAAATCTCATGGCTGTCGTTTACAGGAATACCAAAATGCCGAATATGTGTGTGTGAGTGCGTTAATCCATATGTTTGCAAGCAATCTGCATCTGAATGCAATCTTTGATTGATCAAGCAAGAATGAAAAAAATAAAAATAAAATAGCAATCGAGTTTCCTATCAGCTTGGCTTCTTTTCTTTTCATGTGTGAATTGCCTACAAATCAGTTTCAGGGCAGTTTATAGAGATCATGGGATGACTCCACTCTCTTTAGTTTGAACATAAATGGGCATTTCCTTGAGTAAATATGGCACACCTGGAGATGATGACTGCACAACTATTCCAGGGCATTTGCACGAGGACTTTCAGCAGGCTATAAACCCTTCCCTGGGATATTACTCTGACTCCAACTTCAATAAAGAAGGAGATTAATGTAGTTGCAAGCAGTTTATTTCTGTATCAGCCCTGTCCCTGGGCCCTGGGGGTGGAAAACAGGAAGGAGAGAAGTGAGAAGTGAAACCTGAGCACAACATACCCCAAGTTCAGGCCAATCAATCACAGTAATAAATGTCAAGAACTGGATAGGTAAAACTAAACTTAATGCATTCGGTCTGGTAAAAGATGATGATGTATGTGTGAGAGATTGAGGGCATGTCCAACAGTGTGTGATGGAAGCGTTAACATCTTCAGTAAGTTTGAGCATTACTGCATGCATGAGAAAGGAAAAATGCACAAAGTGCTGCCAAAACTTGAGGCAAATTGGGACTGACAGGGATACGGGAGATAGCAAACAAAGACATCTGACTTGAGCGCCATGTAGGTTTCTATTCAAGGCTTAAAAGTGCCTCATGTCAACATCTTGCATCTGTGTTTCTCCCTGCCGCAGTCTGAACAGGTCCTAAGAACGCAAGCTATCATGGGATAAAGTTTGGGCTTCAGAAAACTCCACGCCAAAGCCATATAAAAACTCCAACCACGCTTGTGTCAAATCCACACAAACAAACGGTGTATTCCCCTAACGTTTCGAGTGTTTCCAGGCAGGAAGGATTATGTTAAATGAACACCTATTCATCATGCCCTCACTTCACAACGGCCATGCTTGTTAATTATGCCAAATAATTATAAACATGCCTATGAATTCTGAATAGAGGATCAAACATCTCCCAGCACATCATAAGTGAGACATTATCATCATGCAAGCAGGTTCTTTGGTGTCTTGTGCATCTCCACTCTGAGCATGCCCATGTTCTGTCAGAGACAGAGGGCACACGGTCCATCTCAGTCTGTCGCCCTGCTTCTCTCTGGCCAGAGATCTGTGGCAGATGGGAAGACAGGGCCTTGGAACTGCCCCGGGGTAAGAGCACAGCTCCCTGTCACCTAAGTTCACCATGGCACTGTGCATGCTGAAATCAAGCCACTTCCTCTCTCCAAACGAGGCAATACATCAGGTGTTGAATAAATGAGTGATGAAATCTTGACAGATTAAAGTGAAAGAGAAAAAAAAAAAGCCTCAGAGGCCATCTGCCCAACCAGGCTGGACTGTCATGGCAGTGCTGATGGGGAGTGAAAGAGTCGCAAAAGACGAGAGAGGAGAGGGAACAGAGGCATCTCTCTCAGATACTCAGATACTAGAAATGCAGCAGAACATTCTGATCTTAAGATTAAAGCTGGATATCGCCAGATACTTAATGATACAATACACATGGCTGACATGCACATTGGTGCCAAGAAGAATTTGGATACGTTTTGACACAAAACATCAAACTAAGTGGTGTCAGTAAACAAATGATGCAAGACCTTTTCTCAGAACTAACTTCACTTTTCAGAGCCATTTTTGTGATGACTTTTAACTGGTGTCAAGGCTAATTTTATTCAATGTACAAAGTCAGTACCTCTCAGGGTCACACAAATAAGAGAAACAGGTGAGATTTATCAACAAGTGTCAAAACGCTCTAACCCACATGCTCAAAAATTGATTAGTAAATCTGTGTTGTGATGGAATATAAATAGTATTAATTGACATTATTGTTGTTTTATTTGTTATAATTATTATTATTATTGTTGTTTGTATTAAATTTGTATATTTTAAACATTTTAAAATTATGTAAAAATAATAATGATATATATATATATATATATATATATATATATATATACACGCACAATATGACAAGAAAGGAATAAAAACACATATAATTGTATCAGCATGACCACATTGCTCTTTCCAGATAAGCCAAACCAAGCTACATCTCCCTACACTCCAGCAAATACCCCATTACTGACTTATAAAACTCTGATTATCATGCTCCACAGAATGTCTCAAAGGCAATAAACATGGCTGAGCTTGTTTGCTGATATGGCAAAATATTTAGTTCCTGTATCACAACACTTCTATATAGTGTATATATGTTTAAATAGCTAGCTGGAGCCTGCTTAGGAAAGAGGCAGCCCACGCCGGAGCTCTAAGAAAGATCGGAGGATACAGAGGAACACTGAGGAACACCTCTTGTACAAACTTCAGAGCATGTAACTTCCCACCAGAAGATGGCTTTAATGTTCGAATGAGTGCATGCAAGACACCGATACTGGCCCACTTTTGCCAGGCAGACTCCCCCAGCTCAGCACATCTCAAAGTTGGAAAAGGCAAGGTGGTTTTTGCAGTGTCTAAGGTGCTTCCCTTAGACACCTTTTCAAGAAGCAGTGGCAAAGAAGAAAAAAAAAGAAAAGCGTAGAATCAAATGCTTTGCCGGCAACAAATTAGAGCTGAGCAGAGTGCTCCTTTTCAAAAGGCCCTTTACTTTGACCTTGCTTCATGTTAAATTCAATTACAGCACTTTTCTCCAAAGAGGATATTCAGAGCGGCATCGCCTCCGAGATAGCAGCAGCAACATCTGAGAGCTGTATTTCAAAAACATGCTCTTTAATATACCGACTCGCATACCTCGACACAAACAGCGGCTCTTGCTCTGTCACTGTAGATCAGTGCTGGCGCTGCTATTCCATGTACTTTCAAGAGGTAAATTACCCTGCACTCATGATCAGTATACCTCGGTATGATGAAAACACAACAGTACTCAAGGCTGTCATGAAATCACAGAGTGAAATCTTACAGTACAGAGCAAACAAAATATGCACGAAAAGTCGAGGTGTGCTGCGCTCCTAATAGGTCGACGGCATCTGCCTGGGTGGGAGTTCCAGTCGTCAAGGTGATAAGCGCATAGGGTAGTCACACAAGGTAGATAAAAGATAAAAGAGTGTGGTAGAGACTTGAGAAGATTGTATTTCTCCAGAGCAATCATTCCCAAAGCAGACACTGGGGTACAAACACAGTGTATTTTCTCATGTTTGGTAGGCCATACTCGCTGAGCTTTTGAGAAATTCGAATTCCACCATACCATCTTATCTGAATGTCATATAAAAAAAATATTTTTCTCCAGTTACTGAAATGTTTTTCTCAGGGAAGGTTCTCCAGAAATGTCAAAACAAAAGAAACATAATTGTGTTCAATTAAATCAATTATTATTATTTTTTTATTTTTTTTATTTGTTTAATTAAAAATAGAGGAAAATAATTAATGAAAGACAGGAAGTAAATCGGTGTTTCCTCCTTACAGTCAATATTATTTTAATGCATCACTGTGATAAGACTTGAATAATGTTAATTTAAACTGAAAATTATATACAGGGTGGGCCATTTATATGGATACACCTTAATAAAATGGGAATGGTTGGTGATATTAACTTCCTGTTTGTATATGTGAGAGGGGGAAACTTTTCAAGATGGGTGGTGACCATTTTATTATTTATTTATTTATTAAGGTGTATCCATATAAATGGCCCACCCTGTACTTTTACTTAACCAGTCAAAATCAACCCATTTCCGTTTTGGTGCTGATAATGATACTTCAGAATAACAAAAAGTTGCGGAAGCAGTAAAAAAATAAATAATCCAATATTAAATAAAAAATTGAAATGAACATAATTTAAATGGATAGCTCACTCAATCGACACAAAGCGTCATTATGGGGAGTACACAGAACAACGTATGCAACATATTTACATTCAGATCAAAGTGTAAACAATGAAAACAGTACAGCGTACATTGTTTACACAGAACAGCACACGTTGTTTACATATGTGACTTAAATCAAAAACATCTTCGGAACGACATGAGGGTTAGTAATTAATGACAGAATTTTCAAAAAATAGCTAAAAATGCTCATTTCAGACTGCACAATTTTCAAAGCAGTCGCATCTTTCCACACTGCATGTATTTTCAATAGTAAGAATCGACAACTTTGCCCTGGTCTGCAAACTACATCTCACAAAAAACACAAGCGAGAAGTGACATGGAAACAACGCGAGGTCACGTGTGCAAGACGTAGAGCTCAAGAAGCTTGCCATATAAATTCCATGTGGGCTCATTTGCAGCAAAAAGAAGATTATGGAGGAAGATATATACCTTCTATATTCCTTTGTAACTTGCCCTGGATGTTGTTCTCTCATTGGCTGTAGGTAATCACCGATGTTATTTTCAGTCAGAACACGGCATCGTCGCCGACAGGTGATCTCACTGGTGACTTGTCTGTGATTCTCTCAGAACATGTCTTTGATAATTCACACTGTGTGATTGTCACTCGCGTGAATGAGCACCGATTTGCCTGTGATTTCAGGCATCCGTCAGTGATTTCTCAAAACCTGTCTGCAAGTCAAAATCAGGGCTAAAATTGTGTAGTCTGAACTCGACATAATAGGACAGACAAACGGATAGAGAAGCAATGAAAGAAGTATTTTTAGTATTGTAAGCAATGTCGGGAACTAGTCCGGTTTCCTGCCAGCTACTGGCTCTCTCACAAATGCAGAAACGGCACTGCTCCATCCGCTTATCCGCTGCTCCACGGAATAACATCCCAGCCAAAGCTGTGGGCTAACATCTGCCCTGCCAAAACAAGTAGGCCTTTTTTTTTATTTGTGAAGGTAAAACACAATTTCCCTGTACAAGCACTAAGAGACAATGCAGTCTCACCAGAGTGAAAAGGCTCTGGTCCCACAATGCATCACGCCTTCCTACTGGCCCAGAGTAACTGCTGCTCTGGTGGCTAACAGGCTAATGAGACTGGAAGAGGCTTCGGGCCTAGCGTGCCCATTCCGTGGGGCCAGAATACCCCTGCATCCATTGCTTTGGGATCGATTGGGAGCAGCTAGTGTAATTGCCTTGAAAGCAATGTAGCATCATTAGAGGCTAGTCAGAGACCGCATTTGCAGGAATAAAAGGGCAAAGCTAACAGCTACTCTGCTGAGGTAAAGGTTATTTTTAATCACCAATGAGGAATCCTGGCTTTCCTCATTCAATAGGACCAATCTTACTATTCTCTAGCTTGCCTCAACGTCACTCTTTCCACCATCAACCACCTAGTCCTCACTCTAGGTAGCGAGGGGCAACTGACTGGAACTGTATTAATTACACAATGCTTTGTAATGTATGTGGCGATGGGCTGGCCTTTGACCTGAGAAGAGCACTGAGCACAGAGGGTGTACAGTAATTAGAACAGCCCTACTTTTGTATCTTCTGAAGCTCTAAGACTTATGGCTGTGGTCAAGTAAACCCTAATGATCAAGACACCAGAACCGAAAGCAAGCACAACAAAAAATAACTGCAACAAAATAACAAATGGCAAGTCTTCATATCACTTAATTAATTTCAAATCTATACATTTCTATACTTTTATTGGAAGGAAGGGTTAGAAAAACAGTTTTTTGTTTGCAAGATAATTTGTAAAATATTAATTGCATTTTGATGATGATGATTAGGATGATTTTTTATGTTTAAATGTTAATATTATTATTATAATTCACATTGTTGTTATTGCAGTGGTTCAGAAGGGCATGTACATAATTAATAATAACAATAATAAGACAAATCTTTGCAATAAGGAACCATTTGTTAACATGGACTAACAATAAATATTGTTTTTGTATTTTTGTTGCTTACTTGCCAAAGTTTCACAGGCAGAATGTCCCTCTAAAAATGGGTTTTGTGTATACAAACAAACTGTCCTGCAAAAAATATTGCATGTTTCTTGCCAAAAGAAACGTTTGGATTTATCTTTTTTTTTCTCCCCTGAACCCCCACTGCTTCTCTTCCAATACAAAATGAGCAATGGAGAAAAAAAAATCAAAAATACAAGACACAAGCTTTGTTCACATAGTGTCTCTCGCTCTTATCCACTCCATCAATCGACGCTGTGTTTCCTCAGCTGACAGCAGAAAGACTGACATACATCACACCCGCACGCACCTACACATGAACACTTACGCACACACATACACACGACGTTTCAATGCCGAATCTAGGTCAGAGACATTAAAATTTCAACAAAGTCCCTCTGACTTTGGAGGGAAGGTGTGGAGAAACAATTCAGACTGAAGGCCTGGCGTCACTGTTCCACCATGGGGTCACGCCATTCCCTGGCTACAGTGGCTGCACCTGATAGATGCTAGAACATCAAAGACAGCAGAAGAAGGTTAGATTACGTGACACCAGACACACTAAACCCAGACTGAGTCACGTACAAGAGGATAGAAATTAGTCCAAGTTGCAATATTTGGTCCTCACAGCAGAAGAAATTGCAACTCAAAAAAGACATTTCAGAGATTCTAGGAAAAGTCCTATACTGTATATTTACTAAGAAAACTTTTTCAGCACTCTTTCATATTACTACACTCTATCTGGAAATAAATGATCCAAAACTCCAGGACATTTTTATTTTTCCCCACACGCCTACCTCACTGTCCTATGAATGGCAGGGTTAGGGATGATGAAATATTTGTGGCTGTAAAGTGCGATTGATCACTACTCTGGCAGGTGGCCTGTTTGTATGCTAGTTGGAGAAGTAAAGACAAAGACAGATTATTTCTGGAAGTGTTTGCTGCTAGTGAAGACCTAAGACTCCACACAAACAGTAGCCACCTGTACACAGTATATATATATATATATATATATATATACATACACACATACATATAGATAGATTTAAATGACATAGATATAGATATAGGGTACAATGGAGCTAAAATCCCACCTTACGCTATTCACAGAGCCTAAAATGTATAATTGCTGAAAACAAATATATGTTGCATTGAATACTTCTTGCATTGAAGAGTTGTTAATTTTAAAAATCTAGGTGGCAGGAGGAGCCTTGTTTTTATTATTATTAAAAAATTGTTCAAAACAATCCCTTCAGCAAAGTTTGTACTATTTTCTCTTCATTTTGAAAAACTATATAGAAATATATTTTGTTCAATAAATATCCTGTAATTGAAATATGTTATGATAAATGATATATGAATATACATTTTAAAATAGACACAAATCATTTTAAAGTAAAAATATTGAAAGCATTAAAGGAGATTTAATATATATTTACAGTGGTAGCAACAAATTATATTTTATTGCATGATACAATCTTGTCAGGCATATTTGTTTTACTGATTTTTGTACAAATTTGATATGCTTCCATATTCTTTTACATATCTGAATGTGTACAAGTCAGAATATGCTTCTTGTTAGAATTTGTAGCTAAATATTGTGCCACACTGAATGACAATGTAACATACTTCAATCAAATGTTGACATTTTATCCTCCAAAAACTTATTTGAAACCTTAAAAGTAGACACTAAAATCATGAAATTCTTTTGATACGGACTTCTTAATCTTAACATTTTTGACCCATATATATATATATATATATATATATATATATATACACACACAAGGATATACATCATCTCTGGACAAAAAAACTTTCTGTCATAATTCTGTATGTTGTTTCATTTATACTGTAGTGAAGAAATACGAGTAATCACGGGTAACATATTAAAACTGGCAGGCTAGGGTCTGAGGATCTAGTGTGTGAAACATTGCCATTGGCCAAATGCAAACATCACAGCAAACCCTGGGAAGACTGTGAAAACTGGGAAGAGAGAAGCTGTTAGGGTTGTAAATCCTTGCTTTGAGCAAATATTCTCAGGGCTTACCACCGCTCCACCAACTACAACACAAACACAAAGCTAAAAGTGCACAAGAAGCTACAGACACACACGACTAATGGTTGTACATGTTTACCGTTATGAGCAGCTAATGTACTTGCCTCTCTACGAATGTGATGCATTGAAGTGAATCATACAGTACTTATCCACGGTAAATATCACCGAAGAGTGATATTGACTCTAATGTTTCAGTTCTCCCACACACAACCACCCCGTTTCTTTCATTAGACAGGAACAATATAAAAAAAAGATGATGTACGAAGCACATGAGGTCACCGTGCGGGCCGTCGGTACGGAAACCGCATTGTTTCCCTATTAATTAACTCATTGAATCATTCAGTCATTTATATATTCATGCCATTTCCCCTCTATCTCCGTTTTCACAGGCATCCATTACACAAGTGCACAGACATCCCCGTGTAATACCAGAGCGAGATGGAGACCGACACAATGACACAAAATAAATAATGAATGTTTATTTCAAACCACACCACTCGCTTGTGACATTTAAAAATGGTGTTAAATTACAAGCATGATTTTCACCGGGGAAGAGAGGGGGTCCTAATTAAACGCAGGCTTATTGTTTTGCAGATACACTAACCTTTTTTCCAGCCTGCACACAAAGGCCTTTGGTACACCTGAGACGTTATATGTCACGCTACATCTTTCTTGCTTCTGAGTAGTACAATGCACAGACACCTTCACAACATGTCTTATAGCGTGTATACAGGGGGAAAAAAAAGTACAAAGCACTTACTATTGTGCCAACAGATTGAAACAAACACAAAGCGCTCAAACCGCGCTCTCCCTTTTGATGTTGTGGTGGCAAAGTGAGGAATTCCATGCAGTGCCACATCTCCTAAGGCAAGGCCTGTTTCTCTTTCTTTATTTGGCATGGATTCTATGTGCATGTGCCTATCACCCCCCAGCAGCTCTGGAGGACACCCATATCTCGCTCCACAGACACCGCCATCACACCTGCTCAAGAACACACACACGGCACAGGTATGAAACAATGCCCAACCTGACTTTATCAGGATCTGGAGTAGCGGAGGCCTTTAATAGCCAGAGAAAAATGAAAATGGGACTCATTCGCCAGTCGCCCCAACCAGAGGTCAACGTGTTGTCTTTCTGCCATCGATACCAATTACGAAGCATCAATGGAGGAGGAAAAAGCATAAATATATTTTATCTCCCACTTCATTCTGTTTTCTAAATCCTTTTATTTGCCCTCTTCACATTGTAATTGGGTTTGTGTGATAATGAAGGTCACGTAAGCAGAGCAGTGCATTGTGGTCTATAAGTCTGTTGCAATCCAGAAAGGGCTGCTGCATTCCTCATTATCCAAGGATCTTCTGTGATTCATGTGTCAATTCGCATGAAAACCAACCATGCTAACTATAGAAAAGTCCCTCATCATCTGCGGAACGGGATGGGGCCTGCCTGCAGAGCACATCAAAACGAGGAATCTGCATTAATGGATTCCTCATTAGACCAAACTGCCTTCCTTTTAAATGATAGAATAAAACAACATAGCTAGAGTAATGGTAGTTTATCATATAGAGGGTGACTGTTATTTCAAGTGGCCTGACAAAGAAATCCATGGGGTCTTTTCATTGCTTTGTTGTGCTTGTTAGTCGTCAGAGTAGATGGCAGATTGCGTCTTAATTGGAAAACCCACCAGAAGCATGTAGTAGCATATTATAAAATTATCAGCACCTTTGGTGGCTGCTTTTTTCTTTATTATAGGGATGTTAGTGTAAATGTAGGTGAGAAACGTACAAAACAATAGGGCAGCCAGTGCTCATTTTTACACAGTTGTTTGTTTCAGTTATAGCTTGTGTCATAAAAAAAAAATTAACAAATTGAAAAAATAAATAAATAAATAAATAAATAATAATAATAATAATTATTTTTATTTTTTTTTCATTAACAAGATAAACTCTATTGAAATATGCAGTCTCTACACAATCTGTGGAAAACACAGATGGCTACAACTAATTCAGCTTTATGGAGAGAGTTTACATAAAAAATGTAATAAGATTTTTTATTACTCCAGGAAAAAAACATTTTCAAACTGGGAATCCAAAACTGAGTGAATGCGGAAACAAAGAAAATGTGGAAATATGATGGCTGATCATTTTCATATCTTTTTGAACTGTAGAATTATACATATTTACTGGCAGAACCTAAATAAAGAGATAAATACAATAATGGGATTAAATCTTGAGTGTAACTTTAAAACAATGTATTTGGGAATTACATTTTTAACAATAACAAAGGACATATATCTCTTTAATATACTATTAGCGACCAGTAAGAAGGCCATTGCAAGGAAGTGGCTTAAGGAAGATCCTCCATCTGTTTCTGAATGGCAGGATATTATGGACGATGTATACAGTATGGAAACCCTGACATTTTTTCTTAAGACAACAATCTCCTAAAATGTTCTTCCCCTAAAACATGCTGGGGAAAATGGTTGAGAAAAAAAGAATGGTCATCTAATGGGCTTGACACAATCCCTCTTTAATTTTAAAGACTTTTGATCCCGTTTGACATTAATCCAATATATTGTGTCGGATATGTAACTCTTAACATAATTGTGTTTGGAAGAATCTGATCAAAACCTAATTACTTAAGAATGCTGTGATGTATTTGGTGACCAGTGTATGTATATGTTTGTTATGTTTAATTTTTTCTTTGTTGTAAGTTCTTGATTCATGTTCAAAAAACTGATTTTGTTTTTTTTTTTAATTAAAAAGAACAAGAAAAAGTTTTAAAAAATAAATGTTCCGCTGTATATGTATAATGTAATTATTTGCTGATGGTAAAGCGGAACTTTTAGCAGCCATCATTCTTCAGTCTTCAGTGTCACGTGACTCTTCAGAAATAATTTTTATATGCTGATTTGGTGCTCAGGAAACATTTTTTAAAACAGGTGTGTTGCTTCATATTTTGTGGAATGATGCATTTTTTCAGGATGTTTTGACAGATTTTACGATTTTATTTATGTATTTATTTATTGTTGTAACAATCCAAATGTCTTTACTGTCACTGTTGATCATTTAAATGTATCCTTGACACACAAACACATAATTATTTGCCGAAGGTTGCATGCGGAATAATATATTGTAACAGTATACAATTTCTCAAATAGTCAGACTAGGCTGCATATTTCACATATAACCGTCATAAAGTCAGCGGAATGTCTCTGAAAATCTGTTTTAAGTTCTCCTGTGAGGATGCTGTAATCCTGTCTGAGGCAATGTTGGACAGATTTGCATTTTCCTTTACAGGTAATTGATGTCTCATTGGTGCTTGTGTGTGTGTGTGTGTGCAGCTGATGAAAAAATAAATAAAAATCTCACTGAACAGAAGCTGAGGCAAACAATTTCTTCATACATCAACAAAGCACAGTCAATTACAGTTCAAGCTCTCAACTCCCTCAGCTATATTACAATTTGGAACATTATTATTTCCAATAAACACCTCGCGGAACAATGTTCGTACTTGGCTACAACAGATCTGTTTGTTTCCGCTGTAAAACTCTGAGGTCAGGTGTGGTCAAACACGACAGGATGCCGCACTTCAAATATCCAGACACGTCGCAGACATGTGTAGAAGAGAGGAGGAGAGGTGAGAGTCTAGGAGGAGGATGTTATGACAGGGTGCTGTGGGCTTGGTCTTCAGCCACCCACAGTGTTCAGAGCGCGAGACAGCCAAAAGCTATGCAAGCCGCCTGCTTCCCTCAGCCACAGACACGACTGAGCTCTTAATAACCCCAAACAACGGAACCGATACCTCAACAGGGCTTAAGATAAATGAGGAATTTGGGCACGATGAAAGAAGGAAGACGCAGAAGACAAAGGCGGCAATAAATGATGATACATAGAAGATCTTCTAAAATTAGGTTAAGGTTTGAGGGAGAGAAAATGAAAGTTCTGAAATGAATGAGTCTCTTCTCAGATGTCAATCAAAGCTGCCTGGTAAACTAATTGAAATGAGTGGCGTGTTCTACTTACAATACAGCACTCTATCAGATTACTCTACAATGATACATCTAATGCTAATGTGATTCTGCCTTGGATGTTTTTAATATGTGCACGTCAGCTAGATGAAATGCAACATTTGTATAACATGCAATGAAAACCTAATTAATGATAATAAATGAAAAAATAATACTTCACTACTCTTTTTTTTATTAATAGTATATTTATTAAGCCATTTAAGCGCTATATATATATATATATATATATATATATATATATATATATATATATACACACATATCACTACATTATATGCATCATATGGATAGGGAGTTGGCCTTGTAACCCAAAGGTTGTGGGTTCGAGTCCCAGGTCTGGCAGGGATTGTGGGTGGGGTTAGTGAATAACCAGGGCTCTCTCCACCTTCAATACCATGACTGAGGTGAGACCCTTGTGGTCGTTCACTTCTTGTGTGTGCACTTGGATGGGTTAAATACAGAGCACAAATATTCCTAGTATGGGAAACAATTCCTGGCCACATGTCACGTCCTTTCCTTTCCTTTTCCTTTCTAGACTTTCTAAACTGAGACTGAAAATACAGGAATGGGATCTGAAAAAACAGTGTTGACCTTTCCTCCAGAGCTTGTTTGTGAACAGTCCCCTCTGCATAAAGAAACTGGCGAAAATCCATCGGTAAACTCGTTTAATCTTCTGAATGACATCTAGCGTTACACGACGGCGAGGCAGTGCGCACTCCTGGGAAAATGTTAAAGCAGTACTGACAGACACCATTACCAGCCAAAGACCACATCGCCCCTGGTATTGAAATACATACCCTCCCGGGGGACATCAAATGTGTGAAAATTAATACTTTGGAATAAGGCCAAAAAAAGAACTAAAATGACACGTAATTGATTCTCAATCTAACAGTTCACTTGTCGTTTAGAAGCATTTGTGGCTGTCGTCATCTATAAATTACTCTCTCAGTGATGTTTACATTCCCAGGAATGAGGGAGGGGGGGGGGGGTAATATTAAATAGAGTCCTGTGTGAGTACGGCTGGTGTAAAATGCAGAAGATGCTCAAAGGAACTGCATCCCCTTTCATTACAAAGCGTTGAAATGTTACTGAGGTCTGAGTGCCCCCTACTGTCTAAATATATAAGAGGTTACACCTGAAGCCTTTGTGCTGCTGAAATTAGCTGAATAAATCTCATAATAAGCCAAACACATACACTGTGATGTAAATATATTCTTAGCCGTGTAAGAATACACTTTGATGTCTGTTGTTCTTTGGTCTCTTCTGTGTATTATTACCGGGACAAAAAAAGTTCAGTGCACAGATGTAACTGCATCATTTACGTGTGCTTTAAGGACACAACTGGTAATGACTACGCATATGTGGATATAAATACACTTGTGCACGGAAAGCGTGAGCATTGCAGTAGCAGAAGATAGCTCTCAGGCACGGATCAATAAGGTAGAGCCAAACAGGCTAGCTGTGCTGTGCGACGGCCAAAACCCCTCATCAGCCCATAGTCTGAGAGAGCTCTCCAATACACACTGACTGACAAGCTATCACCTCGCAGGATCAGACACAATATACTATCTCTCCCTCCCTCCCTCTCCAATGAGACTCCGACACGCCTTACGATAGAGGACAAGTCTGGGTGAGTTATGAACACAGTGTACCACCCGGCTTTAAAGCACAGACACTCCTGCGGTTACATTAAGTTCAGTTCATTATGACGGTAATGACAGCCATTTATCAATCATTAATCACACACTGCAGACAATCAAAGGGAGTGAGGAGAGAGACAGAAAAAAAATGCCAAATGTAAGTACCACTGCAGGAATGATGGTATGTCCTGCAACAGATGCATATATATATATATATATATATATATAAATAATGCACACATTTGTTTAATGTAGACTTATATACAGAGATTTAATATGGTCTAATATCATTGTATTTCTTTCTTTATTTTTTTATTCAATTTAATGTATTTCTCTTTTGTCTGTTATTTGTTTTAAGTAGTAGCTTTTTTGTTGTTTTTTGCCAAAGCATCAAAGATTTGATAAAAAGGCAAAAAAAGGTAATGAAATGAATAATAATATTAATAATAATAAACAATGCTAATAAAGTAACTTAAAAACATAAGAGCGAAAGAGAGAGAGAGGGAGTCAAAAAGGAATATAAATACAAAGGGAGTAAGACTGTAGACTACTGCAGGTATACATAAATATTTCAGTGCACATGACAGGTAATTCTCTGTGAAGTGAAATATCAAATAACACACACACAAAAAAAAGAAATTCAATCAGAACAGAGTGTAACAAAGACACGCTGGGTAAACAGGAGCTAGGAGTTATCTCATGCTGAGAGGGTCAGGTCAGAAGCTCTACACAAAAGGGATAAAGGTCATGACCCCTGAGCTTTTACCCCATCCCAGGGGGTTTATGCACTTGTAACACACAAACGCATGTTAATACCCCACCCCCTTTCAACATTTGTACCAATACACTAAAAAACACACTAGACTGCTCCACCCTTCCTTTAGTTCGCCTAAAAGCGGTCCCAGAGCAGCACTCCTAAAAGGAATCATTCTATCAAATGTCACTAGAGCTTAAAATCTGGGCCATTTGCACTGTCACCTATGTAACAGCAGGGACAAGTCGTGGCAGCCTGGGGAGACGCCGAGAGCAGTGTATTGACAACATGTGACTGCCACCAAAAAGTGTTAATGCAGACGAGACACCCTCCCAACACTCTGCACCGAAAACTGAAAGAAATAATCATCTTCATGTTCTGATAGCTTCACAGACAGTAAAGATGCGGTCACATCCAGTCACCTCTCATTCACTTAACCCGCCACTATCAATCTGCCGCCGTCACCGACCGTTGCAGGTGAATTGTGTAATTGCTGGCAAGGAACTATTCACATTTCAGATAATGCACTCAATTAATTTGGCCCAATTTGTAAGAGAGCAGATTTGTCCAAACCACACGAGCTTGAAATCAAGCCTTATTCCCATTATCGCCACGGCCTGTACAGCCACGCTACTCTCGTGCCTCACCATAGGGCTTCCTTAATTATAACAGACAGAACAATGAGAGCGGAAGCTGGCCGACGGCCAGAGCAAATGCAGCCACACAGGAGTGTATGTACATGCCAGGTTCTCTGAGTCTAAGGCGTTATTAAAAACCCTGCCCCTGTTCAAAGCGCCACCCACTGGAGTCACTGAAAACAACCACCTGCAGGACCCACAGGGTGGTAGAAATGCCCGAACCAAAGCTGTGTAGGTCGATTCAATACCGTGCCTCGGTTAGGAGTATAATCAAATTTCGAAAACGATAAATCAGTAGGTTGTTTCAACAACTAGTTAGTCTTATGAAAGCCCTGTAAAATGAGACTAGCTTAAGGTCTTGTCCACAAAACTCAAGTCATCGCTGTTTAAAAGCATTTATGGACACTCGGTTGATTTCACAGGAATAAATATAATTCTAAAAAGAAATAAAAACGAAAATGGTGTTTAATTTGTAAAATTATCTCACCATACTACTACTGTACTTTACTGTATTTTTGATTAAATAAATGGAGCATTTGTGAGCATTAAGAGACTTATTTATTAACATTCAACTTTGACCATTATTTAACTAATAATATTCCATTCAAAATGTGTTTGTTTCATATGTACACTACCGTTTAAAAGTTTTAGAACAGTAAGATATTTAATGGTTTTTAAAGGCTGCATTTATTAGATTAAAAATCCAGAAAAATTTAAAAATTTTGAAATATATGTATTTCAATTAAAAATAACTGTTTTCTGTGTGACTATTTTAAAATGTAATTTATTCCTGTGATACAAAGCATCATTACTCCAGTCTTCAGTGTCACATGATCCTTTCAGAAATCATTCTAATATGCTGATTTATTTCTTGAATTGTCAATGTTGGAAACAGTTGTGCAGCCAAATATCTTTTTTGGAACCTGTGATTTTTTCCCCAGGATTCTTTAATGAATAACAAGTAAAAACAACACAATTTTCTACCAAATATAAAACAATTCTAAAATGTAAATCAATGCTGTGACCTTTTTGTTCATTTAATAGATCCTTTGTTAATAAAAGTATTAATTTCTTTCAAAGTAGAAAGAATAAAAATGTACTGATCCCAATCTTTTGAACAGTAGTGAAACGGTAAACTACTGTAACAGCGGTTTTGAACATTATTATCCATTTTAAATAAATGCTTCTCTTTTTAATATTTTAATGATCAAAGAATCCTAAAAAAAACTATTAAGCATCTCAACTGTCTCCAACACTGATAATAAAACACCAGCATATTAGAATGATTTCTGAAAGGTCTGAAAGTGACACTGAAGACTGGAGTAATTATGCTTTGTATCACAGGAATAACACATTTTACAATATATTCACATAGAAAACAATTATTTTAAAATGAAATAATATTTCACAATATTACTTTTTTAATCTAATAAACGCAGTCTTGATGAGCAGAAGAAACATCTTTAAAAACCATTAAATATCTTACTGTTCTAAAACTTTTGAATGGTAGTGTATGTCTATTAATATGAAAAATATATCTGCCACAAAATCCCCTTAACATTTGAACCCCACATTGCACTTCCTAAACCAAAAGCCATGCTGCAACCACTAGGCAAGCTTCCATTTTAGCTCGATACCTCCTACACAGCACACGCATACACACACACACACACACACTTGTGGCATTCAGTTTCAGCTCAAAGACTAGTAAAGGCTGGTTGCCATGGGGACAGGTGCATGCACAGCTGCGAGTGGAATGGTGTGTGTGTGTGTGTGTTAGTGAAGCACGTCACATAGTTCGCGCTCATGACAAACAAGTGTCGTGGAACAGATCAGAGCGTGAAAGCTCTCGTACCTGCTGTCTGAATGGCCAATCACAGTGCAGCCCGCAGGAGAAAAACTCAACACGTGGTCAAGCCTGGAGGTAGAGTGAGTGAGTTGGTATCTCTATTTTTCTTTGAGTCTCTTACACATTCACAATAAAGTTGGCCTTCTATTCTGTCTCGTATATCAAGGTGAGCGGTCGTAGTGATTAATTCATTGAAAAACAACCGTCGTCAGCTGCTAAAAAAACTAAACTTTCAATCACCTTCACACTCATATTTATGAAATAGAGGCATTGCACACAAACGAGATTTCGTGTTAAGGTGTAAAGATAGCATGTAAATCAAATGCATTTGGAAAACGGCACAGTGGCATAATAACAGTTTACTTGAAGTCGGACTTTCCATTAGCACTTGCTTTTGCACTAGTGTTCAAATGTTCTTCCTGCAAACATTAATTTTGTCCATGCATTTCCCCATGGCAACAAATTCATCGAGATGAAGTCAATACTTTTTACATAACATCTCTAAATTAGTGACAGATTCAGCAACATAATAACATAACCCAGCTGTAAAGCAAAAAATAAAAATAAAAAAATAAAATAAAAATAAAAAAATAATCCAAATAAAATAAAAATAAGGGATTGGCATGTGCGGTTATGTATTTAATTATTTATTACTTAAGTCCTGTTCCATTTTTTCTTGGACAATAGTGACAAACAGCACACATTATTGTGTCACTCACAGCTCAAGCTACTCTTTAGAGCATCACCTGTCATAAAATAGTGGGGGCACATTGTGATTTTGTTTGCTCATATTTTTGTTGTGGCGTGAGGAATATTTCACATGAATATTATATTCCACATTCCAAACAAAACAAGAATTCTAGTTAAACCTGAATGGAGAAAAGCATCTCATTGGTGTCTATGCATCAATAAAAGATGGATCTGATCTGTGTCTGAACTTACACCCAAAGTAAACATTATGCATCATAAATGCAAGCGATGACATTTAGATTTTTATTTATAAAAAAAAGAAAAAGAAAAAGGAAAAAAGAGAAAGGGAGATATTTTACACATCTATAAAAGAATTGTGAATGTGCTGCCTGCAACTGTAATTGTATCAGCATCAGCCAAAGAAAGATTGATGTTTCTGAACTCTAAACGCATGTAAACGCATCAAGCCTCACAAGAAAAATGTAAGATAATTTGCCAAAACCTTGGAGTTATTGATTGACAATTCCATCTGCCACAGCAACTCTAATATTACGGTTTTGTTTTGTCCCATAAAGTATACAAGGGATGGCTACCAGCCCATGCTGGCAATCTACCAGTCAAAGCAGCATGTGTTTGTGAGTGTTGAACCATGATATAATGGGCAACTGGACCAGAGGGGTGGAGAGAGAATTCAGACAAGCAGATATCAGTGGGACAGGGGTGCGGAATAATCTGAGGGGACAGCGGCAAGTACCAGGAAGCCCTGGGAGCCGGGGCAGCGCTATGCTCTATTCTCCCAGATTGCATTTTGCCTCATGCATTCAGTGTTAATCTCACCCTTTGGGGACATTTGCTGTTGTGTTAATTACACACCGCCAGGAGCATTCATTAACACAAGCACACAAGCAAACAGACATGCAGAAGTTCACTGACACATGTTATCATACACGTATATACACAAGACATGCACACACTGGGTACTAATGTCTAGATCTGAGGATGAATAATTGATATGGCACAGATTAAACATAAGCAATATCATTATTCAAACAAAGAAACTGGGTATTGGCAGAGATGATATACAAAAAAAGCAAAACACTTTGTTGCTTCACAATGTTTCATTTGTGCATTGTGTAAGGAAATTGTGAATATTACACACACACATATATAAATGTCAAATGCAGCTGTTTTGCATTGATAATAATAATGATAATAATAACTATTTCTTGAATACAAACTTGTGCCTCAATCATTTGAAATGTGTCTATAAGAAGACAAAAGTAAATCAATAAAAAACATATAATAAAAAATATATACTAAAAAATAATAGACAGTATTTAAATCCGCCCCAGTCACACCCTCACTCACATACAGGCTTATCTAACCAACTTATCACTTTAAACACACACACAGCATGTTTACAATCACACCATGTCGACTACAGTGGCTCTGTTTGGCTCATCCACATACAAAACACCCACCACATTACCACTATCCACTGCCAAAATAGCCAGACGGGTCTGCAGCTAATGTTCACACAATTAACTCCAGAGCTCTGGGTCTCTCCCCCCCATCCTCTTATAACCTCTTCCTCCCTGCCTCACCCTGCTTGAGACCAGCCCTCATTACTGCCTGCCATCCACTGACCTCTCACCATGGAAACCCAGCCACACAGCTCGCACACACCTGGGGTTAGAACCACAAGCAAATTCGTTCTTCGTTTCCAATCTACAACCGCCTAGAGATGGTGGAAGGGCCATTGGGATGTGCCGAGTATATTGCAGCGTCGTGGCAGTCAGCTTGCTTTCTGGACCAGAGTGATGGGCTGGCAGGTGACCCTCTCCTCTAGCAGCTGGGCCCGGCCCCAGCCGCGGGCTCTTTAATTGTGCCGCAGGGGAGCCCGAACTCTCTCCCCCTCCGGTCAATTACAGCGCTAGTCGGTTTAGACAAGATTGAGAAGGCATGAGATAGAGACAGCGAAAGGGAGAGAGATGCGTTCTGACTGGATTTCAGACAGAGTGAATAGGTTTAAATAGCCGTGTGGGCTGAGAGACCCTCCATCACTGCCGAGCACCTGCGTGATAGTTATGTATCGGCCAGCTAATGGACTCTGGCATTATGGGAGAGTTAAACATGCTTCAGTAGCCTCAGCATGGGAAGAGGGAGAAAAGGCGTCAAACATTCTCTCTGACATGACATAGACCATTAGCACCGCCATCAACATGGCAAACACACGTTACAGGATGCCGATGCCGCACGCCAGCGGAAAAACGGCACTGAGGCGCATGCAGGAGAATCAATACAACTCAATTGTTATTATAGGGGGAGGAAGGCTGGTGCGCCTCAAGGCCTCGCCCATATAATGTCACACAACATATACTCACTAACAGTGAGTGAACTACGCGTACGATAAAACAGGGGATGGGGAGTTTAAGTGGACGGCGGTTTGACTCTGGCTTGTCACACCAGTGCCTCTAATCAAATATCAGAGAACCGATGAGGAAATGTAATACAAGGTGGTGTTGGCTGAAGTACACAAGTGCTCTGACGTTGATGGTGTGAAATGTGATTAAAATTGAATCAAGGCATATCAATCGTGTGAGGTTAATTTGTATTAACACGCCGTGCCAAAAGTGTGCTTTCAATCCCTGAGATGCCAGTGGCTTCAGAAAGGTTAATAAGTTGCCTCACCTCGGCGGAGGAAGGAGAGAAGAGGCAGAGCGCACCCATTTAATGCAAATTCAGAAGAGCACATACAGCAATGGTCACATCTACCCAGCACATCTGCTCTTTTGGCCTTATCGTCAGAACCCTTACTTAAAGAATTCTTACATATATATATATATATATATATATATATATATAAATATTTATATACACATTTAAAGTATATATATATATTTTATTTATTTTTTTTTGGAAAAAAAGATCATAATTTTTGATACTTAAAATATATAAATGGCAACTAATTTTAAGCAACAAAAGATGCGATAAAAATAAATGGTTATTCAAAACATTAATGAATACAATTTAATATACTAACATAAAGGATTATAGAATGACACTAGCAGTGAGGTATATCTCTCTGCATTATCTCTGCTGTAAAGCTGACAATTAGCTGCTGGACCAAAGTTTAGAGTCAATCCCATTCACAGTCACAAATGGTGAGATGCTTTCTATATTGCACCCTGTGGCTGTCTGCGAATGGATTTAGTGACAAGACGAAGGGATAAAAAATGTGACAGGATGGAGTCTTGTATCAGCATCTAAACAGCACACCACAGACACAAACACGTTCCACCGGTCCACTGCCAAGGGCTGACCAACACCTCAGAAAATTGGAAAGAAAAAAAAAGGTAAGGAAGAGAGAGACAGGTAGACAGATAAAGCATAAATAGGTATGTAATGCTATGCCGACTTGGAATCTTCATAGAGCATAGAGTACACTACAAGACAGAAGCCTGTCATTCTTTTAAGTTTTAAGACTACAACAAAAAGCCCCAGATTGTAGTCAAATCCCAGCGTGTGCCCATCATCAACTAGTGCGAGAGACTACAGATACTACCAAACATTTCAGACTTGTTTGAAATCCAACCAACCAGTTGTCAGGTGTACAAAAACTGAAAAAAAACTCCAACAGAATGCAGTCTACCTAAATGCTGTTAATAATGGCTGTCTATGTAAAGTATACTATGCATTTACAATTTTGAAGCTTAAGGCTCAAATTAGAAAAAGTGTACACAAAGCATGCCTTTTAATAAAACGCATTTAAAATTTAGAGGGGAAGAAAAAAAAAATCTCCAATGCAATGCTTCCTTAAGGCAATCTTACTTTATGTTAAAAATAAAGATTCCTTACTTCTTCTCCTTTCTTGCTTTCTACCAAAAGAACATTGCTGAGAGCTGGTCAAGATATACATAAGGTCAGAGATCAGGAGAGCAGCAACAAATAAGACAAAATGTCAGAGAGAGGGTCGAGCTGTCAGACCATATGGCTCATGCATCAAGCGAAGACCTCAAAAGAAGATCCTTGAAGGTAAGAGGTCAAGAAAACTCTCACAAGCGCAAGAAGAAGAAAGCTGAAATGGAGATTGAATGAAACAGACAGAGGGAGAAAGGGACACAGATTTGAGCAGGAAAGATCTATAACAATCAGGATCTCTCGATAGATAGGTAGATTCAACTAGGATGTGTGAGAAGTAACATTAATTATTAATGTTATCAATTTCATGAATAATTAACGAGGTATTCTTTTGAGTCAAAACGTATCAATGACTCATTCCATAAAAATATTTTGGAGAGATTTGTTTGTGAACAGTTTTAAGTTGTGATCGTTTTAAGTTAACTCAATGACTTCAAATAGTCTCACTACAGTTTCTGAAGATTTGGAATATCAAACATAAGTAAAATGGACCACTGTATGATACGTTCATGCTGTTTTTGTACCCTTTTTGAAGTGTGAATGCTTCAGTCTCTATTTATTTTAAGTGTTTGCAAAAGGAAACAGTCTGCACAATTTCACCTTTTGTGTTAGATGAAAGAAAACATCTGAAAAGTTGATCATTTCAATTTTTTGAGTGATCTCTTTGAATCTCATTACACCTTCCTTCCATCTTTGAGTTGCATTCAAGGCTTCTCTTCTTGACCTCTATTCCCTGCTGTCCACGATAGCTCAACCCCTTCCTTACTTTTTTCAAAATTACCCTCCAAAATTCACTCCTTTTTCCCCCAAAATGTCTTGTAATGCTGATCTCCACTCAGAGCGAGGGCTGTCGTGTGGTTGTATGGGCTCTCGGCTCAGCTTTCCATGGTGAAGAGGCTTTTTACACCACAGAGTGTGTTGTTGATATTCAGTGAGGCTCCATCTTGAGCACGCAGCACCGGGATTGTTTACTCGACAGGCAGGCGATGGGGGCGGGCAGCGAGCATGTGCCCCCCACCCTCTCTACTCTTCAGACCCCTCTTTGCACTCTCTTGCTGCCCTGAACCAATTCCACCTCAGAGTCTCGGGGACAAATTAAACATGATAAGACGTCACCACACAGGCCTAGAGAGCAGAGGGAGCGGATCGCACTGAGATGTGGCCTCTACACCATTTTTGATTTGTATGGAAATTAGGTGTCAAACTGCTTAAACAGCCAATACAGTTGCAGTCTGGGAAATGTAACATTTAGATAAGAAACTATGGTGGCAATTACAACTGATAACATTACTTTCAAAAAAGAAAACAAAGCATGCGGAAAGTAAATAAAACTTAAAATGATTTTGTATTATGCTCCTATTTTTGTCAATTTTTGAAAAAATTAATTTCATTGCCTTGGATTCATAAGATTCGATCTGACATTTTTGTCAAAATTGAGTCATTCACATACTCACATTCTGTGACGACATTAATTTTATGTTGTAAAACAAATTACAAGCAAAAGGTTTGTGTTTATTGAAAATTGTTGCTTTAATTCATTATTTTGTAACCTTATAATTACTTATAATATTGTACATTTGCAATACATTAAGAGACTTTAATTTTTGCCATATGGAATGCAAAAACTTCTCGAAATAACTCCGAATGCAGACATAACCTTATAATTACAAGGCAGTCATTTGTACATTTTAATCAATTGTCTCTCATCTTTTAGTGTAATTAATTTAGTTTAATAAAATTTACTTTAATTATAATCAAGATTAAGTTTAACACTAAACAAATCATTTACAATATACTGTACGTTGCTCATAATATTGCAAATCATTGGTTTAAGTATGAAACGCAACCTTGTGATTCACAGAACAAATTGAGTTCGAAAGATATGCAAATGATATTCTCAAGTACTCTGTCATAAATTTCGCCTACATGAGAAACACTGTGGATCTAGTTCCATTAACATATGCAGACATGAATATTTCCAAACCGCAGCAGCAAAAGAAAGATGCCCATCACCACATTGTGAGTGGGGCGCATCTCTCTGGGGTACTTAGAGTCCCCGTGCCCACGTCTGGGATGCCTCGTAGTGGAAGTAGTTTGATGCGGACCCCCGCAGGGCTTGAGAGGATGTGACTCCAGCCTAAATACATCGTCTCTCACTGTCAAACCCCACGGCAGAAAGAAAATAAAGCTCCTCCCTTCTCTACTTGTCTGCCTGGGAGACTATCTGCCTCCGTAATGTGCCATTGTTTTCGTTTTCTTGTTTTAGTCTTGTTTTCGTTCCCTCTAGGCAGCATGCGGAGGGCAAACGTCACTATTTTGAAGAGATGTTGATTATTCATGTACCACATACTGACAGGAATACTTTAAATGATCAGGTAATGCAGGGTCTATTCATCTCATTCCAATCATGTCAAACTACTGTACTGAGCATGAGAACATCAGCAAATGTGAAACTAGTAGAGTGATAGAGATTAAGCTATGAATATGAATGTTTTCTCTTTGTACAAATCAGAACGTCTTCACTAATGTCTACTTTTCCATTTCCTGGGAAATGAAACCAGGATATTTAGTTTGTTTAGACTTGTTTAGATGAAAGATCTTATTCCAGAAAACTTTTATTAAGCTCATGCTTTACAGTTACAGAATTTGCATGATATATTTAATAGCTATTCCAAGTATAACAAATAATTTTGGTGTTTCCATAGACTGCCTTAGACTGGATTTGGACATCCTGATGCATTAGCAAAAAACAATGTCACCTTTTTAACTTTCTTAACTTAAACTTAAAAAAGGGGAAACCAAGTAGACAAAAAGAAACCGATAACTTCCACCGCCTACTCAAAAGTCTACGATATAAACGGCAAGCAAAAACTTGCACTTAAACACATCCCAACTGAGCAGTTATGAGGCAAAGATTTCATTGAAAGTTTTAGAGTTTCTTTGAGACGGGTAGCGCCACGTGGTGGTATTTTCAAATGGGCTGTTAAGTGCAGTGGTTGCCCAAATTGCTCCCCTCTGAGATAAGATGATTAAAGTCAGTGGGACATCCAAGTGTAGCGATATGATCCAAGAACGGTGGGGTATCCTTCTTAAAATGCACAGACTCCTGTATCCAGGTCACCCCCTGTGGCCTCTCTAATGCACAATAAACTCATTACAGGCCATTAATATTTAACTATCTAATTTTCCTGCATATGTGATTTATTAGAGAACGGCAAAAATGAGCGAGACGGTGGGCCCAGGCTGAGGCAGAGCACAGTGGGCAAACAAAGAAAAATTAGCACGGGCCACATTGGCTTTATTGAGACAAATTGGCTCTGCGTATAAGAGCAATTAGAGAAATCGCTTTCTTTTCAGAAGCATGCCACCAGAAAGCAACTCTCTATTTTCTGTATGAACACTGCAGAGTTCAATAAAGCCCTCTGCTGTCGACTGAGCAGAATTAAAAAAAAGAGCCAAAATGTAGAGAGCCTACCTCCAAGGTCAAAAAGAAGCCAATCAATGGGATTTTAATGCATTGATGGACCATCTCAGAATCGTCCTAGGCAGCTATTTTCTAAGTGCACTGAAAAACTGAAGTTTCAATAACATTTCCAAACAGCAATACAATCTGACATTGATTGCATCATGAATTTAGATTTTACGCAGTAGCAATTCTCTGATACCATCTCTGAAAGCCACTGCTGCTATAAACACTTGCTGTGAAAAAAAGCTGTGATTTCATAAAAGTGCAGGTGCCAAAACCAATGGTGATCTGATGATAGAAAAAGCAGGCCATCAAACGAGTGTGTGTTGAGAAAAATAGTGTGTGCACTTGAGTTTTTAGTGCAAGACTGGGTAGCCTTGGGTCCAGATGGACATGTTGACGTCCGAGGACGAGTGATTTTCTGAAGTGATGAAAGAGAAAGAGAGAAAGAGAGGAGGGAGAGGGCCAGAGTCATGTGGACAGAGCTGCACTGGCAGATGCTTCCATTCGCAATAAACAGCATCAGCAATAAACAGCTCTGTCCTTAGGGGAGACAAGTGGAATGATCTAACCCCCTGTTCAAAGCGCTTTAGCATGCTGCTTATCAAAAGCCTCCTTTATTATTTTACTGTGGCATTAAGACCAAGCTGTTAATATGAGCCAGGCTGGAGAACAATTCCACTGCGTCCTGCATTCATCTGCCGCAGGGTGTAACGGGATTGGCTTGTATGGAAATAAACACAATTCTAATCAGGTGGTGGTCCTGTGTTATAAAGCCAAGTATGGAAACCTCAAGGATTCCAGTTTTCTTTGATACTGGGATCTGTTATGTTACATAAAATGCATTTGTGTCTGTTCGCGGTAATGCCTATATGTCCTTTTTCAAAGACATAACACTGCTGTCATTACAGATTACAGGCTTGAAACTGACAACAAGGCAATTCAAGCTCAAAAGCCTTTTAGGGGATCTTGCTTCTGTCTTATATCTAACAGTATGTGTAGGGATTTGAGCGAGCATTTCTTATTTCTGAAAAGCCTGGTCTGGTACAGAAACAGAATAGCGGGCCGCGTATCTGCGGCCTTTGATCACGAACAGGTTAAGCCTGATTCCATCATTATAGGTCAAAGTGTCCGGGTCGTTTCAGGACCCTCTATAACCCTAAAAGTTAAGCATTGGCAGGGCCACACAAGGAATGTCGGGGGAACTAAGGAGGACGGAAGAGTGGAAACAGTTGTTCATAGAGAATTTGATTAATTGTTGGCTGATAAATGGGGATCATGCTGAGGTCCTGAGTCACAGCCATGTTTTTAAAAGTGAAATCTGTCATTGATGCCTTGCACACAGCTGGCAGATGATCTAAAAGATCTGAATATTAATATGTACACAAATTGCAATCCTTATATAAAAAAAGGCACTGTGTCACATTTGTTTTAATAATTCAATTACATTAACAGAATGGCATACACTAACATAAATATAAAAAAAACAATGTAATGTCAATATCAAATTTAAAAATATATATATTATTATAAAGTGATCTTCCTTAAATTACAAGCACAATTAACCCTTACACAGAATCATATTGTGAGGATTTCCTATTATCACAATTCAACCTTAAAGTACCAGTTGTGTGCTTTTCCATGTCTTCATTAAGCACAATCGTTCTGCATCTACAAGTAACGCACTTCGACAAAGCAACAACCTCGACTTATTAACGATTTATTTGAGCATTTCAAAATGCTGAAAAACAGCATGACCCATTTGTTTACTTGGGGGCAACATATTGATTATGCAATTAACTGCAATTCATTTGATCATTTAACATACAATATAATGCTCAAAACATGTTTACCTGCTTTTCAGCTCAGATTATAGCATTTGCTGTACTTTCTTTATCTCTAATCTTTACCACTGATTCTGTGAGATATATGGATCTCTACAGCTTGACCCTTGCTTGCTTTTCATTGCTTTTTCTCTCTCTTTCTCTTTCATCATAGGCTCACTGGTCATTAAGAGACAAAAATGATGGTAGTTCTCCTTTTAGAGGTCAAGTGCTGCCCTGGGCTCCTCCTTCTCCATGAATTACTTCAGCATTGACACCAATTATTAAAATACATCTTCATTAGATCTCGCTTCAGAGCTCCATCTGTGGAGCAGCCAAGAGCCATCTTCACCACCCCATCGCACTTAATTTACCCGGATCAAACTCATCTGTTGCCTGAACCACTCAAAGCACCAACACGAACGGAGATGAGCAGTGCCTCCCCAAAAAGCTCCTTCATTCTGGGTTACTGCTAGTGAGAGCAGAAAAAAAAAAGCTACCATACGACTTCATTCAACATCAATTTGCACTTCAAACCAATGCAAAAAACACAGCTTTCCTCACCAAGCAGGAAAAGGGAGGAGTGTGTGCGATCACAAAGAATATCTGTGAAGTGTTCAGGTGCTGCTGCGAGTTCAAATTTCGGTAAGAATTCGTATGATGCACCATTTAAAGAAGACGGTGGTGCTGATGTGGTTTCTATTTCAAAAGCAACAAGCAATGCATGTCATCACCGTGCCCAAGAGTCAGACTTCTATTTTCTTGAGAGCAGATGTCAGTGGTGAAGAAAACCTATTAGGGCAAGAGGAGGAGCAAGTTTTGCCAGCATCCATCTTATTTCAGCGGCACATAAAAGCGGAGGCGTTGAATTGCTTTTCAAATGCAGTAGGCCATGCCACACACTCAATCCACCAGTGTATCCGATTTGATCCCCCAAGCAGAAACACAAGCAGAACCATTGATTGATACCACCAAGTGAAGGGAGTCTGGGGGAAATAGGGAATAAGAGTGTGAGAGAGAGGGGTGGAAAGGCCAAGCAACTGTGGCTACAAGGAAAACAACATTACAATGAATTTGGAATCTGACAAAGAAGAGGATTTAAATGAGGTCTAAACTGCATTTCTGAAAAAGCTCACGTTGCTTCCAAGGCATGTACCGTATTGGCAGAAGGTGACTATCGACAATCATGCAAATCTCCAAGACTACGAATTGGGACGAAAGGGCACAGAACACTAGCTGTTTTTTTTCCTTTTCTCAAAAGGTCAAGCCCTGAGCATATTTGCAAAGGATGGACCACTGATTAAACAAGATAATAAGTAGTATTGTCTGTGTAAGTTTCTTTCAAACTGAGGTCAAACAGTGGCATGCCAAGCTGCCCTCAACGGCACAAAGAATGACTCTGAAAATATACACTATTAATAAAAAATTTTATTAGGGCTGTGACTTTGACATGTTAATTTAGATTCATTAATTACACAAAAATAACGCATTACATTTTTTTCGCACTTATTTTTGCTCCGCGGAACGCTTCTCACTGGATGAGTTTCGGCGGACCGATTATACTCAAGCACCAATTACCATTTCTAATGCTCTGAATGCATAGATATATATAGAATGACAATATTTTGTGTGAGCGAGCAGCCTGTGGTAAGATGTCCGCCATATGCGGACGTTCAGATGAGACATCTAGTCATTCTATATATATATCTTTGTCTAAATGTACTTGAAAGTAGGGATGCACCGATCCAGATCGGCCGATATGTTTGCGTGTTTTGTCAGTAAAGCCGGTCATGTAATCAACGGTAAATGCCATCAGGTGGGTAATTTCACATTGAGCTGTATATATTACACACAGCCGTTGATCACTGATGAGGCTTTAGAATTAATTACAAAGCCTCTAATTAATTTGATTGATTTTTTTTTTTATCGAGTCCCGGCCCTAATTTTAATTCAAATGATGCTATTGAAATTATTATTATTTTGCAAGTTCTGTTTTGTTTTTCTTTAAGACATACAGTGCAGTTGTTGTTTTTTTCCCTCTCTGATAGAATGAATTGTGAGTAGGTAACATTCTCTTTAGGTTTCCTAGTAGTGTTCTGAAATGTCTTCAAGTTCACAAGCTACAACTTTAGTTCTTACACCAAAAATATAAAAAATTAATTAATTTAAAAAAAGCTGGCTGATCAACAATAAGTAGTATTCCATTTGACTTCAAAGCCTGTGAGCATTTAGATGTTTGATATCCTGAAGACAAGCTGAAAAAGTGGTCTGCCTTTGAGCTTTTCTGGATTCAAAATGTTATAAATAATTAAACCTCTCTGACAAGGCAGTTCCAAGTGTTTCTACACTGATGGGAGAAGTTTTAGATGAAACCTGCATAGCTTAACAAAAATACTTTACAACAACTTACCAAACATTTGAAACATATTTAATCTAAATAACGCAAATAATGTGTTTGACTCATATAAATGTTAGTAGTACTGTGACACTAGGGATGCACAATATTGGATTTGCAGATATTTTTCAATTAATTTTGGCTTACACCAATGGCGATATAAATATATTTCCTTTTATTTGGAAACAACACCAAGTTGGTGTGTGAATGAGTGTGTCATTCTGCATGTGCTTTCACAGATTAAATGCAGTGATCCAAAACAGTCAGTCAATCTAATCATCTTTCAGACAAAACTTTGCTTCAAGAATGAGCCACACTGGTCTGATCTAATCACTTGCACCCTGAGCACATGTGAGGTAATGTATTCCTCTTATCAGCGAGACACATCAGCATTTTATTTATTTTTTTGTTTAAATCGGCCAGATGTCGATTTTTAGATTTTAAAGTCCATATTGGACGATTCCGAATTCAGCCTGATGAGTTTGGGCATCCCTAGTGTATACATACATTATTATTATTATTATGCTGCTCTGGTAACTCAATTAATATTCCATTATGTGTACACAGTTCATATAAATAAATAAAGAATGCAAGAGGTGATAATATCATTTTCATCTTTGCTTTATTTAGCTTTCTGTAGTATTGCCCTATTGCTCAGAAGCTCCAAAAAGCCTACTTTTCAATACAGTAGGAGTCTGTATCAACTGAAAGACGTAGATCTAAAATCCCAGTTGATCACTATATCCTTGTTTAGTTAAAAGCCATTTAACACCAGGCCGTTTGAGAGGTGGGGGAGAAAGAGATGCTGGGGCGTAGAGAAAAAGAGGAATGTGAAATTGAACAGCTATCAATACCAAATCTCAAACACCTGAAAGACTAAAACTCTGGTGGAAAACTAGATAACAGAGGCCCGTTTTGTATACTTTAAAGAGGGCAAGAACACATTTACACCTCCTCGACTCATTGTTCATTACTTGGCGGTCTCCAGATAAACGCTTTAGCTGTAAGCGAGTCATTGAGAGTGCTTTTCCCTGGCACTTTCAAGCGGACCACACTCACCACTACATAAAGCGGCAGTTGTGCAGACAAATGAAGCAAAGCTTGACCAAAGACTGCTCTGCCAGCTCTGCTATGAGGATTTATAGCGCAAGGCAAAAGCGAGCATCTGCGAAGCCTTATAAAGCAATTCATCCCTGGAGACTGCCACCTGCACCTAGTCTCAAAAAACGCTGGAGACAGGGTGAAGACACCGCCTACCACCTCCTCCTCCTCCAACTGGTGCTATGAAAGTATATTTTAGAGATGCAGTCTTGGCAGTACACTCATCTGATGGCAGATAGTTCAAAGTCAGTATGATTACCAATGGTATAACATCACTCTCTCTTCCCTTCCATGCTCTTGAAGTGTTGAGGTTTACCATTGGTTAATAATCTTTAGATTAAAAGTGGTACGAGGCAGTGAGGTTCAACTCGTTGCGTGAAAGTTCCCAGAATTGGTCCAAATCACATCTTACTCACTTCAAAGCTTGAGTCACAGAATTCTAGCTTCATCTCAAAAGAACTGATGCAACTATCAAACACAGAAAAGCATATTTCATTCATGAAGACGTTCAGTTAGGGTTCAGAAACAGACCTGGGGAGAGTCGAGTCAGTGGGTACGCTTCAGGCGTAATTGATAGGAACTGAGCCAAAGATGGGTCCCTGAGGAACTCCTCAACTCTTACTTATAAAACCTACACCTTTGCAGAGAAAAACTAAAGAAACGATACAAAGTGTAGACGACTGAAACCTAAACACAATTATATCTAAAAAAGGCGCTTGGCTACACAGGAACAGGCTGTGTTTTTTGTCAGCGTCTCAGAAGAGGAAGTGCAAACCCCAGTAGTAATCAGCGGCGGTTGTATTCAAGAGTCATATGCACTGCACTTCTGCACGGCTTAAACCACCACATTATGCTTGAAGTGTTGCAGGATGGAGTTTAACAGGCCAATATAATGTCGATACTGGAGAGTAAGAAGAGTTATCTGGAGCTCTGCCAGTGGGCTAACGCTAGCTATCTCCACAGACCATGGTCAATCTGCTCTCAGATCAGTTCACTTCAATGACTGATCATCTGACCGCCGCTGCAGCAGACTCTTCAATTGTGTTCAATGTCTGACAGGCCCTCTGCAATGCCCCTTTATGAAACAGGCATTAAAATCTACAGAGGCCACTCACTGTCAAAGGTTCAACTTACTGCCTTGCCGAAGGAAACATCCACTTTATCCTTCTCCAGCAGTGTGAATAAACAAGGG
This sequence comes from Enteromius unitaeniatus, assembly GCA_032359435.1. NCBI lineage: Eukaryota > Metazoa > Chordata > Actinopteri > Cypriniformes > Cyprinidae > Enteromius > Enteromius unitaeniatus. Next base: position 2,941,963 of record JAUMHI010000012.1, read on the forward strand.
AAGCAGACTGAGAAACAAACTGGCCAAAACAAGAGTGCAACTCTGTACTGTAACTTTCTCTCTCGTTCTTTTCTTCTTCACTGTCTCTCGGGGGGCATCCAGTGAAGCGGAAAGGCAGCCAAGCTAACCAAGCATGTCTGTCCTCTGCTCCTATCGAAACCCACAGCCGCTTAGAGCACGGTTCCCGTGAAGGAAGAGGGATGCTTTGTAAACTGACTCTGTGCTGACATGTAAAGTACACTTCCAACTCTGCAGCTCTGCTAATTGGCACAGAGCTAAACGCTTACTTAATCTGATTCTAGAGACTGCACAAAAAAAGAAAGGGAAGTCGGTAGAAACTGACACAGCTTCATGAAGATAATTAAGATTTCACAGAGACGATTGCTTTCCCAATGTTTGAATGCATAAAAGCGGGTATCGGGGAAGCTGAAACTACGTGCGCCTTAGTGATTAGGAGGAGAGGCAAAGCAGGTTGTCCTTACCTCTGGATTTAGAAGAGAAGGACAGTGAAAGCTGGCTGAACATTTCCGGGTTCTCAAACTGCTCCTCTTTGACTTTGAGCCAAAAGCAATTTTCCGCCATCTCCTGAGGCACTATCTGCAAGCACAGAAAAACTCCATCAAACACCAGCAGGAATAGAACAAGCAAGCACCACTGCACACTTAAGCACACGCTCACACACATATAGTATACACACAAGCATTCCATGATCCATACATCGCTGAAGTCTTTAGTGACACATGGTCTTTCAGAAATCAGTCTAATATGTTCAATACACATTTAATAGCAATGCTAAAAACAGCTGTTTTAAGAAATAGTTCACACCAAAAATAAAAATTACGGCATATTTTACACACCCCCAAGCCATCCTAGGCTTTTGTCTTTCAGACGTTTTTTAAAAATGTATCCTTGCTCTTCTAAGCTTGGTAATGCTTGTGGATAACAGTCATTATATCTGAAAACGAGACGTACTTTTGTTACAAAAACCCATTGATCTGCTTTAGAGGACATGTGATAACCCCCCAAAAGTGTATAGGCTAGTTTTATAGGTTAGTTTATCCAATTTACGGAGTTTCAAAATAATGGCCGCTATCCACGAGCATTACCAAGCTTGGAAGAGCCAGGATTAATGTTTAGAAAACCCTGACTTTGTTCAAGAATAGAGTAGGAATAGAGTAATATACACCTAGAATCACTTGGGGTTCAGAAAATCTGCCATGATTTTCATTGTCGGGTGAGCTATTCCTTTAAGAAGCGCATTTTATCCAGGATTATTTGATGAATAGAAATTAAAAAAAAAAAAAATTTAAAAAGCATTATTATGAAATAGTTTTTTGCAACAACCAATCAGTCTTTAAAGTTAGCATTAAACCAGAATTGACACAGATTTTTAGTGCACATAGATAGTGTTAAAACGATAAAAAGTGGCACTGGGAAAAAAATAAATAAAATAAAACTGTTTGTCTTTGTAATCTTTCATCAAAAAAAAAAAAAAAAAAAAAACACTTCTCTAACGACATCAGATGGCTTGGGCATAACACCATTAGTTTGCTGTGAGTGAGAGAGAGAGAGAGGAGAAGCACTAAAATAAAACACCACCCTCTATTTAATAGTGGGTTTCAGTTTTACATACATAACAGTATTAAAGTCAGTAGCAACTTCTGATCAATTTAATGCATGCTTGCTGAATAAAAGAATGCATTTTTACTGACCCCAAACTTTTAATGGGTAGTGTATGCAGTAGTGTATTTCCACGCCATAAGTGTTGACTTTTTATTTGAAGAATGCATTTTACAATATATAAATAATAAAGCTCTAAAACAACCGACCAGATACCAATCAGATAATGTAACTAGTACTCCCTCAGAATTGATTAGTCTACTAATTACCCAGACAATCCTATACTGCGAAAATATGCTGCTCGTATTCTAGAAAATATTTGCACATCCCTTGTGTGTGTTTCTGTTTATATGTGGGATTAGAATCAGGATCAAAGTGATGTAAACTAGCGAGGAGAAGAGGCAGTTTAAACTATGTATTTTCTTCCTTACGGTTTACATATAGTAACCTCCTCCCCCTCATCATCGCTGCCTCATTCTCTCCGCTTCACTACAGCACTAGTATGAGGGAATTCAACTGTGCTACTCGTCACAGTCAAAGCCAACATGAGTGTATGCAATAAATTAGGTGCCGGCATGCTTTGAATTTGAAACCCAAGACTTTAAAGCTATTGTTGTCTTGTTGGCTGTAAGGAAACTGAAATTACTCTCCATACAGATCAAACAGTCTCCAGATTACCGCGCCAGCATCTTCAAGTGTCTCCAAAGCACAGTAGTACCAGGACCGAAGAAGACTTTTGTGGTGCAAAACTACATGGTTTTAAGACAGATTCTCTTTTTTTTTCAGACAGAGAAATGGATAGACAGATAGATGTCACAATGTGTAAAGTACCAATCCCTTTTCTTTTTTTTTTTTACTCTTTTGCTCTGCAATCAACACATCATCATTCAAGCCCAAAAGAAAAGAAAATGACAGGTTATGTTTCGCATGAAATTACACAAGAGCAGACATTTCTTTCTTAATCTCAGTGTGCACTGTTGTTGTAATCTGTATAATTGCAGCCCATCGTGAAGAAAACTACATCCAACAGCACATACATGCATATCACCATTCTCAAGAAATCTGTGGGATATAATTAGAATCTTCATACAATAGCCGGGGGGCTATCAGCATCACTAGGAGTTACTAGACTTTTAAAAAAACAGTTTGCATTCTCTTTCGTTATAAATGAGATATTTCCTCAACCTCAATAATAATTTAAAGAAAATGATACAGCACGTCATGACAGGAGAAGAATACAGGAAATCCAAAGATGTGGCGAAATGCCTCTCAGCTATTCAATAAGCCTACTCTATGAAGTGTTTTCATAAATAAATCTGTAAATTGATTGTAGAACTATTTGCTTTGAGTACCATCACCACCCCCTCTCACTTAGGCTGTCTGCACTACAGAATTATAAGTGGTCTGCCTGTGCCTGAAAGTCTTACCTAGCCCAATAAAATGTAATTTCTATTATTTAAACAAGGTATAATTATTGCTTTATAATGTTTAGTAAATTTTTAGGATTATGAATATGTACTGGCATGGTGAAACTGTCTGGTAAAGGCAACGATAGACATTTAACTACGTTCCAATTAGTTTTTGGCGCCTATTTTGCACGGTATTCTCGATGATGATTCCCATTACGGGACAGCATCAGATCGTATTTACAATCTCACTGAGTCCAAGTGGAATAGTGAAAATGCAGAGAGACTGACAGAGTGAGAAACAAACGGTCTCATTAGTGTGCTGCCTCATAAGGGCACTTGTGAAAAGACCGTGACTCCTCCAAACAGAGTAATTAACACAAGGCTCAGTGAGGGTGACCTTGTTCACGCTCAAGCAGCAGAGAGAAATACTGTAGCTTCCTCTCGCCTCGGGCAGCTACACCCAACTCTGGGCAGAAAGTGAGCAGCTCCAAACGGTCTTAGCCGCAGATGCGAGCAATCATTTACTTTTCCATAAAGGAGTGTGGCTCCCCTGTGTGGGTGTTCTAACGGTTGGAGAAATTACATTACAGCACCTCCAGGCAACAATCTCCGATGTGGCTATTTGAAAGTCCGTTACATGCTTTAGGGAAAGATCGGGAGGAGTGCAGGGGCTGGAGTGTTTCCCAAGTTCACTGCTGCCGGCTGCTTTCTCTGTCTGACTGTTATCTCCCTCTGTTGTGAGAAATGGAGGGGTCTCCGGTGGGTGATTTAAAATAGCAAGAATCAAACTGATTAGCATTCTCATTTCCATCCTCTCTCCATCACCTATCACCGTCACATCAGCATAATGACACCTGAGAGATCCAAGCATTATCACACATGACATCACCTTGTCCATGTCTGTCTGAGAGTACCAAAGACAGTAAATAAGGTTTATTTTAATTATTTTAATTAATTAGCTATTATTTAAATCAATATTTTAATAGGTTTTAGGTCAAGTACTGCACTACAAATTGTGAAAAGGTCACTGTGCTAATGCCAGAATTACTTATTCATTTGTAAATAATAATACTTCTTGGCTCGATCAAGTTCAAAATAAGAACAAGCATATAGTACAATTAAATAGTTTTGCCTTTTTAAAAGTGAATTACATTTTAAAATGTATTAAAAAAAAACATTTATTATTTTAGATTTTAATAATACATTTTTGTATCAAATAAATGCAGCCTTGGTAACCATAAACATGTATTTTGCCATATAAAATAAGTATTTAATACAACATGGAAAAAATATGATAAAATATTACTAACTGCACTTTGCTAATTTCTCTAACCACACAAAATCAACTTGCCTGCTTAATATAAAAGCATTACTACAAAAACAGGAAGTGTTGCCCTTGGGGCTAAACGGATCCTGGTTTGTGACTTTTGAGCTTAAGTAGCCAAGATTTACACCATTTTTGATTGCTTATTGAGTTTGTTACAGTACAAACTGATATATACAGTATATATATATATATATATATATATATTAATCAAGGTCAAGGTGAAGCATGAAAAAGCACAAATAAATTAATGCAGTTTTCAGACTGTTAAAATTCCCAAGGCAATAGGTAAATTAACTATTGAGAACTATGATGTGAAGAGGTTGACCCATAGAAATCACATTTCAATTCGATGGAGGATTACGCAAAATAGTTTTATATATTTGTGTTTTGTTTCAATTTAAAAATCAAAAATGTATTCAACTACGTCCAGAATATGTGCACAAGGGCACTTGAGCTAATGAAACAGTTTACGGCCCAATATCTTGAAAGGGAGGCAGAGTGGCGAGTCGTGAGTCTCATGGCTCAGCGCTCTTTTTAATAAGTTGCATGTACTCATAGGCTTTGGACCATCAACTCCCACTGAAAAATCTGCACACTCTTTTTCATCCTTTCTTCTCGTCTTCCTCTTAAATGCTGGAAATACTAAATTACTGCCACTATTTGCAATTTACTGCTGACCTTGGGGTGTTATGCGGAACTCAAAACACGTGTGTTTTTAAACCATTTAAGCTCCAGTGATGCTCACTCTCTTACCTTGGACCAGTTTATCCGTTTCATGACGCTCTCAGGTTTGTAGGTCTTCTTGGGCACCAGTCCATAAGGCAGCTGGACAACGAGTGGAGGAGCCACAGCCATACCAGGAGGTGGGGGTGGGGGTGGCCCTCCTCCGGGAGGTGGAGGAGGTGGTGGAGGTCCGCCGCCGGGTGGAGGTGGAGGAGGTGGAGGTCCCAAAGACGCAGGACAAGGAGGAGGTGGAGGAGGTGGAATGACTCCACTTGGTGGTGGAGGAGGTGGAGGCGGCGGCGGCGGTGGTGCAATTCCCCCTGGTGGTGGAGGAACAGCGCCAGCTGCTCCGGGTCCTGCCACAACCTGTGAAGGGATTAAAAGGAATCAGAGACAAGAAAAGGGCATCCTAAGAGACCACTGTGAGCCAAACATTCACCTCAACCACTCCCGTTCAGCTTCTACACCCAAAGGCCCATGCTTTTATCACCATTACATGTTTTATTCCATCAAAACTAGCGGGTGAGACAAGGGCAAAGGAGACTGGAGGATAAAAGACAGAGTGTTTACAGCAGCTGACTTTTCAATTTTAGAAGAGTGCATTAAAACAAGTCTAAAAATCAGAGAAAGCGAGAGAGAGAAGAGGAGAGATAGGGGTGGAGGGGCTCCTCGCATGCATTAAATAAGAGTTGATAAAAGCAGATGGATGACTTGGGGCCGCTGTGGCCTTCCCTCTGGGCACCGGTTCCCTCAGCAGCACTGAGCATCTGCCTGTCTAGCGCGCAGAGCACCGCCTCCTGAGAGCCAAGTAGGGGCCAGCGCTCAAAGGAGCCTGAGCCCACCGCCTGATCCTCTCACTGGGGAAACTGGGACATGGCAATTCCTGAGGGGCAAGTAGTCACATTGAGTATGTAAATAAATAAATGGCAGGTCAGTCAATGTGACTGGTAGACTCTTCTGGAATGTACACACCTGTCAAGTGTTTGGGCTCTCAGAGGAGCAATTTGACAAGTGTTGCACGAGTGGTAAAGTATGTGTGCAAGTCTACATTTGTGTGTGAACGGTTATCTGGGTGAAGGCTGGATGTTTTTTTTATCCCGGTGTATCATGTAACAGTCTAAAAGTAACACTCGCCTAGTGTGTAGAAATTGAATTAGGCAAGCAAATAAAATGTGAGAAAATTAAAAAGCTCTACTAAAGAATGCATGCATTAAATTATTTAATATCTTTATTTATGTTTTAAAAACTGTGTTTCATTTCATACTGTATCTAACTGCATGCGCCAGCACAAATGTGGAATCTAAGACAAAAAAAAAAAAAGATCAATCAATCCAATAGGTGTTTGTCTTATAATATAATTGTAACGTTCAGCTGGATGTGCCAGCACAGCTATGGATGGCACTCCAGCATATTTTTCATCATCTGTTTTATGTGTCTCTGTTTATCCTGTACTTTCATCAATGAACTCATGTCTCCGCCCATCTTGTATGTGTTCACGAGTGCTCATTCATGTCTCCGCCCTGCTTGTTGGTTGTCATGTTGTTTAATTGTTGTCTCTGCCCAGTCTGATGTGTATAAATGCCCCGGATGTCTTTGTGTAAACCGCTCATCATTGTGGATGTAACTTGTGTTTTCCCCCTTTGTCAAGCCGTCCGTGTTTCCCTGTGTTCCCTGTGTTTCTGTGTATTGGATTTTCCGTTGCCGACCTACGCTACTCTATCTGAACTATTGCATAACTTTAAAAAAACAATAACCCACAATTTGCTTTAGGTCAGGAAAGAGTTAATTTTGGATCCTGTTGCAGGATATGTTGAGTAATCCGAAAACAAAACAATGAGATATAGAAATTGACATGAAGCTTAACTCTAGGTAACAACCAGCATTATGCAGCAGCATATTATAACCAATTTCTATGGGCCTCGTAGGATTCCTGTAAGCGTGACTCACTCACACTCACACACACACACACACACACACAGTTTAAAAGCCATTTCAGTTTCAGATTAGCAACGAAGAATGAAAAAGCGACTGACACCGAGGGCATAACTCAAAAGAAACAAACATGGTGAAGTTTGATGATGATCATCTGTTATTGTTTTTTAAGATGTAATGACATAAGTGTTCATTCGTTCCGTATGGAACATACTTAACTGTGATTACACCGAATGACAAGATGACAGTATCGATATTTGTTTGCGGATGAAATATGGAAAGCGCTTTGTGTAGACTGATTCATCTCGTTTAATCATAAAGCATAACAGATGAGAGTAAACCATTAGACTTGATTAACATGTAAATTGCCTCTGTAATTTGCTAATAGATTGAGCGTATGAATAGGATGCAGCCACCTGAACCTTTAGCAGTAATGAAAAGAGTAATCGGGCTTGAACGCTCATGCAACTGGTGGTGGCAGGCAGTCGACCTCTTTGCTCCATCCTTTAGATTCTTAACCTTGAGCCACAATCTACAGGGTTTTTAGCCAAATACCTGTTTCTTGTTCTGTATTTTTCATCCTTACTTTCCTGGCAACTAAAGATAACTGAAGTTCACAAGATGGTCTCCAGAAAGAGAAGCCATTATAATGGAGTCGGGGTTCAATTCATCCGGTTACTGATAAGACAGAAGGTGGTAAATGCCCTGACAAATCAGCCTTGCTTTGCTCGCGACAGAATAAACAGGTATTTTGAATTGATAAAGGGTGGCCAAGTCTCTTTAGCAACAAATGATATGCAAATGCTTCAATTAGAAGTCCCAATAGTCCAGATATGACCTGACCTTTGGATGATTACGAACCATTTTTCTCTCCCTTTTTCTCCCTCCTTCTTCTTCATCTCGAAACTTACTTTGCGCCTCATTCTCATCACTGTTTAGTGAAAAAGTTTCTCATTTTCTAAAGCAATTCCCCTCTCTGTGCTCCAGCCTCAGTTCAGTTGATTAGAAGAATGATATCCGTCAAGCCACATTTTTATATGCATTACTGAGTGTTTGATTACACAATGCAGGCAGTGGATTGTTTATTAGAGGGGAAATTAAAAAGGTGTAGGAGCATCATGCAGGAAGCTGAGGTCCCTTGACGAGTACCCTGTCCCATGATTATGCGTCTGTCAATCTCCGGCCCGTTGTGACCCATTTTCTCTTTTAAGCTTAATACAAGAGAATGGCAAGCAAATTAGCTGCTAAATTAGAGCACCGTCATTTCCGCACCGCTTTGGCCCTCTGTGACAGCTTGTGGTGCGCTGCAGACCCTCGAGTTACGGTTCTAGAATGCTAATCAGCCTCCGGCACACAATTTTCCCTAGCCATTCCCCTTATTCTCTTTAAACAATATCCATCATTTAGACCAATTTTACAACCAAAACCCATTTTACACAGGAAAATGTTTCATTTAGGACTCCTTTCCCCCTCTGCTTTCATTTTGGCTTCTTATCTTGCTTAAAAAGCAATGTACGACCCAAAAGTCTGGTTTGATAAAGGTCTAAGCTGGCCACTGACCTGAATTTGCTGGCTGGCTCCCATACCATTCAGCGGCACTAATTAGCAGTCAGCATGTCTAAAACTATCTGTTATATATGGACAGGACAATATCAAGGAGACAAGCATCCATTTACACTCTCTGCGGGTGGGAGGGCACTTTGAGTAGAAACAGTCACAGTTTGGGTAATTAACTAGGGCTAACACACAATTAAACCATCCCAATCTCATCTGTGATGAGCAAGAGGCAAATTCAATTAGATTTGGTTACTACTGAGGGTTACAATACTCTAGTTAAACGGAAAGATGGGGTTTCATTTTGCCTTCCAGCTGGAACTGGCTCTAGGAGCCTGTTCCATCTCGTTCCTGTAGCTCATGTGGAAGGGACCAATGCTAGCAACCTAAAAATAAGGGAACTGCTTGCTTCATATACTTTCAAGCTGCTAAGAACTGGAAGTATTCACAGTATAGAGATTGTGTTTGGTGAGATTCACCATCACAAGCTGTTTATATGCTGGATATGTGGTAAAGATTATGGCCTAATCGTGTAGCATGCATTTGTAATGAATGATTGCACAGCATCTGTTGAGAGTCTTGAGACAATACAGAAAATCAAGGCCTTGGCTGATCAGTGAGAGGTAACAGCTTTGATCAACCTGTTAGAAGGTATAAAATAAAATGCTGATTTTCAAAGATGTTGGCGGGTGGCTGCATTGAGCATGCTGGGAAGGCGGAGGGAAGGGTTGGGAGAACACCCACCTTGCTCTTTCTTTCGCTGAGTCTTTTCTCTGCCTCTCTTAGCTTGTCTCTCTCACTAATCAACTGGACAGGTGAGGGTCCGACAGACAGATACACAGACAGACAGAGCAATGGTAAGGCAAAGAGAGACTGCATAGCTGGAAGAGGAGAATAAAGCAAAAGCAGACTGCCTACTTTATTGAAGGTCACATGGCAATAAAACCTGGGAACAGCAAGAAATTGGATGCAAGCAGCCTACTTGAACATTATCAAAACACTGTGTTTGCCTACTAATTAAGTAATACAGGGTTTCATTAGTGGTTGTTGTGAGCTTTCCAGAAGTGAATTCATAAATTAAGAACATCATTAAACACCCTCACCCTTTTTCAGTTCCGAACACAATTGAGCGCAACAGTGCCACTCGCTTTTTTCAGCTGACTCAGTTACAAAATTATTTTGACCACAGAGAAGTCTTTGTTAAAGAGTTAAAATTGCTCAAAGGGTTAGTTCCCCCAAAATGAACATTCTGTCGTTAATCAGTCAGTCGTTCCAAACCTATAAGACTTTTGTTCATCTTTGGAAACATAAATTAAGATTTTTTTGATGAAATCAGAGAGATATCTGACCCTCCATAGACAGCATTACAACTGAAATGATCCCAGATCCAGAAACTTAGCAAAAACATCTGTAAAACAGTCCGTGTGACATCAGTGGCTCAACTTTAGTTCTGTGACGCTAGAATTTATTATTTTTTAATGTACAAAGAAAACAAAAATATGAATAATTTAAGCAATCTTCTTCCCCAAATTATATGTCTTATGACGTTTTTGAGGATATCTCAATGCGTCGCATACATACTCTTTAAGGTATTTGATGTAATCAGCCTTGTTGATGCCCGGGGGGAAAGTACGCACATGAACGTAATGTGCGGTTGTTTGCGCCTAGGCCGAAGTGTATGCATGCATTGTAATACTCTCTAAAATGGCTTAAGACAAAACTGAACTGATGTCACAAACGGTTTACCGATATTTTTCCACGTTTCCAGATCTGGGATCATTTCACTTATATTGCTGTCTGTGGAGGGTCAGATGGCTCTCTGATTTCATCAGAAATATCTTAATGTGCACTCCAAAAAAGAACTAAGGTGTTATGGGTTTGGAACAACACGAGGGTGAGTAATTAATGAAATAATTTTTGGGTGAACTAACGCTTTAATAGGAGTGTAATGTTATCAAGTTATCATTAACAATCAATTCCCCTATGAAGAAAATGAACATAACTTTTACTTCTGGAACCAAAGCTCCAGTTATTTCCATTATGCTGCTTTTCCAACAGAGTCCATTTCAAAGGAAAGTTCAAGGTACAAGAGTAGGAAATGCAGTAAATTGGCTGTTGTGCATCTTTTAGAGTTGCTTTTGGAATCCTGTTCCTTCAAGTCCTTCCCATCATTTCACTGCTTTATGATGTGCTCAGTGAATTTAGCTCAAGCACTTAGATTCAGTGATGCTTTGCTCCTGCTTTGAACTTGCTATAAGCAGCCTTTTAAAAAAAAAAAGAAAAGGGGAAAAATAACATCTTAACCGCCTCTTTCATTCAGAGGAAGCATACTCTACTGCCTCTAAAATACACTTATATGGTACAGCTTCCCCATACTGCATGTGGGGCGGAATCAAATATTAAAGACATGTAATGAAAAGAAGATGGATGCCTTCATGGTGGAGACAGTAGAAAACTTTGATCACATTTGAAATGTTGTCCTTGCTTGTAGTGTTTAGTAAGCTTTGTTACTTTTGTTTTTTTAGCTGTATTTATTTTCGACGATATGAAGGGCAGAACAGCAGCCAACACATTCAACATCGTCAAGAAGAACAGCAGCATCTTCATATTCCTTGAGATTGTTTCCTCAAAGAGAGGGAAAGAGAGAGAGATTGCACACATGCACTGCATCTCAAATGAATCAGCCTGTAAAGGTGAATGGCTGAGCTGTGTCCCCTGACACTGACCATGGCAACTGCACAGGGCAACCAGCCCTATGATTCAAGCGAAGTGCTGTCTTATCGGCATCATTACTGCCAGACTTCTTGCCAAATCCATCCCGGCAGTGGCAATATAACGCAGGTCCAGCCCTGCACTGCACCATAATGTTACGAGTCCCATGAAGGTACTGTACAGACAGCTGACTGCAGAGCTTTCTTGAACATATCAGGTGCTGCAAACATCTCACCCTCCGTATCACTTGAGTTCTAAATTATTAAGCTATCAAGCTACCGTTCGATTCCACAGCTTTGACACTATTCCATTCCTGTTGAATGTCCAAGAGAAAATTGACGAGGAACCCTGGAGATACATGTTGCACTTTGTGGCCTTTATTATGACGCAATTACTGACTGCAGTCAAATCAAGAAGGAGAAATATCAATTCAGAGCAAAATGAAAAGAGAGAATATGGTTGCATGCTTATTTTAAACTGGGCTAGACAGAATAACTGAGCAGGAGGCCTAATAATGCATGCACTCTCGTTAACTCTTAAAAATACATGAAAGAAAAGTGCAAAGCTCTTTTATTATTTTATTCTTCCCATTTCACATTCAGTCTGTCCAAAATTTTCTGTACCACAGCTTTGATGAGTTCATCCGACTATTATTTTCGAGCTGTTGTATTGGTTCCTCTGAATAATGTCTCTCTTCAAGTTTGTGTTAAAGGCAAATCTGTCGATAAGCATGTTTTTGCTTCCATCTCTTTGTTGTCCTTAAACCTTGGTCACCCTAATGGTACAAAATAATGTGCAAATGTCTGACAGTCATGCTAGTCAGCTCAAAACTCTTGAAATGTACATCATAATGCAACCTAGCAAGGCTTATTTTAGAGAGCTTGATGCTTTTGTTATTATGACATCTAATAAAAATTATTAGAATTCATTTAAATTACCGTTTTTACAGTATAATGCATTTCGAAGTTCTACTTCCCATCTGTACCAGACAACCAAAGAACAACAAGTCAGCAAGTGGGTTCAAGTGTGGGTGAGCGTAGTCAGTTTTCACGGTGATGAGTTGTGCACCCACAACCTGACAACATTGTGAAACTGTAGTGGGAGAAGAGTTTTACACCGGCTTCTAATAAAGGGTACAATTTGTCAGCTTTGCGCATGACAACCTATGAGTTTATATCCCTTTCAGATGTGCCAAAACACCCACGGGATATATGCAAGACTCTCATGCTAATATCATTGTGCTTCTTTAGCAAGCGCATTTTATATGTTCTCTACCAGAAGCACCAGTCTGTTGATGCGAGAATGTTCTGGAGCCAAAGCTTTGAACGTGCCTTCAGAGCGCACATTTGGAAAGAGTATCCGTCTCCAGGGCTCTGCTTCGCTCCTCTACCTGTTAATGTGCTAGAGATGACTGAGCTTCAAAGAGAAGGAGATCGCCTTGGGGTAAGACTGAAGAACACCCAGGGAAAAACAACAGCCTGAATGACACTGCGGTCCAGGAAAGCAAAGCAGGAGAGATCAGGTGAGCAGTCATTAACGGGGTTGAGGTGTCCATGAGGAGGGACGCTTTGGGTGCGTGCAATATGGCTTGGCATGAATGAGTGTAGAAAAGGAGGGATGATGGTGACTGATGAGGAGCAGAGCACAGAGAGGCCTGGGCTCATGAATATGTGTAGGAGTTGAGAAAGTGATGGACGAGGCAGATGGAGGAAAGGAGGGAGGCAGAGTGGGTAACGTGCCGTGATTCGGCTCTCGGGGCAGATGAAGTGCAGGGGTGAGGACTGCACACAAATGAAGTGTCGGGCTCTGAGAAGCTCTGCTTTGCACGGGGAGGAACCCATTCCAGCTCCGCCTCCACTAATGTGCCCATTTGGTAAATCTGTGAGAATGAATGGTGGTCCGAGCTGTCAGGGTCCTTAATGACAGCAACTCATCTCGGCTTGAAGGTAGGGAGGCTCTTGTTGGGAGAAGCTGGGGGCAATAGGGCTTGGAAATGCTGATAGGTAAGTAAACAGAAAGACAAAGTGCTGGCTTTTCCGGCCGCAATATATTTGGTTTCAGGAAAACTATTTACGCCGTGGATGGCGCTTCACAAATGGTGATATTTTTATTTTTTTCCTCTCCTATTAAACTCCATAAGCTAGCAAGCAAGCTACTTCTTTTGTCCCAAGGCAGCACTAAAATCTAAAATGTTTCAAATTGGGTTTGGTAGGAAATAGCAGTCATTTTGCGGGAGAAGGACTAAGGGTTTTTCTTGACAGGAACGATGATGTGAGAGCCAAAGACGTAACGCAATCCCTCAAAGCGTTGATACAAAAGCTAGGAACAGGCTGCGATGGAGCAATTGAGAAAAATCAAATCCAACAATTTGAGGGGGAGATTGGCCCTTTATTAAATCATACAATCCCCCAAGTCTTAAAATACCCACTTAGAGCACCACTGCATTCACGATAAAAGATAAAAAGGTTTCAATTTGACCAAATTAGCAGAGTCTCTCCCTTCGCCGCCACATTAGAAGTTGCATTACCATTTGAGGCAGACAGAGAAAAACTGCTTCATCTGACCTCACAACACAGAAAATAAGTACTAGTGATCCTAATGTGCTTGTATGGCTCATTTTCAGGGGATTTGATGAGCTGAGGCTCTGGGTGTCAAGTAGGTTTTATGATGGAGACAAATAATTTAATGCCTGGTAGTCTAATAGCCATTGGAGAATAACTGGGGCAGTCTGGCAACTGGAAAAAGACGTGTTGCTTCACGGATCTGTAGGATAAAGGGCTCTTCTAAGGGAACGTGAACTACAAAGCTCTCAGGAGAGAAGATAAGAGAAACCTCAGTGGATTTGAAGGCTCTGAGAGTACAACAAAGCAGAGATCGGTCCTGTGGTATAATCAGTGCCAATGGAAGGGTAAACTATGCATGTTAAAGGTGAACGCATGGGGCACGGCATCGGCGGAAGCTTCCATTAGTGTTAACCTGTGCTTGATACCCTTGGGTAGAGAGCACAGAGCAGCTGAATGGTCACACCTGTGGGACTGCTGGTGAACCTAAAGTAGTGATGAGAAAGCATAGTTTGTACAGTGAATTCTGGTGCAAGTGTTGTTACCTGGGCCTGAAGGGTGTTGATCTGAGACTCTAGCTCCTTGATTTTCTCCTCCTGTTTCTGCAGTTCGGCCTTCGCCTCCTGCCGTGCGCTGAACTCCTCGTCGAACTGAAGACAACAACACAGATAAAAAAAAAAAAGTGGATTCCATAAATCACAGGACACTTTAGCACCTGCAGCATGTCTTTACTATCATCACCATCTTGATCCAAGAGATCCTAAGACATTCTAAATTTGCAACTACATGTCTACTAACTGTAAGGTTAGTAGAATAAGCTGAAATACACCTGAAAAGTTTCTAATAGTCAGTATGTAGTGTGTTGTGGATCCACCAAAATAAAGTAAGACAGAAAGCAGACAGTCTACTGATATTCTAATGACCACTAGCTGACTTGTAGTTGCAAATGTACTTACTGTTAGTAGATTGTCTAAAGTGGACCATCGAAATAAAGTGTTACTGAATATTTTGTAATGCCAATCTTTTTGAGTCATCAAAAATAAGGTTTCCACAAAATGATCAGGCATTTGTTTTAAACAGAGATAAAAACAACATAAAATAGTTCCAGAGCACCAAAACATATTAGAATGAGTTTTGAAGAAACACTGAAGACTGGAGTAATGACTGCTAAAAACTAGGTTGCCATTAAAGGAATAAATGACATTTTAAAATGTCTAACACTAGAAAATGGTTGTTTAAAATAATAATAATAATAATAATAATAATAGTTCACAATATCGCTGTTTTGCACTAGTTTAATTTGATTAAATAAACGCAACTTTGGCAAGCATGAGAAACTTTAAAAAAAAAATAGAAAAAAATAATAAAAATCTTACCAAGCCCTAACTTTTAAATGAATTACAGTGTGCATATAAATATTAGATGCATGGTACTCTATTAAATGTATATATGTATATAAAAAATGTATACACAGCTGCAATCTAATACAGTACATACACATGGTTAGTTAGTGAGACCAAGTGTTTTTAGCTACCCGGTAGTATTTGTGATACAGTACTTTTACTACAGTGCCTTTAAACCGCAAGCTTTGGATGTCTGGCTAACATTTGGCAGAGTTGGGCAGGAAGCAAGAGCATGGATACAACCTCATAGCATACGTCTTGGCTTCACTGAGACTAGCAATGATAGCAACCCCCAAAACCTCCAGAGGAAATGTTTCAACATAAAAAAAATTTACAATATTGTTCATTGGGGCCTTTAAGACTATTTGAAATGATGCCTGTAAATAGTGTTCCAGTATGGCACAAACAAGCTTGCAGATTGGAGCATCAGCATTGATTCTGCTTGCACTGATACAGATCATGTTGCTCTGTTGCCAGCTATTGATCAGACGAGAACAATCGATGTGCTGTCTCACTGCTCATGGGAGAAAAGTTTGGTGACAGCAGCCTGGTTGCATACCAATAGCGGCACCCAGGGTGATTAATAGACTCACCTTTTTGGAGAATTCAGCCGCTCTCTGCTCGCTCTCTTCCACTTTGGCTTTATCCACGCACTGATCTGTCATACAAAAATAGCCGGGTACATGAAAATGCACAAAAACACACAAGTACATGTAAATTACAAGGTGCATTGTTAACATGATGCTTAAGATTCCACATCAGACACCGAATGAAACAATCAAAAGAACAAAAAAGCGAACAGAATAAAATGAACCTGTCAGTATCTCATTTCCCCCCCACAACCCCCTCCCCTCTGGAGATTTGTATTCTGTTCTGGAGGTTTGAGATGTAAATTTAAAAACGGCGCCCCACAAAATCTGTTTTCAACTCATTAAAGTAAGGGAAGAAGTGTTTCTGCAGATGGGTCTGAAAACTTTTAATGAGCCTTTGTTGGCAAGTTACGAAAGTGTTAGTGACAAAACACAAAAGAGGGGAAGAGGAGGGAAAAAAAAAATTTAAATCACCCTTATTTTATTAATTCCCTTGGTGTCCACGAACTTGGATGACAAAACAATTGGCAACAAACGATTTGTCCCGCAAAAATTTTATCAAAACAAATGGGGAAAAAAAAGTCCAGGATTGCAAATATATCTGGTACAGCTGAAGTCATGTTGCGTTTATAAGACATGACATGCCAGCCAGGTTTTGCAGATAATGTTTTATTTATGCACAATGAGTGTACCTTATCTTATGTGTCAGGTGAGTGCAGGTGTTTCAGACAGGGCTCTCACGGGGACCGGGGAATGATAATTAGATCTACTCCAGGAAATGGCAAAGTTTTATCAACTGCAGTTGCGCCTCCCTCAGCTCAGCGTGATTTCACAGTTATGTTAGACAGAATGTAGTGTGAACCAGTGTAGGATTGTTATAATCATGCTCTAGACATCCCATTAAGCCTCAAAATTCTTTCTGGCGGATTTCATTGAAGTGGTATAACTCAATACTGCTCTGGCTTTTACCTAAACCTGGTTACCGAAACATGAAACTCCTTTTTATTCATTTCCAAATGTTCTGGCCACTTTATCAAATGGCTATACAGTTCAAGACCGAATTGAATAGCCCAGTTGTGCCAATGAATAATAACTTAAAAGGAACTGCGCTGAGGTTGAGTGTTGTGTTCGACGCAAAGACGTTTTCTTCAAGACCCAGGAGACCTAATCTCAGACCTACCGATGAGATGACCGAAGTCCACATCCAGTCGCTCTCTGTAGGCGAAATCAGGGTCCATCCCACTGCGGTGGAGGACGATCTGGGACACACACTCCTCAATCACCTTGTAATACTGAGGCCTGTAATAAAAAGAACGAGTACAGCGAGAGTGAGAGGGCAGAGTATGACAAGAGACAAAGCCGTTAACTTCATATAAAATACCGCCTCGTGCATTCCTGCGAGGACAGCTCTTCATAAATCATCTGGTAAGACATATCTTTTAATGGTATTTCACGGCATTGAATTAAGGCTTCCTTCGGTACATAATGAAATCACTAACGACAAAGTGTGCAGCCAGAGAGCGGTTGGGTGACTTTGTCCATTCAAGGTGAAGACAAACCGACATCCGGGTCTCCATGATTCCCCCTCTAATTTGCAATCATCTTTGGCAATTAAGGGCAGCAATAAAACCTGAGACGCAAATCTAATCAGTGTAATCTGTGTAATTAGTCGCACAATGGCAGGGAAAACACGGCCTAGTGTTTGGAGGGGTGACAATGACGGGACGGGAAGTAAATGGGTCTGGGACTAGACACTGCCACGGCGCTTAGTGTGTGACCTTTTCCGAGTTATATTACCAAATTTAATTGCAAGTGACATTTAACAAATACAATGTCGACTTAAGCTGAGCTCCGTAGTGGCAAATAATTATGTTCCAAGCATGACCTTGAATGTCTCATGTAGGTATTCAATTTTCCTTCCAGAAATGTGTCGTCCCCTTCTCCCGGCTTCTCGACACAAAACAAGCTTTTGAATTCTAATGAACGAGCATGACTTTAAAAATGTCTCTGTGCTAAATAATTGCACCACAACTCTTAGCTAAAGCCACTTAATTATATAGCATTACATTTTTTAATCTCCAAACATTCTTGTTTGATAAACAATATTTGCAGGGGAATATAGATAAGCTAATGGATTAACGGCAGAGTTTGTTGACCCAAAGTAATAATTTAAGCGACAGGTGTATACTGTCACTTTTCTTATGATCATATTTCAGTTTTATTTGCTGCTGTTATGGCCTGTGTGCTGCTAATAAGGAAAATCAAGATGTCTGCTTAATTCAGCCACAAAGAGTGACACATTTAATATTTTAGATAATACACAAACAAATTAAAAAAAATTAAATAATAAATAATTGTCAAGCATTCAGAACTGTAACAGTAATTATTAAAACAAATATTAGATACTTATTTTGCTTCAGTTATTTACAAAGGCATTATTTATCAAATGAAAATATTTATTCAGTATAAAAACACTCAAATTAACTGAAAACTAATTTATAAAATATGATTTATTATTACATATTTCCATCAACAAGCAACAAAATATTTCTAAAATACAAATATTTATTAAAAAAGCACCTAAAAATACTATAATGAACTGGAAACTAAAAACATTAACAAAACGCTAATGCAAGATGCTAAAGTACATTTTTTTTAAATAATTACAAAATCACAGAGGACTGCACCTCTTGTTGTAACATTTAAATGTAAGAATATGTTTTGAATAAACCAGCTATTAAGAGATTATCATATTTGGATGTCTCTCCAAGCTCAATGACAAATAACATACTCAAATAACTAAACAAATAATCATATTCGTGCAATTTGCCAACTCGAGGCCTTGTTGTAAGAGACACAGCAGTGATGTGTAATAAGCATGCAGAGGGGGCGGATGGGGTGGCTGGAACTGATAGGGCTGAGAGTGTCACCGAGCCCGGCTTAGTGGCAAGGCCCGAAGCTTACGCCTGTCACTGATGTACACCATATGATTATCTCAATAAGCCGCCCTATTTTCTCAATATCCTGGCTACCACCACTGCCGCATGCTGGATAGAACTGGGAAGGAGACGACTGACCCAGAACTGTCACACCCCAGCAGAGGAGACGGCATATGTCCCACTCATCGGAGCAGCTCTTCCCTTCTCTCTCTCAGTCTGGCACCTTCACTGTCTGCCTCTCATCTCCCATCCAACCCCTGCTCCACACTGCCCATCTAATCTTCACATCAGTCACAGCCAAAAGTAGAAGATGTGCTCCATATACTCTCCCTCTGATCTACCTTCTGTTAGAGAGTCTTAGAGAGTTATTGCCCAACGTCGTCCTTCCGCTCCTCTAAAAAGCAGTAAAAAGGAAGGCTGGAGGGCTGAAGGACATTGGTAACTGTTATTAAATTGTTCTGTTTATTTTATTTCTGGTTATTAAACAAATTGAGGAAAAACTCTCCATTCAAATAACCAAGGACAGAGTTAAGGGCACAGAGTTAAATGAGGATGAAGGTGTCTGGTTGTTTTGCTGGAATTAAAGAACGGCTTTAAATCAAACGGTGCGATCTATTGGCACGGACAGCTCTCCTTTATGGCTGGCTTTGATCACCAGAGTACCTCCCAACACCTATGAACCAGAGCGACGTTGTCGACTGATGCGGACTGAAGCAGAGAGATGCCACAAGCCTATTCTTCCCTCCCTCTCCTTGGAGACCCGGCCATCAAAGCACACACTGATCTCAAGGGATCTCTTTAATCTAAAATTATAGCCATACAATTTCCCGACCAGCCAATCCAATCTACATAAAACGTCTCACCAGGTTCAAAAGCAAGCAAAGACGTCAGTGAAGAAAAGTTAATAGAGTTGCCGTGTAAAGCAGATGCAAACAAAACTGAGTACCTATCTTTGAAAAATATGTTTTAATCCAGATAAAAGTCATTGCTTGATCATGTGCTTTGTATTGGATATTTCGTGTAAAATTTTGAAATGTTGGAAAAATATTTGAGCTGATATTAAAAAGTCTGATTTCTGTGGGATTACTAGGTTGTTTTTCCTCAAGAGAAAAATCAGAGAGGCAGGAGACTTAATTTTCTCGTCATTTAATCGCATTGGCGTCTAAAAGAAACAATTGGAGACGTTAAAGAGTTTTTCTTCCTATGGGAGAGAGTCTTTAATAAGCGTATACATTTTTAATCAGCGTTTGTAGTGATCCTGTTTCCTGCCGACAGAGTTACAGACACAGGGAGAGGGGGGGGTGGCACTGAACGAGAATCTGCCATACTACTTGCTTAATGTGTTTTCTATTTCTCGCTTTTTCCAACAAGCCAGGCATTACATTATTCATGGCTCAAAGTGAGCAGCAACATGTCCATGGTAAATTCCCTCCCTTTCATCGCTTCGCTCTTCCTTCTTTATTAAATATTTTACCTCAGCAACAGGTCTGATGCAACAGTGAACTGAATTGATCAGTATCATTTCTTCCCTTTCTGACAGACACGCAAACTCTGAGCGCGGCTGAACATGCCAAATAACTTTTTAAATCTTTTAAATAAATTATAATTGAAGACATCTTCAAAAAACAACTAAAATCGTATATCTTGATACAAGTTAATTCAGCTTGTTTAATTACTTTAAAAAAATTCAAAAATTAATCAAATATAATTGCTTTTTTTTTTATTATTATAATCTGTGAATGCTTGTTGAATCAATAGAAACTAAGAAAACTTAATAAATGGGTGCAATTCTGTTTTTTAAAGAAAGAAATATGATAGCACTCACCTGATATAATAATCATTCCTGATAAGCAGCAGGTGCTGGAGGATGGAAAGCAAGTATGGTTCTGAGCCGGTGTCTTTCACCATGTTGGACAGGAGATGGTACACCTCACCCATATCAGTGAATAGATGGTTAAGGGCACAACTGCACGTTTAGAAAACATCTCATACATTTCTGCATACATATAAAATTGTGAAGATTAGAGTGAGTGGAGTTATTTGAAGCGCAGTAATAGAACTTTAGGATCGGAAACCATAATACTGAGAGAGCAATACAACTAAAGGTGAACAGCCATCCCTCACTGGAAATTGCTTGCTTGTTTTAATTCAGAATGAAGACTGAGTCAAAGGTTAAGTCTAACCAGAACTGATGTTATCTTCCTGCATTCTTAAGTATCTTCAGGGATCTAATTTGCTAACATATGTAAACATAAGGTTCTGAAGGAAAGTGACAGAGGCAGAACAACTTCTGACATTTCATGCCCTGGCTCTGGACATGAATCAAATGAAAAATCTTTAGGTTTGATTATTTCATGCAATAAAATATGGATCAGTTAGTTGCTTTTAATATGTATTTTTTTCTGGACTGAAATCTCATCTTCAGTTTGTCTTGCTTGTCTCCAAAACAGAAGAAATGTGCTCTTAAACTTGCAGAGTATTGATTAAATGTCCAACATCTCCTCTCCCTGAGGAGAAAGGGCAGTGGCTTTCCATGTCTAAAATAGATGTAAGATCAGATAGTCATCATAGTCTTCTTATATCAAAAACTGTTGCCCCAACCCTCTCTGGCATGTCCACTTGAGTTAAATAAATCACCAGTGATCTATTTTCAATGGTGGCAAGCTACCAGTAGCACCCGGTAGCTCATTAATTGTGTCTATTAATGGTCCTACAATGGAGCATAATGTAATATAATAAAGCTCACTTAAAAAAAATACTGCGTTATTACATACATTAAAAAAATGTAATAAAATAAGCTAAATCAACAATCTTTGTAAGTATGTGTATGTTTGTCATGCTGCACTGAGCAGAGGTGGGTGAGTCCAGTCATTGTAGGTGTACTGTAGTTTTTGACAATGTCTGTTGAAATATTTAAACACTGACTGCAGGGTGATGCACTGGCTGGACTGGAGCACACTTTCTTCAGCTGCCACAATCACTCCTTCCCTTCCACTAGGATACAAATCTAAAAGCTGTGGGGCCTCAATATTTAGAGGAAAACACTAAAAAGGTACAGCAGATCTTTCTCAGGTTAGAGAATAGTATATTCGTTAAAAGAATATTAACTATAAACTGAGATACTTAAAACCCATACTATACATTATATATACAGCTCCATATATTTATGAAACAATAATAAAAACAGAACGTTAAGACTTGCAGCCCTTGCTGCAAACCAATCTGTTCCAGCACTGCTGTATATTTTCTAATTAACTCCTATCATTTCAGTTATTCATAAGGTTGTGAGTGTATCCCGTGTTCTGTTAGCTTGATGTGAGAATACAAGCATCTTCAGAGCATTATTGCTGATAACACAGGTGATCTGCTTAAATTAATTATTTTCTCTTCACTTCAAAACCAGCAAAACGCACCAGAAAGCCATTCTCTCTATTAAGCAGGGCCACAAGCGTGCATACAGACACACACCGTCTGTGCATATTTGTATTTTGGGCATGTTTGCAGTAATATACTGGTGGGGAAGGTGATGCATAAACATGAGCTGTATCAGCATGGAGCTGAGCAATACAAAAGACAGAGAGGGAGGGTCAATCAATCACACTGCCCAACTTTCAATTAATATTCAACAGCTTCCTGAATTCACTACAGTGGCCAGAACTAAACCAGAGCAGAAGTGCAACATTTATACTACTACTAACTCCACTATCAATAAAAATTATTATTATAGTAACTTTAAAACGTTATTTCGATGGTCTGATTTAGATGCTATACCAAGTACTGTAACTTTGCATCACATGTCAACTAAATGTAATTACAGTATTAGTAGAATAAGAAGATATGCCCTTCCAAATGCATAGTCAGTAGAATGTTTGCTGGGGGACAACCAAATAAAGTGCTAACAGATTTTAAGATGACAGTCTACTAATACTCTAAAGACTGGTAGCTATTATTAAAAATAAATATATAAACTATATTTGTATACATTAACATTATATTATAGACGCAATTGTGGCAAGGCACAGATCTGGACAAGGTTCTGCTGCACTTAAGGTTCCTAAGAGAACTGTGGCCTCCATAATCCTTAAATGGAAGACGTTTGGGACCAGAACCCTAGAGATAGCCGTCCGGCCAAACCGAGCTATCGGGGGAGAAGAGCTGAGTTGCAAAACTCTAGAGATGCAGTCGGGAGATGGGAGAAAGTTGGAGAAAGTCAACCATCACTGCAGCCCTGGTGGTGGCAGCATCATGCTGTGGGGGTGTTCTTCAGCTACAGGGACAGGACGACTGGTTGCAATAGAGGGAAAGATGAATGCAGCTTTCCAACAAGACGATGACCCTAAGCACACAGCTAAAATAACGAAGGAGTGGCTTCACAACAACTCTGTGACTGGTCTTCAATGGCCCAGCCAGAGCCCTGACTTGAGCAAACCCAATTGAGCATCTCTGGAGAGAACTAAAACTGGCTAAGATTGTAAATAAATAAATAGTGTGCATACAGATATTATCTCTATATGTAAATGTAGGAAAATATTTCTAAAGCAGCCCGAGAGAAAACGAGAAGGGTGGGACTGAAAGACGTTTGTTGTTCAGAAAGAGAAGAAGGGGGAAAGGACTGAGAAAGACAGAGACCGTTGCTTAGACACGCATATTACACAAGGCACTTACAGATCAATGCCAAATTGTCCTTAGAGACAAATGTTGTGTCTCTTACACAGTTGGCTGCTCAAGAAAATCATTAGTCCAGACAGCCTGAACTAAAACTCTGTCTTCTCCATCATATCAACGAAGCTTTCCCTCTGAGAGGTTGTGGAAAGAGAGTGAAACGATAAAAACCATCAACAAAATCAGCACAAAAAATTTGATTTTTTTTTTAATTCCGCAAATGACTCCAAGCTGCTTTATAAAGGGTACTGTGAGGATACACACAAATCCAGAAGCTACTGCATATGGCAGCCACATACGCACCCGTGGCCTGAAGGGTCAGATGCAGATGTAGAAACAGGGAGAAAATAAGTGTGAACGGATTTCCATAGCCGTGTAGCATAGTCTATCCGCAGATTTGAGGAGAATGAAACAGAGGAGAGGTGAGCGTAGAGGTTGCTCTCTGTGTCTCTGGAATGTCAGTATAATGAGCTCAGGGCCAGAGGAGGATGCTGGGATATGTGTGCGGTGCGTGCATGTGTTGATGTGAAGAGGTTTGTTTACCACCAGAGTTGCCAGAGGCTGGACTGGAATTGAAAAAAAAAAAGCTGATTCTCAAATCCCTTCCGAATGAACTGGAGGTCTTGGCTTTAGACCCATGAGCCGAATCGGGCGCCCTCGTGGCTGCACGCATACACAAGGCAGCGGTAAAAAGGATATTCCATCTCTGCGCGGATGTCATCTAGTCGGTGAGACAGTTCGATGGAATCCTCCTCCTTAGTTTCATTAAACACCTTCAGCTGAATGTCGAGCTCCTCTGTGTCCTTCAGCTCCTGTGATTACAGAGGTTGACATAAGAAGAATGAGTGACTGATAAATATGTTTCCTTACATAACATCTATAATATAACAAGTCGGAAAAATAAGCTTTTGGGGTACTTTAAACTCTGTACAAGGCCTACAATTAGAGTTGTGTGACATTTAAGTTCATGACTTTGCTTTGTACAGTTTGAACAAAAAATATGTATGACCAAACTGGCAGTTTACAGGCATTAATGTCCTCAAAATAGCAAGTCCAAATGGAAAGACAATAAAAATTTACTGTATGTTTTGCCTAAACTTTTAACGTTTAAGAACGAAATGCATAAAATAGAAAAGAAAAAGGAGGAAACCAGAGCCTATTTAATGTGAGAGACAAATGTCTTTAGAAGCTTCGGTATGCTAATAAACAATCAACAGCCTATTGGCTAATTTTCAACATATTTGCCAAAACATTTGTTTGAGACCTAATTTTGACTTTTACACTGAAAATGCTGTTTTATAAAAAGTTTTTAAATGCTGTGCTTCTCAAGTGATTTAAAACTCAGGTGTCAATTAGTGTCTGATTAGTGTTATATAGCACTGAGAGACAATCTGCTTTTCTACGGTACACAGATTGTCTTTCTACTGTATGTACACCAGTAGCATATGCGACAGATCTAAAGGGTTTAGAGAGGAAGAGACGTAAAGAAAGAGGGGATAAAAAAGGTGTTCTTTACAACTATGAATCACTGCTAGTGTAGTTTATGGACGGTGAAAAGCCAAATGTAACCCAATTTCTGTAGTTATCAATCAGTGGACTATACTTCAGGCATGCCATCTGTCTTAAAGCAACAGCCAATCAGAGAGAAAGAGCACTCGCAATGCCGCAGTAGGAGGCAGGATTGAGTCTCTCTCGCTCTCTCACACACACACAAACACACACTCACCCATCCATCTCCAGAAATGTGTATTTTCATTTCATCAGACACCATTTTCTATGTCTCCTTGAGGATTTAGTGCATCTCATTTGTCTTTCACTTTGTTTCTTTCCCTTTGCACTTGCCATTTTGAGGATACTAAAACCTGGAAACTCATTATTCACAATTAGAGAACAATGTCATATTTAATTGTCCTATTAAACTTTCAAATACATTATTCATAAATTACGATAAGCTCATCATATGCGGGGGTAGATTGAGATAATTATAATAATTGCAGCAATAATATGGGGAGCAGTCAAAATGACTTATTAAGAGTGAGGAAATGCCCACATAAATGAGATGGTGAGTGATGTGCTGGCCTGGTTGTGGGCTTTGTGGCAGCGTGGTGCAGAGATCTGCGTGCTGATTGATAATGATGTGTGAGGGGAATGGCCTTTATGAAACAAAGCTGTGCCATCAGGGAGGAGGACACTAAACCAGGGCACATTTTAGCAGTTTTCAATAGTTTTGTTCATTTGTTCAAAAGTTTTTGTTTGCTCTGTAAAGCCATTTCCAGCATTTCTCTTTTTTTGTATATTTTAGCCTTCGCTGATGTCATTTTAAAGCCTAACTTATCTTTACCACAAAAGAAAAATATTGAACATTATATTATTATATAAAAAAGAGAATAAAAAATCAAGTGTCAACAAAATGTATAAAAATGTAAAATAATGATAACTCTAATACGCAATAAAAAGTAATGAAGTACAAAAAAAATGTAAAAAGAAAGAAAAAGCAAAATATATACTCACTGGTAGAATCTTCTTGAGGCCGCAGCGCAGAAACTCATTTCGTAAGTGTATCCTGAAGTCTAAATCATCTGGCGATGTAACAAGGGCATTGATCAGCTGCATGCAGGCCCCCTGTATTCACACACACACACACACACACACACACACACAGCCATCATTACCATTTAATACAAGCAAATTCGTATAATCATCCCTTTGGCGATAAATGATTAAAATGTAGTACCCTGCAACAGCCTCTTATTCATACAGCTCTCATCTCTCAAAAAAATCTATATATCACATTACATAAAATAAAATGAATTCGTAAGGATGGAATGAGGCATTTGCCACTGTGAAGGACTGGGAGAGAAAAATGGTAAAAACGCAGATGCAAGTGGATTAGTAAAACTGTCCGGAGGAAGGAGGGATGAAAGGAGGGAGCAGGCCTGGCTGAACAGATGTGTATTTTTAATTGATTTATCAGATCAGGAAAGTGGGCAGGGAGGAGTGCTGATGGTTCTTAACAGGCTATAAGGTGGCTCCAGGGAGCCGGCCAGGATGAGAAGGAATGCTCTTCGCTTGGTTGATCAATGCAGAGTGGAAAGATCACTCTTGACGGACTTGTGAATAGTCTTCCTATACATCCACCAGCCTTGGCCTCGGCTGGCCTACATCTTTTATTCTCCTGCATGATTTTATTTGTCAGGAGCCGCTCGGTCATTCTGACTCTCGCTTGTTCTGCTTTCAAAGATCGGCCACAAAAACAGAAACCTGACTTGAGTCATGGGACAGACAGCTGATATGCAATGGCAGCTATATAGAGGAGATGCGTAGGCTTGATTGACTTGATCACTTTCAAGATTCCTGACATTTGCAAAATATATCGGTGCATTAACTTGAGCTGCCCTAAACATAAATAAATAATAGAGGGGAGAAAATAAAATCTCTTCCAAAATTCTGCTTTTCACAGCAGTATCCTTGGTTCCAGGAACAGCCCAGTGGCATCAGGAACCATAAAACTATTCTTGATTCCTTTTCTCGAAGTCCCTGCCTACCCAGGAGCAGCAGAAGGCAAATGCAACGAGGCCCATTTTGCTCCCAGTGTGCACCATTTCGCCTCCAAATCACCAAAGTTCTTAAATCTTCTCGAATTCCCATTTGAGCAATTATTTCAATTTGAATCATTGAAGAGGCCCACCAAGTGAATCCAGAATGTTCATCTAGTTCTCCGGAAGGCAAATCCATTTCATCATCAACACGCCAGCCCGTTTGGATGTTGCAGATAGGGTACTGGAGCAGGTTGAGGAACTTATTTTCCTTTATGGTTTGAGTGTGCAATGATGAGCTTCTGCAGCACAGTGCCAGAGGTGTATTCCAGCAGAGTAATTAAAAAATGGCACTCCTGGGACGGTTTTAGGTTTGCGTGCTTGCGTCACTGAGATGGTGTGACGGCAAAACACATTTTAATCACGTTTAAAAAGTCAGACTCTGCAGCCCATCGCAGGTTTTAAAAGTGTTTAATTTCTTTTAACCGCCAGCGTTGGTGAGGTGTTTTAATTTACTTCACAATTAGAGGCAGTTCTTTTCATTAAAAGCCTTTTTTTTCAAGAAGGAAAACAAGGCACCAAATCAAAGGGATTCATTCCTCCCTTCTCCTCTCGCTCGCCCTGTATCATATCATTGTCTTCACTGCTCTCTCAACAGCAACACAAAGATTAGGGATTTGGTTAATGAATGTGTGAGAGGGGCTTGTTGTGCTTGGTCACAGATCACTGCAGGCTGTGGAGAAGCATAGAATGATAAATACAGGTGTGGAGCTGCATCCTTGCCCTTTTGATTCAGTTCCTCTGAGACCAGCCTGGAGAATGTAGAGGAAAAAGTAAGACGGGAGGATGATGAACTAACCATCTCTCGAGAAGAGGGGTTTTTTTTTTGTTTGTTTGTTTTTTCTTGGCTGTTGTTGTCGCTAGTTTCCAGAGCTCTAGGTTCTTTGTGTGACCTGGTTGGGGCTGATTAGGGTTTAGAATACACCTCCTGTTGCATTAGAATAGCCAGCAGCTAGCTTCCGTCTTGTGGCGTAGGTGGCAGGGTTGACAGACGACCACAGAACACACTGAGAAGAGGGATAGGGGGACTTGTTTACATGTCAAGCTGAGCCGGGGTGCAGAAGAGCTTTGAGTGACAGATGTGCCAATTTCTACCTGGCTCCAGCATCAAAAAGAGCATTGGGAATGAAGAGGCCGCACACATTGACTGACACTAAATAGAGCAGATCTATAACTGCTGCCCTGGGCAAGCAGAATTCTTCTAATTATTTGAAATTAGTAAAATAAAACATGAGGACATATAAAATGTAAGAAAAAATTAAATAAATGGTGTGTTGTTGATGTGTGTTCTACTTGAATATTCCATGCTCGTTCTAGAGAATAACATACGCAACATCTAAATTCAGACACAGGCTAAACAACATGCCTAAAGATATAAACATCCAAAATAAATTCTACCTCAAAATAAAAAAATTATTACATTTTAAAAATATAAAAATTTACATTTAAAATGATACAAAAAATAAAAGAAAATAAAAGAAATTTTATTTTATAAAATTTTATAAAGAATTGTATTTAATTACATCACATTAAATGATAACAATAGAATAATAATGTGCTAAAATATAGCAATTAAAAATAAATAAAATGTACAATTATAAAAAATAAGAGAAATAATTTAATTTAATGAATTATGCCAAGTATTCTGTGGTTATGATCTTTTCAAAGGTTAACTAAGGTTATTCTCTATACCTAGCAACTTTTCAACACTAAATATTGTGTCTTATTTATTGACCTCCTATAACTCAATTTAACAGATATATTAACAATGAGATGAAACAAGATATATTTTACAAAACGTATGAAAAAAGGATAATGCCGTTTTATATTTTAAGGGAAAAAACCCAAAAACATTGTTTATGTAAAGTTTGTCTATTAAAGAATATGTCTTATATTAGACAAAAGGCAAAATCATGTTCTGAAACTACAGTATAGGTATTATTTTCACAGCTACAAAGTCTGGGTTACTGAGCAAGAGTGTATGTGAATGTGTGTATAAAGAGTGTAATGACTTATAACATGAAAGTAATAAGGTGAAGTGGCAAGTGTGACACTTTTTCTTGGAAAGGGCACCAACTCTGACCTGCAGCTGCTGGGCTTCGTGGTTCTCCAGCCCCTCCACTATCGGAGCAAACCTCTCCTTATTATTCCTCTCTGCAGCAATGGTCATGGCTGCCAGGATCTTATCCAGACTAAAGGAAAGCAAGAAGACAAAAAACATTGCATTTAAGTAAACAAGCTTTTTTATCAGGACACCATTGTGACATTGATTTAGAATGTTCACCCGAGTCGGTCTAAGCTTGTAATCTCCGTCTTGGGTGTTTACACACAGGGGAACTGAAACAAAGTCACAGACTTTTAAGTAGCGTTATAACTCACTAGGGATTTGAAATACCAAAACAACGTACAATGTACAACCATAGTAACAATAAGAGAAACCCTGTAGTCTACGATATGTGATGCTGTGTCCGAAGCAGCAACATAAGAGAACCAGAGAGACGCTTTTTGACAGAATGTTGTTGCGAAAGCAAATTAAGGACTTTACAAGGTCCCATGTCTGTTTTGCTGACCCAAGCACTAGTGGATTGCAGTCCATGGCTAAGGGAAAACAATAACAGAATGCATTATAGACAAAATAATAACTGCAGAACAAATCATCGCTTGAGTAAAAATAGCCCATTCAGTAAAGAAACACAGATAGTATGTTAACTGTGCATATAACTAGTCTTGTTCTTATCAGGCTGTACATTTTTTTAATTTATCAATTGTTTCCCATTTGAATATTTTTTTTTAAATGCAATTGATTCCTTATATATATATATATATATTTTTTTTTTTTTTTAAGCTTATTTTATATACAAATAGTACTTAACCTACTTTGAAGTGTATCTTTATTCCCACAAAAATATATTTTTATATATATATAAAAAAAATTACATCTTTATATGTGTATATTATATATATTATGACAGATATTTTGGAGTCACCCCAGTCAATTAAAGTGTAGTTCATCAACATGTAGCCCTTTTTTCCCCTCATATTCCTCCCTTTGGTGATGATTAAACTGAAAGAAATCTATTATGTATGAAAATCACAATTATGATTAAGACAATCAGGCACAAAATGCATGTAGACTCTCGTATGCAACAGATTCTAAACACTACACACTAGATATCAGCTCCAGATGTTAAGTTCACTTTCACATGTCTCGCTACCCCAAAAATGGTTTGCGTTGCTCTGTCGTGGAAAAACTGTGGAGAGAAGTTTTGTCAAATAGCTAGGTGTAAGATCCGTGTTTTGTGATCCAGGTGATTAAGTTGTAGTCGTGAGTGGGCTGTACAAAGTCTTTCATGCTGGTTCAAACATGGCTTCAGAATAAGCTACACCTGCTCAACTCCTAAAGAGGGCTTTGATGTGACAGCACTAAACATAAGCCAGTGTCACTGCACAGCGTTTGAGGGGGAAGGAGCTAGTTTCAGCACTAAGTGAGGTATCAGCATTTTTACAGCTGTCACACAGATCTGCACACTCTCTGATCACCTACACACCCATAAAAAACACTAATCTGCTCACCTACCACACACCGATTCATCCAACCTGCACTTAGCGTGTGTGCATGAGTCTGTCTGCGTATGCTTGTGTGTTTACTCAAACAGATCCTAGGGCTGAAGGAGCTGATTGCCAGATAAAAGCGATCAGTTGCAAACTCAGCTTTTTAATTATTCAGCTACAAAACTAACACAGCATGCATACGCTTAACCAGGGGGTTTCTAGCAGGCCTGTTGGAGAAGGGCATGGTAAAATGCACCCTAACTGCACTGCAATGGATGCTTGCTAAGAAATATCAGTTTCTGGTCAATGCTGTAACGCAAGTGGAAAATTCTATGGAAAATATTGTAAATAGTACAACATATCTAATTACTATATTTAAAAGCATCAATACGTTTTGGCACAAGTTTACGGATATTAGTATTAAATAATTATTACTAAATATAGTTTTAAATAATATGCCAAACATTCCTTTCTTGTAATGGTCAAGATCACTATACTTTATTACCATATTTAATAGTATTAAATATAATTATTACTACCACTGAAGTAAAGTAAAAAACACATGAAATGGGATTGAGCTGAGGATCTTACATGTTCTCCTCTCCGATGATACACACAGCTGACAGAATCTTGACAATCTCAGTCATCATATTAGTCTGCTTGGGATCGATCGCTCTAGCGAGAAGGAGGAGGCTTCGTTCCTCCCCCAAGATCCGCTGGAGGCCATACTGCAAGCAAAAGACATCTCATTGTATTACAGCTTGCGAAAATCTAAACATTTTGCAATGGATAATCCCTTTACGCAAAGAACCCCTTGTGTAAGGACAAATGTAGGCTTTCTTCTCCTGAAAGACCCAATTAGGCAGGTGTAGATATGTTTTAGGATAAATTATTTTAAACGAGGACAGGGCAGCAGGGACAAATAATCATACTCTTGCATTTTGTCTACCTTTCAGGGTGTAAAGCACTGCACTTGACCACAATTTGAGCAGTAAATTCACTTGGGGGTAAATAAATTAAGTCAACAAAAACATTACAGGAAAGTGGAATAAAACAGCATTCTTATTTAACATGGCTGAAGTATAAACAAAATAATTTCAATACCATTTAAGCATGAAAGCAGCTTTGGAAAATATTAAATCGGATGATTACCTAGAGTTGAACGAGCTTCATTTGTATTTGCTCCTGTTTAATAAAACTGCAGTATTTCAATCACAAATATATTCACTCTCAAGGACAAGTAAGGAGCCGGCATGATGTTATATTCTTTGATATGTTGCTTTGGAGATTTTCTTTTTCTTTACTTGGCACGTGCGAGACACAAAATGATATAAACTACTTATGGTGGAGCTTTTAAATTCTAAGCACACCTTATTGTTCATGAAGGCCTTGAGGCACTGAATGAGTTTATGCTGGTTCTTCTTGTCAATGTTCTCTTGCCTGAGGAAAAGAGAATCAGAGAATAAAGAGAAAGATAAGAGAGTGTGAATGAGCAATCCAAAAGCACTGAAGAAAGGGAATTTCTTAAGATGACGATGTTAGAAAGTCAGCATAACTTACTGTTTCTTGTCAAGAAGCCTCTCCAGCACATCCAAAAGCAGACCGAGACCTTCATGGCCAAAGTTATTCACCCAGCTAAAAACAGAAAGAGACAGGCAAAGAACTGTGTTAGAATGCATAAACTCACTAACAAGTACCGAGGAGAGAGAAGACATTTCGTTTTTTCCCCCACTGCATTAAAAGTCATTAAAACATTTTCTTTAACAGACAGTTAACTTACAGTGCTTGGCCACTTTTTAAAAAAAAAAAACTATGGATTCACCTGATTAACACACTTCTGAAAAAAGATCCAACTAAGAATGTCGCGCTGCAAATGAAAGCAAATGCAAATGAAAGAACTCTTTGTGTGTGGTGCCTTAAGGCAACTTGTGCAGGTCATTCGCTCCAAAAGAAAGATAAAGCAATGCATGGGAGATAACAGTAAAACTGATAATGGATTGTGTAAGATAATTGGCTATAAAACACAATGTATCTGGAGACATTAAATGATCTGGGGGGGATAAGAATAGGGAAAGAGAGAGAAAGAGCGAGAGAGCTAAGCAGCATGTGATCGCATTTAGAGTATGCCATTAACATCACTTGTTCTTCGCTCCAGACTGTCAATAAAGCCAAATACATGGGGTAGTTTGTTGCAATAAAGGACCATGAGTCAATAAGTTATTCATTTCTTTTTGATAATCATAGTGCACAATGCAACATGCATATTAAAGTCATTTGTATAAACCCATATGGTCACATAAGACCCTCAATTAGAGGTGATGCCTGTAGCCTAGAGCAGTTTAAGAAAACTAAAATGCACTTTTCAAAGATCCGCAATTAAATTAGTCTAAAATTACAAAGACAGAGGCTCACCATGCCATTACTCAAAATTCATTACCGACCCAGCAAACTCAATTTGAAACTTATTACCATTTGCTGTACAGTACATTATAATGGCCTGATTTGTTAATAAAACATGTTAACAAAACAGTATAATGTGCAAAATTTATACCCATCTGTTTACAGGGGGCTTGTCGTTTATTGTTTCCAATTTTGTCTCATCGCTGTTCAACTGTTTGTTGAAAGAAAAAGCACAGTTTGAGGTATTTAATGAAAAATGAGATCTTCGTGAGCAACCTTACCAAGCTTTGAAACATAAAAGCAGTGCTGCTGCTGCTGCGGAGCTGGCCGGTGGAAATGAGGGATGCAAGAACGACGTGGTTGACTGTGTCTAATTCACTTACAACAACAGTGTGGGTTATGGTTTCATATGAGTGTTGAAAACATATGAGGCAGTGTGGTGAGACCCAGCGAAACCTTAGCCAGCACCGACATTGTACCGCTGTGGTCATGTCACTCAACAACACTCTAACCACACTCAACCTGAATTACCAAGCAAACAAGATTTCACAGAGAGATGAGCAGTAGCCAACACTGGATTGAGCTGTTCAGGCAATTCGTAGGACAATCTGAAAAAGCTAACTCACCACCTAATACATCAGCATGTTTAGTTTCCTCCAATTTTCATATTTTGGTTGAATTTACAAGTCTCCAATACTGTCAATAATAAATAAATAACTGTTTTTAATTGCTGCAAGTGCATTTAGGCATTGAAACATTGTAATGTTCAGCATGGAAAGAGGATACATTATGAGATTTTAGATTTTGAATTATCATTTAGCATAAATTATATTGCAGTCCTAATCATGGAAGTCTCTTCAAGAGATGTTAACCAAATTTAATGCATAAATCCCCCCCCCCCCCCAAAAAAGTGTCATTCGAAAAACACATTAGAAATTCCTGAGGGAATACGTGGCTCGAAAACGCTCATTCTCTTCCAGGTTTTAGGACTACAAATTGAACAGCTCTATAAACTTGTATTGCAGTTAATTCAAATTCAATTTAAGAAATCACATAAATCTATGCTTATGCCACTAACAAGAATGAAAATGAGAGGAAATCGTTATTTCAAAAGATAACCATGTCAGTAAAAGACGATTGAATTTAAGACATCAGATGTTTTTGGGTTTTTTTTTCATCACTCTTTTAAGTGCATTCTCTCAACAGTTAATACATTCGAGATTAATTTAGCAAGAAAAAATCTTCACCTAATTTACTGTCTGCCTGTCTATCTGCAAGTCCATCTTACCTGTTACCTAAACCCCTGAGTAAACAACGCATCATTTCCTGTCAGATCAGCTCATCAGTGACCTACCCACACTCCATGGCGTGGACCCAACAATTTGATTTAGACTTATTCATGAAATATTGATTGGGATAATCCTGGAGTTAAGTGGCAGCAAAACGCCAGCAGAGTTACTTGACACAGGCAAATACATTTTCTGGGTTAAATGAAACATGCAAGGCCTGTTAAAAAATACATGTAATAACATTAACCATTGCTACATAGACATACTGCTTAAAAATCAATAAACTGACAATGCTTAACCTTTCAGAGCATAATGCTTGAAGTAATACATAAACACTGATGGTGAAATATGCATGTTTACTTTAGCAATGACAAAATAGTATTAAGCCAATTCAATTCAATGGAAAAACAACAACAGTTGTGACAATGCAAGTTGTAGTGCAATCATAATTAAGTTTGACATTCAATTTGCAATCACAGAGACATTATCCTGCTATCGTGAACATGATATAATAAACTGCAAACGTGAAAAATCATTAATGATCATCAGCAGGGGTGTATTGTATAACACCACTCAACGTTCTAAATGTTGGTTAACTGCCTTATGTTACCCGCAGGTTATTCCTCTGACCCCCCTGCCTTTATTTTCAGAACCCTCTAATGTCAACCAAAAGCCTGGCTGTCGAGTCTGACATTGTTATTGTACTTGAAGAAGCTCTAGAGTGTTGTGTCATTGAGAACACTCTACGAGAGCAATGCCTTTCAAATTGTATTAGGGCTAAGCCATGGACGGTCTCATTCGGCTGCCCGTGGCCTATTCAGCACTGCTCTATTCCACTCGAGGCCCTCTGCTCCTAGCAACAAATTGCTCTCAACATTTCAACCCACCACTGAGCACCAGAACAGTTAGTCACTGACTAAATATTGCAACTGAGGTCTTTCTGCTGTTCATGACAATGTCCATGACTCTGAGTGATGCTGAAATCACAGGGAGGCTCAAGGCAAGGCTGAGAAAAGACTGACTTGCACTGATTTACAATATCTTTGAAATGTCAGAAATGCCAATAAATGAATGAATGAATCACAATATAAAAAAATATATAAAAATTAGAGGTTATCCATTATAATGTGGCACATTCATCCTTCTAGAATGATCTCAACTTAATCCTTTCACCCAAGTTTTAACCTGTCTTCTGTTAACTGTGAAATCTAACATGGATAAAGCACATTCATGCTTAAAGGCCATGACATACTTGAGGAAGCAGATGAAAGGTGAACATAAGCGTGCAACTAAGATTAGACTGAAAAAGAGCAGCACATTTTAATCTACACAGTAATTAAAAAAAGGACAAAAGGTCTACAAGTATGAGCTACAAACTTAGTAACCACAACATTTCAAATTAATTATATTTGCTGGAATATTTCCAGTCAGACATTTCTTCATTCTGCTCTAATGAAGACTGTATTTTCTGCTTTTCTGTTTATCCCATGGTTGTTATTTTGATGACAAGGCGAAAATTTGTTTACCACTGCCCTTTTGATATGTCTCTTCAAATGAATATGAAAAGTCTTAATTATCTGTGCAGGGTAGTGAGTGATGGAGACGCAAAAAGGGAATGGGTAAAAAAAAAAAAATGCTTGGCTGATTTCATCACTATTGTGAAGTGGACAGACACGGGAGAGGCCTGTCTTCTCACAGAGCTTTTTTCCGACGCATGACAGATACTGGGTTTTGGAGCGTTAAACGGGGACTGAACCCAGTGGCACGCTCGAAGAACAATATCCCTGGTGTCAGCGTTCTGTGATGTGTCTGCCACACACTTTAGAAGGAAGGCACTGGGGCAAGAACCTGCTCCGCTTAAAAGAGCCGCTGTTCCCTCTAATGGCATTTGGATCCCAGCAGGAGTCTCAATACAGCCACAATGACTGCACATCAAACCACATCAATGCCAGCTCCGCTTCTCTCTAGAACTGTAGGCTAGGAATATAGGGTCAAAATAACAAAGAAATAGCAGAAGGTAGCAAAAGCGTGTGTTCGTGATAAAGCAAGAAGCAGTAGCTCTTTAAAATAGTTGGGAATATGCTTATGCGATGACTGATCAACTGCATTAACCAAATAAATGATTGAAAAAAAACAAGCAAAACAAAGCAAAAGAAAAGAAAAGAAAAACTAAACTGAACAGATCTGAAGAAAACAAAACAAAACAAATATGTGAAGTAAAAAAAAAACAAAAAAAACATACTGTATACATATTTTTTTGTTTTTCTGTATATGCATATGCCATTGATTTATTTGTAAATGGATTTTTTTTTTTCCTGTCTGCTGCGTTTGACGTCACATCTCAGTTTTGTTGCTAACGCAAACAGATAGCTTTCAACAGATATTAAAAACCTTCTTGTCCTTGTCTCCCGGTCTTCCTTCAACACTTTCTCACGCTAATGTGCAATCATTTTAATGATCATTTTAATCATTCTTGTGTTAGTGCGAATCAAATCAGAGCTTTATTTCCTGTGTGCTAAATCGTTTGTTGAGCTATGAGGGAGCTGACCCAATCTGAGCCGGGGCGGGGCAGTTTAACTTAATTCACCAGAGGCCATAAATATTTTAGACTTAAGTTCAAACATCTGGTATTATTGATCTGCTGGTGAAGTATGTCAGAGTGCGGGCAGACAGGGACAAGGGAATCAGTCATGACAGTCACCTCGAATGCTAATGGATTTAGCGATTCCCTCGTTCAGAAGTCAATGGTGGAGTGTGTGCGCTCACTGCGGCTTTTCACGCTGCCAAAGGACTGATGTGGGCTGTCACTCAGAAACATGTAGGTCACCTGCTCCTCAATCTCCTGACCCAAATAACTCAAAAACATCAGTGTGCTAGAAGAAAAATACATCTAAAAATACTCTAATACGGAGCACTGACATATAATCTATCTATATCACACTTGCTTGTAATGCTTGTCATGGAATTACAGAATTGTAATACTTGCACCAAAAAAAAAAAAACCTGAAAAAAGAAATCCATATTAGTCAGATCACTCTACCGCAATATGTCATTTCAGCGTGAGACAAGCCCCCAAAACCCTCCATAAAAGGTGAGAAGGCTTGACAAAACAATTAATAACAAGAGAGGATGCGGCGAAAATCACAGACAGCCCAAAGATATTGAATTTAGCGTGGCAGAATACTAATTTTCCCCATGTACCTGCGCAATACCATTTCTCACTTAAATCAATATGGAATTCAAATCAGATATCTGAATTATGTATGCCTTGCTGCAGGGCTCCACCGATACGGCTAGCTTTGAGGTTAACAGATGGTGGCATAAAATGAAATGGGCATCCCGCTTAAAATATACCCAGTCACGAAGGACATCAGGATTGGTGGGTTCCTTTACTGCCTCGGAAAAAGCTCTTCTGTAGCGGCAGATGTGGCCACTGCTTCTATTAGTCGCTCTATAACAAAGTCTCAGGTACACCGCCTCGCACAAACACAAAAGGCTTGACAGGGCATGCAGGGCTATGATGGCTAAATGCCTGTTCAATAATCTTC
Source organism: Enteromius unitaeniatus (assembly GCA_032359435.1). Taxonomy (NCBI): domain Eukaryota; kingdom Metazoa; phylum Chordata; class Actinopteri; order Cypriniformes; family Cyprinidae; genus Enteromius; species Enteromius unitaeniatus. The sequence continues at coordinate 2,979,780 of JAUMHI010000012.1, forward strand.
ACGAAGAAAATAAAGTGTCTATTTTTACAGGCAGCTTAGCCATAGTGGCAGAAGACCTAATAAAGAATGTGTCCAATCAAACTCTGGGTCTCACATAGTGATAAACAACATAATTAGTAAGTTGCACAAACGCAACCCAGAAATAACTTCACTTATGAACTCATTAAAATAAAAACACTTGCAGAAAACAGTTAAAAAGTGGTTACTTTCGTCATTAGGCTGAAATGAATCAAGATGAAAACATTGAATCTGGCATCGCAGCTGTGCAAGTATGAATTGATAATTTGTCCGACTTCAGCCCTTTATTTCTCCTTGACGCGGGCTGGATCAGGGGAGCTGATCCAGAGCCTGAGGGCCAGAACTAGGTTTCTAATAACATTTGGAGTCTGTAGAGAGAGAGAGAGCAGAAACTAGCCGCACCGCACAGGAAAAATGACCTTAACAGAGCGCCACACCTCCCTCTCTCCCTCTCTCCCTCTCTCTCTCTCTCTCTCCAACTACAACAATGTAGACAATTTATTGCACGGACCAACAGGTGAAGTTTTGATAACTTTCTCAGAGTAACTCCGCATACAGTAACTCTAAAGATGTTTGAAGTTTTACCTCTAAAGACTGTAGCCTGTCTGCTTCCAATCTTCTGACCTTGACAGTGAGGAAACTACATCCCAGGACCACAAAGTAAAATATGATCACCCAGACAGTTATTTCCCAGTACTTATACACTATTAATCAAAGCTGTCTTCTGAGACAGAATTGTCCAATAATTCAAAATGTATTTTATAAAAATATGAACACACTTTCAGCATCACAATATCAGTTTTAGCAGTACATGAGTGTATTTTCTTTCCTTTACACCTGTCAAAACATATTTAGAAAATCAATTATGTATGATGGACAAGAGTGTCTAGCCAAAGAAATAAAAGTTTAAACAGCAGATTCGCATTATAAACAATATTTGACAACCTGCATTGGCTTGTCTACATTTCCCGCCATTATCCATCATGACAATTTTGGCTGCCTGTTATATTAATACAATTCCTTTAAGCAGCCTCAGCGAAACATATGTCAACCATACAAACACAAAACATTCAATATGTGAATTTATTATATTAGTAAGCTCTATTCCAAAACTCGAACGTGACTACATCCCATCAATCATGCATCCTTATAAGTGACAGACTAAGAACAATAACACAAAAATTTTAATCGATTACTACTTTTAAATCAACATGTACTCCTATTGACAAAATTACGTTACGTTTGTCAGAATTTAATTTAATTAAACTTAGAGTAGGTTTCATTGGTTATTTATATGTTTATTTATATTTTATTTACTTTTTTTAAAGATCGGGTCAGCATGCCTTAACAGATGTACTGGTCGAGATCTGTTAGTTTTAAATAGTTACTATAATACTGTAATTATGATGATATAATTGCTATAAAAAATGTAATTTAAAAATACAATTTGAAATACTGCTTTGGAAACTGAAATGAAATATGTTCTAAAATTACGAAAGATAAATTAGTTATAAATTATTGCTAAACAGAAATATAAAAAAATATATAAAATGAAGGATAATTAAAAAGCACATTAAAAATACTAAAATACCACTTAATGATAGATATTAGTACACAACAGATGTATTGAATGGTTTAGAGATGGCTTCAATGCATGATTTGTTTTAATGATTTATTCAAATATGTTTTCATAGATTGTGTTGTCCATAAAATCAGAAAATAAAAGCCCGCTTTGCCTAGGGCATTTCCAAACTTTTGGCAGGCACTAGATCATAGTTATCTCTCTCTCCTTACTGGATAAATACAGATGCAATGCATTATGGGAATGCCTAATAAGAATGCATGTGCTGCCTGTAATTGACTTACATTGCTTCCTTGACTTTTTGGAAGCAACATAACTAGGATGCTTACCTTTTGGAATAGACAAAAGACCTGATGCCTTAAATACTGCCAGCATACACATTCAAACAAAGTAGCGATAGTGATAGTTGGATGTGCGCTTCTAAGCAGTCTGGTGCTTAAAAGAACACACATTGTGACACCTGGAGTGTGATTGTTTCATAGTCTACCATTTGGTACTCATCCGAAGCCTCGAGTAGGGCTACAGCCTTTAGGATCTGAGGCTGAACGGATTCCTGTTAAGGAGTATCAAATCTTCAAAGGCACTAATAAGCCCATTACCTCCCGCACATGTGTCCACGGGCGCTCAGCGAAGGACGGCCGCATAGGCAGAATGATGGATTCACAAGCTCTGTGGGGCGGCTGGTAGTGTCAGCACATCTTCACTCCAATACACATCTCTGCTTCCTCAGGCTCATGTCCCACACTGCTAACTACAACACATGGCTAGCTTACATTCAAATCCTACACTGGAAAATAAATAAATAAATAAAGAAGTACTACTACTACTTCTATAAAAAAATAAAAAAAAAACCTAAGGGAAAAAACAGCAACTCCACCATGAAGATTTGGACATAATGAAAAGTTGGAGCCAAGTTCAGGTTTGTCTGATTTTCTCCGGCGCATATCTTTGAGCCTGCAGATTCAATACGGAAGTCACAGCTGGGATTTAAAGTGGAGTGTAAAAGCGGAGAGCGTAATACCGAGGGCTTAGCACAAGAAAGTGAAAAGTCAAGCCCTTTAGAGTTCTGACGAGTGCAGCGGGGCCATGTCGTGGACGAAACGCGAATTCCTACTGGTGATGCATTGATGAAGAATCTGCGCAGCCTGCGCGCCACTGGAGATCTCTTATTGCCCATCAGTGTGTGGAAGCGCAAGATCCATCTGAGGTGTTGGAATGGATGACAAAGCTGGAGGGTTTTATGCATGAGTGGGTGTTAAGAAAGTTCTGGATTACTTCTTGCATTGTAATATTGTTTCTGCACTACATTGCAAGCCTGTGGCACTGTTTGTACAGCTGCATCAGAAAGAAATAAAAACAAGAGACAACGAAAGCATGAGAACGGCAAGGAGAAATCGCTGCCATTAGTTACAGTGCATATTAACTCTCCATTAAAGAGGAAATAAGACCAAATGATTATCTGTTAGTCTGCATTTTGGCAAGTTTGAGAATTCAGAGTTAATGAAACAAGACTACTAGTGTGAGAGAATGATGGATACGTAGTGAGAAATTTTAGTCTACCAACATTAGCAGGGGAGGATTGATAGAAAAAAAAAAGAGGGGGGGGGGAGAAGTGAAATGTTGAAGAAATAAAGCTGCATCCGCCCCAAGCAGTGCCATCTGCGTATAGATGTGTGAGGCTGTGAGCTCCACACCTGTGAGGGACCACTGGGAAATGAGTCTTCTTCAACCCAGCAGCCACCTGGACAGCCAAACAGGTGCTCAACCCAAACAATTAAACTATTACATAAAAACAGGCCAACCAATGAGAGGAGATAAGCAGACAGTGACAAGACCTCAGATCTTCATACTTACACCTATTGTAAATCAATGTACAAAGCATATTTGATTAATAAAACGTTTACAATTAAGAATTATTTTATTTTAAGTGCATTTCAATACAATTTATACTTTACAGCATTTCTGTTAATGATCATCATTATCAATTTGGCCCAAGCTTAGATTTAAAAAGTAATGCTTACAATAAACTATATTAGAAAGCTTAAAATACATTATTAAACAGTAATTTTCAAATAAAGCGCATGTATTATTTGAGATGTATTTATAAATAAATTAAAAAAAAAAATACAGTCATTTTAGATTTCTTATGCCATTTCTTTGTCATAGTGGCTAGTATTTTTAATTAACTTTCATGTTGTCTATTGAGCTTAACTTGAATTGATCAAGGAATATTCTTTTCTAATACTCAAGGACAGACATCTCTGATAGATAATAGCCCCATGACCTTCTTTATGCACATTTACACCATCATCAATGTGATTTGTACCAATCTGGGTTTTTTATTTTATATACTACAGCATATCCCAAACATCACAAAAAGATGGGAATGGAAACCTGAAATGTAAAGTCAAAACAGAGCATGTGTTTTCATGATAATCCATGCAGAATAACAATAGATTTGTCCTGTGACAAACTTCAAAACCTTCTGATATTATTAGTATTCCATTCCATTAAAGGCAACATTATTTAAAAGAACGTTTGACAATTTTATTATTTTACACCCATTAATAAACTTCAACCCCATTTCTGCACTTCCAGTTTGATCATTATGGAACAAAACATGTTGCAGGAATCATCACTTAAAAAGAAATTCACACTCTAACATATTTCTTGCAGAGGACAGAGATAAGGTACGAACGGTCTCATGAGTAATTGCACCTTGGCAAAGTGAAGGAACTCGGGGTCATTTTCATCACAAATTAATTTTTCATGCAGCACATGCTGTGGCTTCATGTCCAAACATTTCAAACTTGCACATACTTAAAAAAAAAAAAAAAAAAAGTCAGGTCCCATAGTAATTAAGTGGACACCTAACTTTCTCTCATCTGTGTGGGATGGTACAGGTCTAGCTGTTCTTTGATATCTTGATCTAAAGAAACTACTTTTACGATATGTAACACCTCCACCTCAAATTGTCTTTAGATGGTCCTTGCAAATCGAATAAAGCTGAAACTGCACAAGAAACTGTCCACTAATGCAAACAGCACCGCATCATGTTCTTGTCATTGAAGCGAATGTCTACATAAACCCAGAACACTGTAAAGGTTACATTAACATAAAGTATTCAGCGCAAAGGTGGATATTGTGTTTTGTGATCCGTAATAATTAGCTCCACTCATATTAACCACAATTCAAACAAGCCTGTGAGAAGCTTCTTAAGAGCATTCTTTCAGTGTGCTTAAAAGACAAAAAAAAAAAAAAAAATGGACAGACTGAGGTAAAAGGTGAATGATATCACCACATCGAGTATGTCACCCCAGGGTGCTTCTCTCTGAGCAAGACCTGACCTTCAGTGGGTGAGTGAGACACCAATCGGCACCCCTCTCTGACTACGTACTCACAAGTTCAGCCATTTGCAAATGCCTGGAGGGTGGTCCTGGCCTCGCCGGCCCCTCAGCGCAAACTGCCCTTTTACCGAGAGGAAGTGCTGACGCCACTCGTCTTCAGCCAGCAAGTTTGATCATTACAAACAACCTGTCCTCATGGGGGTACGAAGTGCGGGCTTCTCAAAGAACAATGCTCTGTATCCATTCCCCATGATTAATGGCTAACGGTGGAGTAAATAATTGGATGCACGGGGCCCTGACGCCACACTGTGATGATCTGATAAAGACAACAGAACGAGATGCCATCCCTTCATTTAATTAGGGCAATAACAAGAGATTACCTTGAGGCGCAGTGTTCTACAACTCACATTCTAGATTATGTGTTCTGTGACAGGAAAACAATAGCAAAGTCATTTCGGTGTTTGTGTTCCTTTGACTCACTGCACTGTACCGCCATCCGGGGAGAAGGGCAGGGGCGTCTATTAATTGCTTTCCAGTGCAATCACATCTGTTGAGAGCATGGTGCTTAATGCCATCGGATCAAATAGCGGTTCCGCTCGGGTCCTTTCTCCCACTGCGCTACAGTGGACCTAAAAAGATCGTCTGCCTGCCAATTGTGTGATGACCACTTTATATGCTGCGCTCATTGATTCACATTAAGAGCCATCTCTCAGACAGTGCTCTGCTAAATTATTGAGAGAGTCTGCTGTCACATAGTGTTCCTCTGAGCTACTGGGACCAAATTAAATGTAAAAATTCCGTCCATGAGAGGGGAGGTGAGACGACTTTCTGGGAGAGCAGGCGGGGGAAACTGAGTTGGGTCTTATTATGAATGAATGAGAGGAGAAAAAAAATAAATCAAATTGAAGAAGGGGAGAAAACACCGAAAATTATTTTGAGCACTACTGTACATTAGGCATGATCAGAACAGATTAAGAAAACAGTCGAGAAACAACGGGATACGCAATTTACTGGAGGGACTTGAAAGCGAAGCCGTCTGGTCTTGTAGTGGTGGTGGGTGCGCTTATTAACGTTTCAGAGAATGGCTGGCTGTCTGAAGTGTTAAAAAAAGGATTTCCTATCTATTAGAGCTTAATAGATAGAGAGGGGGAGATGACAGGGCCGGGGCTCAAAGTGACTGGTGGATACACTCATTTAGTCGGTCCATGCTATGGGCCACGCTCATTTAACCAGAATTGGGGATCCATACGGACCGGAGGTTAAAAGACTCATTGACAGATTTCCAATTAGCATCCTGAAAGAAATCCGCCACGATTGCCGTTGTGCAGACAGAAAATGAGGTTTAACTTTTCTTCTGACAGTCGGAAGGTGGTTGGAGGTGGCTGAAATGAGTGTTGATATGACACAGTTTCTCATCAGAATGTGGAGAGAATGAAACGGTTATTGCTGTGGACAGAGTGTGTGATAAATGACTGACTGACCTGACGGGGTTGCTGGTCAAGGACACTCTCAGGGACTCCAGGCAGTTGAGCAGTTTGTCTTCGGAGATGCCTGAGCGCAGCTCGTGCACATACTCCTGTGACGAGAGAGTACACTCGTGCTTGCTGTTCCTCAGTCCACCCTGCGGGAACGAGACACATTAAGGGATCAGCCACTGCACCGCTGCGCTTTACACCCTGTTAGGCCTGTCACACATTAATTACCACATCTGTATTAGACTCGATCATCGCTGGAGTTCATGAGCTTCCTAAGAAAGCTCTCTCTGCTGCTACTTGCTATGTTGACTTTTTCAGCTTTATTTCGACAATAAATGAGCAAAAGCATTGGAATCCTCATCATTCGACGACAAGCAGAAAATAGTAGGAGGGGGAAGTAGTTACCAACACCTGATTTGTGGATGAGGCAGCGCCCCTGTGCTCCCAGCTGTATCCCAGTCTCCAGCAGGTGAGAATGATTACTAACACTCCATAACTGCAGACTCACTTCCTCCCTAAATCAGCAGACTGCCCACCCACAGCACTGACTGACACAGAGCTAGCAGTTAGACTAGTCAGCAGGAGATGCCTCATGCTAATTCTACAGCACACACACACACACACACAAAGTAATGGGAAATGCTCCCACACACAATATAAAAACAGCAGCATAAAGTGCTTATTAAAATATTATATGTTTGTGCTGATATAGAGAGAATGCTGTTGTTGGGCACTCAATGGTCATATTCACATAGCTGCAGCAGAATACTGCTGTCGGTCATGTTGGGGAGCTAAATATGGTTCATATGCATTCATATACATTTTATGAAAAGTGACAACTGTGTAACATGAATTAACTTGGTTATTGCCATTAACTCAGACAAGCTTTACAGAACATCTCGTTAGAATAAACAGGAACAAACTGCTTGACAAATGCTTAAAATATGGTAAAAACTGACCAATGGACATAATTTGTTCAAATACTGAAAAGTTTTTTTTTTGTTGTTTTTTTTTTAATGTTAAGTGAATGCAGAGACTACAGATCAGTATCCAATCCTAAAAAGTTGAAAGTGATTACAAGTTAAATAATTATTTTAAACATACAATGGTTTCTAAAGTTTCTACACAGTATTTAATGTATGGTTCTGTGACGTCTTTAGTTATTATTCACATTATATATATATATATATATATATATATATAAAATGGGATTAATTTAGTAACACTAACTTAACACACACAAAACAAGAAACTTAATTTATGTAACACTTACAGTAAGGTTCATTGGTTAACATTAGTTAACATGAACTAAGAATGAATAATACTTCTACAACATTTAGTTAATCAGTTAATGTTAATTAAGCATTTACTAATGCGTTATTAAAATCACAGGTTGCGTTTGTTAACATTAGTAAATGAACTGTGAACTAACATGACAATGAGAAACTGTATTTTCATTAACAAACATTAACAAAGATGAATAAATAGCTTAATAAATGCATTATTCATTGTTTGTTCGTGTTAGTTAATATGCTACCTCATGATAACACAGGACACCTTACTGTAAAGTGTTACAATAAAACAGTAAAATTAAGAATAAAATACATTTTCTAAAAGTATACTGTACATGACAGTGAATTTTATTCACTGATACATGTTCTACTCATAATCCCACACTTTAAATCTTTGAACATAATACATACACTACATTTTTTATTGTCCTATTTACTTTGTGGTTCATCTGTTTGCTTTGCACAGTTGTAGAACATTAACCAAGCCCCGTTATATAAAATAAAACATCACTATGAACAAGCAACAGATAAAATACTAAAGAACAAATCATTTTAGTTACGGGTGGGATGTCTTACCATCACCTTCTACCTATATAACCAGGCCTAGGTGGATTTATTCACGACGCTCGCGCATACAAAAATCAATTTCTGTGCAAGCTGCCAAGCTCGTACGTTTTTGTGACTACTTTCTTCACTCTCTTGCGTTAGACAGACAGAGTGAAGATTGTCAATCTGTTACCTGCACTGCACCCCTTGGGCAAAAGAAACGAAAGTGTGCGATGCATTCCACTTTTCACATACCACATCATTCTTATTCTTGTCATTTTACTTCGGTTTCCTTTATTTTTATAGATTTTTTTTTATTTATTTCACAGTTGTGTTCACTCGTATCCAAGTCATCCATGTGTTTCTTTTTCTTTTTGAAGCTGTTTTCTATCCGTATGTTCTGAAAACAACAACCTGCCAAACGAGGCAGAGGAAAAAGAAGAGGGCGGCAGAGCACAGGGTGGGCTGTCAAAGTCACCCGTGTAGACGGAGGGATGAATTAATGCAGACAGAGAAGTATGTAGGGAAGTATGGAGCGAGTATTAGCGGTTTCTTCCCCGGTACGAATGTGCTTTAATGTCGTCGTCCCAGGATGTGGCTTCCCCAGCAGGCAAGCTGCACTAATAGGCAGTCTTGGAGGAATAAACAGGGTATCTTTGTGATGGAGTCCCATTTCTGCTCTGTCGAGGCGCAGCGAAAAAACTCCGACACGGGCGGCAGCGCTGGTTTATATAGCAACAGAAAAATAAATGAGCCATTACTATAGGCAAGTAGGGGGTTGCGATGGGGAGACACTGTACGTGTTGAGTCTGCAGAAATGTGTAAACATGGCAGACAGTGCAGTGATTTACTCTGGTGCGATCAGCAGGTGTTAGCATTAGATTTTAAGCAGTTGGTTAAACGTAGGCGGTGGTTTAGAACAACATGACGGGTTGTTGTTGCAATAAAAGCGGCCTTGATGTTGACTGGCAGCTGTGAATCTGCACTGACCTTGTGTATTCTGGTACCATCATTTGTGTGAATAAGATGTTCAAAAAGAAGCAGTGCTGTGCAAAGTTCCTACATGACTACTATAAAAAAAAAAGGGATCCAACTACTCTATAAATTGATGCGAACTCACTTAGTCCATTTTCACTCTCTATATTTCTCACTAGAGTATAAGAACGATTTTTTTTTTCTAAGCACATCTGAGGCACTCAGGTTGAAGCGATTTGGCTCTTTCTTCTCAGGCAGGTCCTCATACTTGAATTTGTCTTGATCTGGATCCAACTAAAGATCACTCGGATCATCTGCCTCTATAGTTCAGATGAGGGAATCCAAGGGACCAGATATGACTGGTGTGCTTACCTGCCTGATAAAAGTAATGGGGGGTGTGTGTGTGCAAGAGAGGTTATTACTTCCCTCATTACTGTCTCTAGTTACTGTAGTTGCCCCTGGCTCTTTCCAGACCTGCTGCAGACAGCCATCTCAAATTCACTGAACCACAGGCAGAGCTGCTCTCCGTCTCAATGTGAGAGGAATCTCATGATGGCTGCGCAACTATGACTGAATCTTTATATTATCCAGATTATCATTGTGTTGAAGGAGCAAAAGGTACCTGTAACTTTTCTGTTCTGCATAACATCTGCTTAAGGGTTTGTTCAAATCCCTAACGAACTTTGTATTATATTTTGGCACACTACTCATACCAGATGAACCAATATTCAGTTGTTGTTTGTTTTTTTGTTTTGTTTTGTTTTTTCCCCCCATTTTTCCCCCCCTAATTTTGAGATTTGTCAAAGATTCAATTTAACGGTGTTATAAATTCAGTATTTAAAAAAAAAAATAAAATACCTTCAAGTGTAAATGATATGATGACAGAGCTAATGTAAATTACAGAAAAAGTATTTACATATATACAAACAGGCTTTCGCTGAGAAAGTGTAACATTAAAATTTGAATTGAAATCATTATATATATATATATATATATATATATATAATTTTTTTTTTTTTTTTTATATATATATATATTTTTTTTTTATAAATGTTATGGTTCTGCCCTTGCCAAAAACGCTCAAGAACCCTCAATATAACCCACTCACAGGCATGAAAATGGGTCAGGGTTGTGGCCTCTGATGGGACCTGAAGGTGGGGGGACTAAATATCACAGACTCATTGCTTGCTGCTGTAACTTAACTTGTTTATTCTTCCATCGTGATTGACAGTCAAGTTTTTTTGTTCGTTTGTTTTTTTGGGCAAAAGAAATCAAGTGTTTTCTACCATTATCGAAAAACATACCATCACCTACAAATGCTATTTGTTATTGCAGACAAGAGTATGCCAGAAAAAAAAAAAACATGTGATAAAAGTTTCCCTTTGCCAATTTTACAGTAGCCAAATAAGTTGAATGGAATAATAAGCCAAGCACAGGTTCTGAAAAAATACTGTATTGACATTTGTCCAAAGACATATGAATACAAATTTGAATGGTTTCTAGTAACAGACTGCAATAGATATCTCATCCTTCTAGGGTGCACCGGAGGAGTCGCTCAGCCCGCTGTGCAGGGGAAGCAATCTGCTCCAGCAACAGTACGGCACTACGCAACGGGGTTTTTATGCGTGGCGGAAAATTCTGCACGGTCAACGTGAGGTTCCCCAAGGGCCTTGCCGCAGGTACCGAAAAACCTTTACGGCTCAACAATCTGCCGCGGGAAGACTGCGAGGGGAGCTGTCTCGCGAACGAGAGGCAGGGCCTCACTGTAGCCACGGTCAGGCATTCGCAATGAACGCATGATTCATCCACGAACACTGCCCCAGTGTGATCTCAGCCCAGATACGTGAGGCAGTGATCGTGTCAGTCCAGAAAGGTGAGGAAACTACCCCCTGAATTTTGCCGAAAGGTGAGGGATTTTCATGCCTGCACTCAAGACAGGGAGTTTCTGGTTTCTCTATCTATTGACCTTTACCACTGGAAACCAAAGACAGGCCATAACATGCTGCTTAATGACCCTGGCCAGCTCAATCCGTTGGGATGATATCAACATTACACCAGACCACACTAATCATGCAGACAGCCACATCCACTGGTTCACTGTAATTGGGTTTCTGCTGTTGGCTGACGAGAACATGGGGGAATGGTCTGTGTGCGGGCACGCAGCACATAGAAAGAGAGAAAAAGAGAGACCGAGATAAGGAGTAGAGACCAACCAGCAGACTGATCGAGCGCTGGAGAGATAAAGAGAAGAAAAAGAGATAGACTTGGAAAGGAAGGGAGAGAGAGGAGAGGGAATCAGAGCTCAGTGCAAAGACCAATAAAGTCCTTCGACCAAGCCAAAAGTGTTCATCTCCGAGTCTTATTGAATCCTTATGTGTCAATAACAGCGGTTCCTGCCAAAAACAATAGTGAAGGGGACAATTACTTCAGTAAGCCTGTCAATTTCACTTTGGTACAGGGAGACCGGGTGGCTATAAGTGTGTATGTGTGTGTTTCTTCCTGACTGTAATACTGCCTTGGCAGTGAGAGAGTGCAACTATCGCAAAAGAAAGGGACGGGCCTGCTGCATTTCTCTGCACCTCTGCATCCTACACCCATTGATAATGAGACAGCGGCAAACTGACAGGTTGCACAGGGACCCGCCACTGGGTGCCACATGCTGTCACAAACAACTGTTACTATGAGGGGGACAAACAGGGGTCTTCCTCAAGGGGGCGCTAACTGGTTTTAAAAGTCAAATGCAAATGTAAGCCTGATGCAAACCATACACTGCAGAAAATATTTTTCTAGCTAAGATTTTGTTTGTTTCCAGGCAGAAAATGTAAAAAAAAAAAAATCTAGACAAGACATTTTCTAGACAAGTAAAAATTACTGTCTTGTTTTCAGAAAACTTGTTCTGCTTAATTTTGACATGTTTTTTTTTTTTTTCTCAAAACAAGAAATGCATTTTTGCAGTATATGACTTTTTTTTTTTTAATCTGAAATGAAAATGCAATGAGCGTCTGAAAAAATGTTTGTTCAAACCTACAGTATTAATCTAAAGTAAATCTGCTAAACAGCAACGGCAACAGTAAAACAGCTTAATATTTTTTGGAAATATCATTAACATTTAAAATAGCAGTTTTCTATTTTAATATATTTTTAAAAATGTATTTCTGTGATGCCATTTTAATATTCTAATATACAGATTTGGTACTAAAAAGAATTTCTTATTCATTATCAATTCTCTAAACAGTTGTTTTTTCTGTTCATATTTTTGTGGAAACATACTTTTTTTCAGGATTCTTTGATTAATAGAATGTTCGAAAGCATTTATTTGAAAACGAACACTGCTAATCTACCACTCTTTCCCATTTCTATGGAAACAGCCATTTTTTGCAATGACTTCCTGAATGATGTCATTATCCAGCTCTGTGAGCACAGGATGCTCCACAGTAATCTGGGTCCAGATCTGAATCTAGATCGGCAGATGCGCATCTGTTTGCAGTCAGATATGCGAAGGAGAGCATGATTACGAGCTGATGGAGGAGTGCGATAGCGGTGCGTCACACATTGTGGATGTAATTTATCTCTGTGTGAGGTCACCGCAGCGGAATAATTCTGCTAAATTACGCTTCGTAACTGAGTGTCACTTTAATAGGGAGTAAACAGATAACCTGCTGCCGCTACCCCTGTGACTCTATCTCTTCCACACTTTCCGTGACCTTGTCGAATATCGCAGACAGCAGTAAGGGACCATCAAAGTAAGAGAAGAAGTTATCATCAGTGTGCACCCATGAGCCTGACCATCAGGCACACACACAATAACAGGAGGTGACTTAAAAACTCATACGAAAAAAAATTATTAATTATTAATAAATACTACAGCAAAACTCCATGGAGAGAGCCGATATGCACACTATGAAACAGCGGGACCTTGAAATAATCTTTTGTGCATTTAATGTCTTGTGTGAATTAAATTATATTAATATTCGGATCCCTCCATAAACACCGAAATGATTGGTGATAATGGGGTTTTTAATTACCTCTTCTTTGTACATGATTAATGAAAATTACTGGAGTGCCCCACTGATCTTTTTGAAAAATAATACAGATATAATCGTTGCAATTAGTGCACATGAAGCCATATCAAAGCCAAGTGGTTGTGAATGTTTTATTCCATAATTTACTACTCATTAGTGCATGATTGACAGCTCTACGAGGGGGAGCCAGCACCTACTCCACAGGAAAACAAGCAAGCCTACAAAACAGAAGCGCACAAGGAAAACACACACACATAAACAAACAAAAAAAAGGATCCTGCTCTCAGTTTTTAGAGTCTGAAAGGTCAGCTGAATGCAGCATCAGTTGAGATGAATGGACAATAGCACCCATAGAAGGACCCTGAGGATATCCCCCTGCTACTCAATGATAAGTCTTTTGATGTGTCCAGGGAGCTGCACTCACTGGGTTATTTCCCATCAACACATGCAGCTTTGCACTTTCTCTATTTTTAAGAACACACAAGGAGCCGAGTCCCACAGGGAACACGGTCTACGTTGTCATAAAGGAGACGTGCCTTCCTGCTTACGAATAGCTAACTACTGATTTGTCACCTCAGCAAACATGGGCAGATGTTTAGATATTTAAGGCAAAGTTCTGTGTTCAAAACAAATTAAACACTACCGTGGCATCTGCAGCATGCTTTGTTTAAGCAGCACATGTTTCTGACTCACCCCCAAGACAAATGTGGAAAAAAAAAAAAAAGGAACATTTGTATTTTTAACTATAATTACTGTGAAATGTGTCGAATGAACAATCTACGGCGTACACATGAAAACGAATTTGTTCATTAAAGTCGTTTAACCCTGTATGAACTACTTGTATTACACTTTCTATTCCGGCACTTTATATTTATTACTGACTATTTTATTCACTAAAAAAGGGGGTTAAGAATCACGTTTTCAGGAAATTCGAAAAATAGGTTGAATGTCTTTTTTTGTCAAAATTAGGTTTTCATTTAATTATTATTCTTTAACATCTTGTCTATCATCTCTGAAAATATGGTGGCAAATTTCACACGCGTAGGGCAAAACAAAATTGTGATGATTTATTTAGGAAGTAGAAAACACTGTCTTTTTCTTATAAAAGCACTGCAGGTTGCCCAAACAATGTTATAATGGACTGTTGAACTATTTTTTCATGGTCAAGCTATGGATAAAATAAAAAGTTCCAGTTTTGGAAAGGGCTTTCATATAATATCAAAACCTAAAATTTCACCAAGTGTTGGGTTTTCCTAGATTGCATCACATATGAAGAGTTCAGACGCAAAAGCCTCTAAAATCCATGTTTGTCAAAAATGAGATAACGATACTGAGTGAATGCTCTCCACGCGCTGTAAGTTTTTATCAAGTACTTTTACGCCAAATCCCAGCCTCAAGTCACTAGGAAGTACCAGCACTGTCACAGAAACCTATACAAAGTAGCCAGAAAGAAATGCTAATTTTAAAAGAAGAGCGTCAGGCGTACTTCATATATAGATTGCATTAAATATGTATATATATAATTTTTTGTTCCCCAAGAACAAGCACATAAGACTTCTTTTTCAGTAAAATGAACAGGTCAAATGAAGAGTACTTCAGACTACAGTACATTAGTCTCACTATATAACTTCTAATTCACTAAAAAGAAATGGTTCCGAGAAGTCGTTTGTTCGTGAATCACACTATGCTGGTTCCTCTGAATATAAATGATTTGCTAAAAATAACCTGTTTGCTAAAGCTTATGAATCCAACTACACTGGTCAAGCTGTGGGTTTATGGTTCACCAATGGTTCAAAACAAAACAAATACTGTATGCTTTACATTGAATGTCCATTGGACAAGGTATTGTACTGGAATTAAATGTAAAATATGCAATATTTCAAAAGTACAAAGCAATAAGACCTAAACATTCGAAATAAATGTAAAGATATGAGCTACACATTTCTGCTCTTAAACTGTCTGGAATGGCCCAGTTTTCACTGTAAAGTGCACGGCAGTAAATGTGATATTTGCTTGTTTACTCGTTTAAAATACAGAAAGAGATAACATGACACAGATATTGCAAATTCCTGTTGAACCTGGAACACTCCATTAAATGCATCTGCTTCTGAGCTCCAGTCATGCGGCGTTTCACCCAGTCATAAACACTTAGCTGACTCAACACTACCAGTGTGTTATGTCACTTTTAAAATGGAAACCATCCAACAGCGAATCTCTTCACATCCTCCACCTGCGCATTAAAGCACTGATGCTCCCTTCGTTGAAAGCACACTATACAGCACAGGCAGGTGAGTGAAACCTAAATAAAAAACAATGCAAAAGCACAGCACTTACAAAGCTATCTGAATCACAATTCTACGTTCAAGGGGGAAAACACAGGTCTCGGGCACGAAGCCAAGCTATTTGAGGATGGCAAACAAAGTAATGGCTATGTGTTGATTAAAGAATGATTCCTGAAAGGCTTCATACAACAGCAGGTGGCACAGCATGATGAGATTACAGAATTAGAAGCTTTTCCGCCCATCATTCCAATGCAAACACAGATTCCTATACAATCCGCTTAATAGCCCCTTATTGGCCAAGGCTTGAGGGACCAAAATCGGCAGAACGCTAGCAGGTCAAACAATGACGCTAGACCCAAGACCACCCAAGGGTCAGCAAAGGTTTGGTCAGAAAAAAAAAGCAAAGAGTTATTATTGACTGGAACATCATGAACTAAGCAATTTATTCCAATTCTACACTAAGATTCTATAGAATGACCTTGTGCTTTCTCAAATAACAGGAAGCAAATTATGCAGGAAAATAATTGGCAAAAGATTATAATGTTTCAGAGTTCAGAGTATGCATTAACCTCTGTACTGCAGTCCTCAATAAACTGATTTAACATTCTCACAACTTATTGATGTATTTTTTTTCTTCTTTTTCTTAGCCTACCAGTCACATAAATGCTTTTCAAAGCAACAGAGCAGAGGCCAAAAAGACATGGTCTGTTTTTACTTTTTTTCCTTTTTTTAATAGATAAAAGCTGAAATGTCCAAATACAAAGCCCGCCACCGAAGACTCCACTGCTGCCAAAAGCAAAGCCTTCAAGTTCACATCAGCACCAAACACTAATTTTGCATCAGACAGCCCTAGACAGCTTGAGTTGCTCACTTCAGCAGGACTTTAACACATGACCGTTGTCTCGTCCATCGTTTTATCCTGACAAGGAAGCACACAACACACACTAGCCTCTTAAGATTCCTGCCATACAACAGCACCTGCAAAGGACATTCTTCATTTGTTTGCTCAGAGTAGCATGAAAGAATCTATAACTCCTAGGGTTTTTAAACTGAATTTAACACTAAAAATATATTTAACAAAAACAACAAATCTCATACTGTATTCAAAATGTCTCATTTAATAGCTTTATTTTTCATATTCATTTAAAATAGTGTAGAACTTTATTTTAAAAAGGGGTGTCAAAGTTTTAAATATGCATGCCTTTAAAATATATATTTAAAAAAATTATAAATTATATATAAGCAACATTTACATTTTCTATCTGCACAAGTCGAGGTGGCACAAACAAATATTCACTGAAATTTATTTGAAGGTGGTAAACAGTTATTGTGTGAGTCGTACAGTACTAGCACATTCTCTAAAAAATATGTTTGCATGAGACATCTGCGCCGCATCTTGTTGATAATTTCCATTTGGAGACCTGGGTCAGCAAGCAGCAGGCAGAAAGTGCAGTGGGCCTTGAGTGCTTTATTATCAGTTTAGACAGCAGATTATTGAAGAAGATGCCCTTCACTGTAAATTTTGTGGAAGTTTTGGAAGTCAAGTGAAGTGTGGACAAAGTCAGGCTGAAGTTTGTAGATGAAATTAGGCCATTTCCAAGCTCCCTCTTAAGATGAGGCAGAGAACGAGGGGGAAGGAAATCAAGTTAAAAACATTTCATCCCATGCAAAATGGATTCTGAGAAAAAATACAACTTTTATTTATTTTTTTAATCTAGAAATATGAAACTATCAATAAAACATTACTGAAGCCAGAGATATCTAAACACCTCTCAGTGCAACTCTGAAATTCATGGAAAGATGAGAGGACAAAACCAACCTGTTCCAAACAACTTGAGGCTGTTTACTGATAAATAAAATAAAATTCCGGAGATGAGGGCTGCCTCAATAAGCATGGCAAATGAATACATTAATAAAATATTTGGACATCAAAGACAGCTCTTCACAAAAATATATATTTGCTTTAAACACATTATGTTGAAATGGAAATAAAATATTGTCGCACTATAAAAAGGGGTTTTAAGACAATTGTTTGAAAATAAAAACTGCTTTATCTTACGCAAAGAACTGACATTGTTTTCCCTTATTACATTTCTAAAATGTTCTAATCTTGCAGTGGAAAAACAAGCTCTTGCACCGCAGTTAGCTGTGCATGAGGCGGGGAGTCATTTTTTTTTTTTTTTTTTTATCTTATCTCCTCGTTTTCACTAATCATGTCCAGCTCTCAGTGGCTCAGCAGTGCTGTGAATGTTTTACGCTCATAAACAAGCTTTCTTGCATTTTAATCAACCTTTTCAATTAGGAACTAATTAATACCTAACAGGAGGGACGCCTGTCACTTTGAGGATAAGTGAGACTCTACAAGACACTGTCTCACTATTAGCTCACTGAGACGGAGGAAGAGCGAGAAATTTAGTCGGAGCGAAAAAAAGACATTCCAACAACATATTTAAACATCTTTTATTGCCTATCCTGCATCTTGATGCAAGAAAACAGTATTAAGATCATGTTAGAAGCTCTGCCACCCATCTTAAATCTTGTCAGAAAGCAAAGACTAAAGAGGCGGTCTGTCTGTTGAGAAAAATCACTGCGGTTCTACTCGGCTACGCATCACACATCAAAAGAGCACCAGCGTTCATGGGAGGCTTGTGAGATAAAGCGGTGCTGTAATTTACAGACTCAATCAGCTGATTTCAAATATAAGGCGGCTTGTGAATGCAGTTTTAAATGTTTACAAAAGCGATTCACTGATGTCGAAGTACAGAGACAGTTTTTTTTGTCTTTTAAACATTTAACCATATGCCAACATTTCCTTAAAAGCAAATCAAAGTACAATTTCACAGTACACTTCATAGACTTTTATCACCTGGACAAAGTAAACTACCATAAAGAAAGTCATGCAGGTTTTAAACAACATATGGTTCAGTAAATGTTGAATTTTGGGTAGCTATCCCTTTGACTGGGTTTATTTTTAATGCACTAACAATGACTTGCAATGATAAAAACAGAGAAAAATGGAACAGTTTATGCTGTTAATACACTGAAAGTATATTTTGAAGGTCATTGAAAGCTAAAAGCGTACAGATACACAAAGAGACCACCCAAACTGGGTTGAAATTCTGCATTAGAGCACGAAGGGCTGGCATGAAAGTTTCTATTGCTGCTGAATTTATCATCCACAGAAATGTGGCTTCCTGCATGCCAGGTAGAGAAGAACGGGCTTTCAAGGTGATGTGCTGCACTGCATAGAGGAGTGTTTATTTCATCCTCTGGTCAATCAATTGAAAAGGGCAGTCAATCGAGCTCATAGTCTTAAAAGGTCCATGTGGACTTCCCTATTCAATAATCGTGAAAGAGAATATAGGCAGGTTCACTCGGGTAGCTTCGGCTGCACCTTGAAGGACACTAGAGCCCAATCAAGGCAAGCTGCACTTTTTAGTATATTCACACAGTGTCATAGACTGGTAAACAAGAGGCCCATTTAAAAGGTAAATCACAGCGGATCTCATTTGGGCTCAGCCGGAGTCTCGGCTGAATTGATTGTAGCATATGGGTCTAATGAACTGGCTCCTTTGCAGACAGCGGAGGGGTAGTGCCACCCAAACAGCCTTACTGGGCAGAAAGGCGAGAGTGAAAAAAATAAATGAGTACTGGTGTCTGATGTGATGTTCTCCATCTCTCCCTAAAGCTTTCTTTCTTTCTTAGCGTCTTTTCTGCTAATCTGAGGATGAAGTCTAATCTATACTTAACCAAACACAACAGATACAATTCGGTTTTGTTTACCGAAAATAAGTGGACGCTTTAGATTTCAGAATTAATGGGAATTCTAATAGACAAAGATGCACTCGAACTAGAACTTTAACTTAGTTTAGATTCCTTCACTAAAAAATTGACAGCGCAGCGGACAGGGTGCCCGAGAGAATTGGTGCAGAGATGGAGGAAAGACAGAGAAAGACAAAGAGAGACAAAAAGAAACAGCAAGAACTGGGAAAAAGGTAGCAGTGGTAGTGAACTTGGGGAACTTTTAGTGAGGGCTAAACAGGGCCCCTTGAGTTAGCTGTTAACTGCCGAGGTATTCCTGCTGGGATGAGATGTGTCTGTCATGCAGACCCAGAGATTGACCTGACTTTTGGCTGTTGAACTGCTCAGGGAAGAGAACTGCAGTGATTGATGACACCATAGCTGAGCATAGCTGATATATATATATTTGTGTGCGTGTGTGTGCATGCACATATACACACCATAAATAAATAAATAAATAAATACACACACCTCAGAAAAAATATTTCTACTGAAAATTTATATTGAAAGAATAAGAAGAAAAGGCTTTGTATTAAACTATTTAAATATTCATCAGCAAAAACTTGTTCAATATAAATAATTTGAAATGAGCATTAAAAATTACATAAAATATAAGAATTATTTCTGAACGATCATGTAACATTGAAGTGCAATAATAACGCTGCTGAAAATTCAGCTTTGCAGGAACAAATTTATATATATTTATATATATATGCACAAGGGTTAATATATACTTTATTTGTTATTAAATTCTAATTTGTATATACGCATGTAAATGTTTATTTATAATTAATGTTTGGTAATATAAGAAGGCACACAGATAAACCTACTAGAATCTGGACCTGAATCCACAATGCTAAGCTCTTTGCCTAGCACACAAAAATCAAAGCTATGTTTACAGTTGTGTGTACAAACAACTTATATTACAACATACACAAACCAGTGGCACACAAAATCTTTAAAGCCTACCTTAATTACGCCGGGTAGACGGCACTATTATTTATCTCACATACCCAAAGAGGGTCATGTTTGTTTGGTCTCACTACTGTTTTCCACAGAGAGAAATCAATTTAAAATGTTAAAGAGGTGTCAAGTTAGAGGGGAAAAAAAGCAACAGCTATTAAAGACCAGATATTCATCATCACCTCTGAGGCTCCTCGGCAGACAATGTTGACAGCGTGAGCCGCAGAGACAGCAAGCCAAAGATGTGGCTTTCTGCCTCTCTCTAAAGGCCCGGTGTCCTAATCAGCGTTATTGGCTTCATTCAGCCTGAGATCTGGGCATGCACAAGCTGTTTCTCCTCACATCCGCACCATTAAATCGCTTCCACCTCACTTCTCTGTCCATTCAATAGCAGTAGAAATACCTATTCATCATAGCCACTCTTCCCTCTCCCACCTAATAACAGACGCAGAGATCTTTAACTGCCCATAAACGAAGGCTCCAAACTTCAGAAGGCCTGCATCAGCAGCCTGGCCCAGAGAGGTTCTGGCATGACTACTCTTACAAAGCAAGATTAATTAGCCTGTTGAATAGAGACTTGTCTCAGCTGTGGCAATTTGCCTGTGCTGCAGCCGGCGCGGAGCGGCTTTGGGACCGCCCGTGGATTTGCAAGCAAGGTTGGGGAGTTCCAGCGGGGGCTCTCTGGTCGCTCTCGGCTCCTCAAGTAGGACACGCCGAAATAAGATGGAGGTGCTCGTTTGGAGAGGCTGAGCCGCCCGGCTAAGTGAAAGCAGGTGAGACAATTACTCTTTGTTAAATCGCTGGGCGATTTGTTAACGAACGAGACGAGGGATACGAACGAGCCGTCCTCCACATCAAATCCACAAATTGCTGTTAATTTACTAGTGCTTTAAATAGACTGTCCATTTGAGTTGTGGCTAAGTAAAAGTGTGTCAGAGCTGGATAGAAAACAATGTTAAAAACACATTGCACACATTTAATCGACTACAAGACAGGGAAGAAAGGCATGATGCCAAGTGGGGGGGCAAATATCACCGTCTTTCTTTAGTAGTACAGCTCCGTGGGGAGTGAATTTGCGCATTTAGACTTTTTTTTTTACATTGGTGAGACAAGAGTGTCATAGACGTTCATGTGGTGGCCTGCAGGTGATCTCCGCTCAGCTTCTAAGAAATGACAGGTGTGACCTTTCAAAAGCCAGCACTTCTTTCCTCACCTCAAGACCATCTCCCTTTGCACCCCTAGATACTCGTCGTCTCGTCTCCATGTGGACTTCAGATGCAGGGATGTGCACTTGCACACGGGACCCCATGGCACCTCGAGCTACACGGCGCGACTACAGGACTTGCATGAAAAATAGATCACCTAATGCCTTCAGATAGAATCATTCATCAAGGACAGAGCAAAAGATCCTTGCCAGCGACTAGCCTGCTGTGCTTTGTGTCATGTAAAATATTCGATACGCACAAAAACCATGCCAAATCTGAGGACCGCAAACCCTCTCCCACTGGTACCATGTTTACTGGCTTTTTGTTTTCAGCTCCATTCCGAGTTGGGCAGGATCAAGAGTGGGCTTGTCTTTTAACACAAAGCAACCGAGGCTCATGGGGACCGAGAGCAGGAGGAAGGCTGCTACCCCTGGAGACGGTAGCCATGCCAACTGGAGTTGAGCAACCAAAACCAGTTAACCTCGGTGGCGGCAGTCCAGGCCCACAGGTACACTAGGTAATGATGTGTCCCCATCTGCCCCACCCTCTGCTGATTCTGAACTGCCACAGAGGAATTAGTTTGAGTGAGAGGGCAAAAGTTAGCAGTGCTGGAGCACTATGTGCAAGATGACTTTCTTAGCATTCGTTTCTGTATGAAAAACTGTGCCTGAACTGACCGATTTCGACACTGAAAGTTTCAAAGCTGCAAATCGCTTCATTCAATTAAAATAATTGTATTATTGTTACAATATTAAAATTCTAACTGGTATGATAAGCCAATAATTATTTTGTCCTTAAATAAAAATGAATGTAAAAAATAATGAAAACAGAAAAATTGAATTAATTAGAATGAAATTATCACATTATAACGTCCAGTAAGAATGAAATAACCATACTCAACCTTCTTCATTTAAGATTCAATGTAACATTAAACATATAAACACTAACAATATAAAGTAATACCAAATACAGTCACACAATATTGGATTTCTGCTGATAACTGATATGACAATATTTTTCAAGCTATACATTTATGTTTATTTGTATCAACAACCAAGATTCCAATAATAACGTCACAATAATATTGTGCATCCCTAATACCAATAAATAAAAAATTGCATATTGGCATATCAGTAATGTTATATGGTAGTGCTAGATCGATACATTTCATCTGCTTATCTGTCAGTCTATCGCACATCGATAATAAACGACCCAAAAGAGTATTAGGAGAAATTTCAAAGACTAAAGGTTCACTATAGCTGATTTTGTTTGGCGCCTGAAAACATGCTAATGAGGGATGTCCAGGAACAAGTAAAGTCTGCCAGCAGAGACATAGTGGGTGGAAAACACAACACTTCAGAGACTCCAATACAAACAAAACAGAGACAACTTCAGTTTTTGCCTAGACGGCTCTAATTGCCCCCCTACACAAACTGACTCAAGCTGTATGTTACTAGAGATTCATAAACCTTTGACAACACTATTGACAATAGGGATGCATTGATCCCACTGGGCTTTGTTTTCTCTTCTTTGAGATTCTGTGTGGAATTTCAATTGTGTTTGCGCTATAACTACATAAAAAAAGAAGACAACAAATGGAAACAATAGACAGAGTGCCAAGGGGAGGGGGAAGTATCTGAAATATACACTACATGCTCCTCTCTATCGTAAGTTGAGCTGAAGGTACCCTGAGGGCCCTCTCTTCTCTTCACATTTACTTTATCAAACCCAAAGAACTTACAGTTTTTGCTACTCGCATTCTTTTCTCTGGGTTTTTTTAAGGCTTTAACAGATCTGCACTAAAACACAGCCATAATATCCCACACCACCGTCAAAAAGAGGGACAAACATCCACAGAGACAACAACAACTGAATTGTTAACGAGGCAAACCGCGATGCATGGTTAGCTGTGATTTTCTGAGGCGCTGCACATCGTCGATCTGTCTGTCTCTTCTTCTCCCGTTGGCATGTTTGAATTGGTTAAGCCGAGGCCGGGGGCCCAAGAGTCGCGGGGGGTAAAACGCTCTGTGAGAATTGCGATTTTGTTTCAAATAGGCGGCTCTGGGAACAGAAGCTTCAAAGCGGAGCCTGACCTGACTTCTCCTCCTGTGTCCTGGCATTTTTTTGTGCAGTGGAATGGGAGCTGTTGTGTTTGAGGGATGCTCATTTAGAGCACGTTCTCCTGGGGCGGCATGGCCCGCCGAGGCTTTCTGAGCATCTACAGATCCAGCACAGCTTGATTCAGATCCGGAGACAATGGAGAGACACAGAAACGGCAGAGGACAAGAGGGAATACACAAGCGAGTTCCTTTGTAAAAGCAAATGAGGGCTGGCATTTCACACTATTGTTGCTGATCTGTTTATCATTCAGTTTTCCTTTTCCCCCCTCAACATCGCTTCCCAAAACACAAGTAGAGAGTGAAAGAGAGGAGGACAGAAAATAGGATGCTCTAAATGCATGACAGCAAGTTGGCTGTAATGAAGCGAGAGCAGATGTTTCAGAGTTCCAGCAGCAGGTGAGTTCCTTTATGACAGCGTTGCGATACAGATGCACTTATGACCATGCACATCAACGCAGGCTCACAAAAACACACAAGACATGTTTTGTGTAATGGTTATAAATAATTCATTTTCTACATGTCTGTACATGGAAATGATCTTGAAGAGGAGAAGAATACTGGTGTTTCATTCACAAACAAATCATGCTAAAGCTAGAGGACACAATTTCTAGCTGTTTATCACTTAAATCTCATTCAACATTAAAGCACATTACAGTGATGAAAAAGCATATCCCTTCATCTGAGCCACTGAGTATCTAATTTTATTTTTTAGCATCATCAAATAGTAAGGAGGAAAAAAATCTTGACATTAAGCTTTTCTGGGTACTTTTCCAGCACAAGTAAAGCAGATCCTTTACTTGTCTTAAAATTTAAGTCACCTGTCTCAAAACGTCTAAAACATATTCACAAAAAAGTATGAGGTATGAGGAATATCAACTCATGACTTCTGTGTGGAAAATAGAAATAATCGTATAAACGATTAAAGGTGTAATATTCACTGCTATTAAAAAGTCTGGTCAATAAGATTTTTACAAAAAATGCAAAGCTAATCTAAACACACTTTAAATAATTGCTGTTCTTTTGAAATTTCTATTCATCAAAAAGTTATTAAAAATATTAATTTAGCACAACTACTTATGGCATTGATGTAATAAGAAATGTCCTTTTAAACAACAAATTAGCTAATTCAATTTAGTAAGAATCACACGACTCTGAAGACTAAAGTAATGACTGTAATACTAACTACTGAAAGTATATTTAAACAAAACACAGTTATTTTAATTTGTAATATTTTACAATTAAAATTGCATATTTTCTTTATGCAATAAATATATTTTTATTTTACAGAATTATTTTGTATATAAATCACTGAAATTAACTTGAAATTCAACAAGATTGCTGTCTTATATAATGTGATGCAGTTCTTTACTTTCTTGCAAACAAAGTTATGCAGTATTCATGAATAAAAATTATTTCATGTTGACTTTAAATTTTGATTTGAGAATTAAGTCTCTAAACTTGCCTCCTGCCAGGGCCGGGTGTTTTATGGCTTTTCTGCACAGTCTGTGCTCGTGTACACCAAAAACTGACAAGGGTGAAGAAAACGCAGGAGCTACCCAATGCCAACCATAAAACCCTCTGAGCTAGAGAGCTTTATAGCTCCGGGCCGACACCCAAGACAAAATATGATTAGGGAAAAAAAATGATATATATATAGCTTGCCTTTTACCCCTAATATTTGCAAAGAGGAAAACGAATGAGGAAATTACATTAAAACTATTGATCAATAGCCACAAATATTAACACAAGTGTCCTCCTGTCCTAGTGTATGGAAAAATGCAACCCCTCTTGCTTGTTGAACTCACAGCCTATTCCCAAATCTCTAATAACCATAAACGCATCCACAAATGTAAAACACACACGTACCACCCCCAGCCACCAGCCGGAGAGCAGGTTGCAGTGTTTACAGATGATGCGTCACTAGTGAACGGCAGGGATGATCGCGGTAACCTCCACTGTGACAGGCCGCGCGGGAGGCAGCGTTTACTAAAGACATTGACGAGGACTTGTCTGCCACAGCAGCTGCTAAAACCTTTTTCACAAGGAGTGTGGAGGCGGAGGAGGTATCAGAGATGGCATGACATGCTTTCATGTCTCACTATACTTATTAATGTCACCTGGATTATTTAATCTGTATTGACACTGACATGTTTGAAGAAAAGCCTGTTGCTTCTCGTTTTCTTTATACTTCCCAAAAATTTAATAAAATGGGGAAAAAAACACCTCTTGTCTAGAGAGATTTCAGTTTCATATTTGGATAGTTTTTTGGGTTTTTTTTTTTACCCCAAACTTACTTTTTGTCTGAAGGTTCAACATTGAATTATTCATTTCAAGCTTTATATATATATTTTTTAATTTATTGTACATTTATGTATAATCAGAAAAAAATGTTTTATTTTAAAACAAAAACAAAACAAGAACTTATATGTGTATTTTATATATATATATATATATATATATATATATGTGTGTGTGTGTGTGTGTGTATATATATGTATGTGTGTGTGATGAATGTGAGTCTATATGGCTCAAAAACTGAAAGCCACTCTAGTTTTCAATGAAGTCATCCTCACATCTTTATCCAAACATGCAAGTAATCTTGAATATGAAATCTGATAACTCTTACAGCAAATTACCAGGCTTTGTGTAAATTCAGTTACGCCGTTCATACTTCTCCCTTAAGTGCTGGTAAAATGATCTCTGTGTCTCTTTGTATTTGCGCCAATTCAGATTGTGCCTTTGTACACTAAGGCAGAGCTCTGAGATTAACATGCAAAAAGGTTTGTCTGCTTGCTATGCACCATTGCCGACAATGATGTCCCCCCTCCATGGACACAAATTCCCTGGAATTTAATCACCTGAACACAAAGAGCAGTGGAGGAATCCAGCCCATTCAGAGGAGGACTAACATTTATCTCATTGAGGGTAAGACAAGCATCACACTCTCATTCAACAATGGGCCAAGCAGCACAGTAAATTGGGCTGTATAAAAGTCCATAAAATGTTTTGGAGAAGCAAAGCTGGTTAGTGTCCAGGCAAAAATGAGTTTATCGAATTGCAAATGCTGCCAATTCTGTATTCATTGAACAAAAAGTTAAACACACCAGACCCACAAAGTTATAAATACCTCCTCTGTGCGAATAAGTAGCTCAAATAATAAAGTGCCACTAAAATTTAACAAACAAAAGAGTCCGGAAGAGATAAATGAGAAGAAAATGTGTTTTTGTCTGTCGGGAGAGAAAGCGAGAGAAAGAAATCAGGTAATTAACATGTAGAGAATTAAGAAAGAATTTAAAAAGTCCTCTAAAATTGGCAAACTCATATCACAAATGTCTCTGCTTGAGCTCCTCGCTGATGCCATTAATCTTCTACTGAAGATTTTCACCAATGTCTTCTCATCTAGGTGAGTATTGCTGTAGATTTCCCACCGATGGCCACACACTCCAGTGCCAGTGCAGTCTGAGCTCCCACCTAGTCCAGCAGACGCACCCTGATTCCCTAATGAAGAGAGTTGCCTCCCAAACAATGAAATAATTGACAACAGCCCCACAGAGCCTTCCGGAAGACACCCAGTTGAATATTCAATGCAAATGTTCTGCCAAAAACATGAAGGTGGAGTAGCGGAAGAAATAACAGAACTAATACAGTAGAAAATAAACAGGCTCCTTGAATATTAAACGCAGGCTTATCTATACCCCTGACTTGAGAATATTACCAAAAAGCAATTAATTAGAGGCTGGGACTTGACCTTCAATGTGCACAACAACACACCCCTATGCTGATGGAGACTGCAACACATTAGCTGATGTGAGATTAGCAGAGAAAGAATGAATTAATCAGCTCTCGGAGTGGGATGAGAGGAGGAGTGGAGGATTAGGACAAGCTTGGAATTTCTAGACTTTGGAGCAACTAGACCGAGGAAAAGTCTGTCTGCTCCACGTTCAAACTCTGTAGAGTCAACACACCATTTGATTACCAGGGTCTGTCTTCTTACTTTGAAAGAAGTCTCTAATGCTTACCATCGCTGCATTTATTTGGTCAAAAATGCTGTTATACTGTGTAATAGTACTACAATTTAAAATAAGTTTGTATTTTAAAATGATATTTGTTTCTGTTATGTCAAAACTGAATTATTTCTCCAGGTTTTCTTCAGGGTCACATAATCATCCATAAGTCATTATAATACACTGACTTGCCGCTCAAGAATAAATTCTTCTCATAATCAATGGTAAAAACAGTGTTTGATGTTTTGCGTCCTTAAAATTCTTCAGGGTTGTTTGATGAATGGAATGCATGAATGGAAATATATATATTTTAGATTATGAATGCTTTTACCGTCACTTTTGTGACTTTAATGTGTCCCGGCTGAAGCATTAATTCTTCGTTTAAAAAAAATAAATAAATCAAACAGACCCCCAAACTTCTGAATAGCAGTGTCGATACAACTTCATACCAGCATAATAAAAAGCACACATTTCAAACAAAGTGCCGGCTGGGGAACACTTTTTAAACAATCTGTCATGCTTCTGAGGTTTACGAGTGACTGGCAACCCGACACCCACCCACCCACATCAAAGTTTATTACAGTTCATCACCTTGCCACCAGCAGAGTAATGACATTTAGCCAATCCTATAAAACCCTGGCAAACCTGCTGGTATAAATCAATGCTCTTCCACCTGCACTTCACATCCGTAACTCAGGCCCCATTCCAGATCATGTTAGATATCAGGCTTTCAGAGCGCAAGCATGTGTTTTTTAAGGAAAAGCATCCCGCCACCCACTCCGCCGTGAAAAACAGGATCAATGTGCATCTGTGCTGACAAGCAGTTAATAATAAATCCCATTAGTACAAGCCAGAAATCACTTATTGTGCTTTTTCACTTCCTGACCCGCCGGCTCCCTTATCCTGTACCCCTGCAATAGACACAAAACTTCAACGCCCCCCCCCTCCCCCCCTCACCGAGTCTCAGGGCAAGGACGCAGGTCCGCTAGCTGCCACAGCTTGTTATTTCCTCATCAGATATAGCATAGTTTATACAACAATCCAAAACGCATAGCTCTCCGATACAGCTCAGCAACCGGCGTGAAGAGCTCACGGTCAAGTGCAGTCACGGATTGCCCTCTGCAGGACGCTGAGGTGAACTGCAGGTGAAAAAGGTGAGGGAGAGTGGGAGAGAAATCAAGATAAAGAACAGAACCAAAAATGAAAGCGAGAGAAATAGCAAAAGGACAGTTCAGGGTGACCGTTTATATCAAAATCTCTCGAGATGACAGTGCTCCTCTTCCAGTTATGGGCTCTGAGCGCAACACTCGCATCCATCCACTTGCTCAACGGGTAGGAGGACTGGATTAATACCGCTGCTACAGAAAGGTCAGAGAAAAAGGCGGCAAATGTCATTGCAGTTGCAAGGACATCCTCTCCAGTGACTGTTGCCACGGCCACAATCAAACCAGAAATCTCGGTTTGTCGAGTTTGATGACGTCACCACCATAAAATCAACAAGACTGGAGCGCCGTCAATAAGCGTCCCCGCTGAGAACAGTTACTGTGCAGTCGAGATCAAACACAAGCGAAGTACACTTCCACAGCATCCTGTTTCATAAATAACTTCACATCATATCGAAATGCAGCATCCATTGACCTAAGAACGTGCCGGTGAAACAACTGCACTCACTGTCTGACGGCCAAACAAACTGAAATTCATCAAGGCGAACGTCTGCAGAGTGATGTTTATTTCATTTATTTTTAAATTCCGCGACTCGTAATAGCTAAAATAAACAGAGAAATGGATAAAACGCGTTTTCCTTGCCTGCAGGTGTTTGTGACAGGAACCTCATAACCAAACATGATGAACGCTAAGCATTGACACAAAAATTGAGTTTGTCTATCAAAATAGAAGTGGGGGGTTGCTATAACACCAATGATGTTTATTTCATTTTGGAAAAACCATATCCATATCATAAGCTTAAATGACAGCCAATTTAGACATTTTCCATGCTGTCAGTTAATATGCAAAACATAATCAGAGCCATTTCCCTGGTCCCTCAGTGGCGTGTGCCGTGGCACGCTGGGATAACTCTCGTCATGTTGCGTTTCCCTAAACTATCAGCATTATTTACTGTTCCCGACAGGTTGGAGCGAGGGGAAAGGCGAGGAACATCAACACCCTCTCGATTGCATTACAAATGTGATTGACAGGCTTATATTGGCTGGAAAAGCTTGCCACTGCATCCTAATTTGCAAAGTCAGTACAAACTCTGAGAACATCATCTGCTGAGGAGAACAGGACAAGGAAAACAAACTAATGAAGGAGTCTTTTTCCGCATGATTTTCCTTCAAATTTCACCCACTTTGTGCAAGTTCAATCTGTTTATCTTTTTTTTTTCCCCTTTTCTTTCGGCATTACAGTCGGCTGCCACCCCCTTAACACCAGCTTCCTGGTTCTCCATTAATATGGAAGTGAAGCATCTGTTATAGTCTCACTCAACAATTAAAGAGCGCATTCTCCTTATTAAAACAGAGCTCTAGAGGAGCACCAAGAAGAGACTGCCTCCTGCTATCAAACTGGCGTGTTTTCACACTTAATAAACTACCGTGCTGATACCAACTTAACCCACTTTTCTGCATCTGAGGCCTTGAATGGGAAAACAGGCCAATTTAGCAATGCTGACCTTAGAGAAGCTGAGATTTAAGGCGGCCTGAGCAATACACTATACTTTCCTTCCTTTGAATGAGGATCGATGAAGTGAAAAGTGAAGTAATATAAAAACGTATGTACGCTCTCTTTCTTTAATGATTATTCCTCAGGCAACCGTTTGCTGAAGCAGTGTCAGCCGAGATTAACTAATTCTTTATATGGCTGAACTCTCGAGGGATGCAAGCAAACTAATCCTCCATGTAAACAACAATTAGTAAATCAATCAAAGCGAAGGGGGGGTGACAGTGGCTATCTTAAGGGATTTCGCGATTACGCAATTCTGTTTCAAAGACAAAGGGGACAGACTAAAGGAACGTTCTGAGTACTACTTTTAACAGACTGATTGCTCAACTGAAAAAATGACTACTGGCATAGCCCGTGGTGTTTGATTAGAAACAACTCCCTCGTCGTCACAAGTGTATGATTATGGCATTAGGCCGGATTCTTTGACATCAGGATTTGCAATCAAGAAATTGGCAGAGCGGATCGATGGCGACACCTCGTCTAGAAGGAGCCTGAGAATCAATTAAGCGGTGGCACACACGTTCAGACATTACTTTTAATCTTCTAATGCACCATCGTAATGTCGGCCTGGAATATCCGGCCCCTTAAGAGAGAGCATCGATCCCGCACACTTCTAATGCTCGCTCACTTGAAACGTTTCAAATGTGATGGGAGTCAAAAATAAAAAGAAAGAAAAGCCATTCGGTTCAATATACATAGACAATTATTCAAAATGGATAAACAGGAATTATTTTGTGCATAAATAAAATCTATCCGTAACAACTGCAACAGAACGGAGAAACCAGGCGTGACAAATGGGCCTCATGTTTCAGCGCTACTCCTTTTAAGCGTGTAGAGAAAACTGAAGCCATAATTGTCCAGGGAGTAGAAGAATCAATGAGCAAGACATATCAATAAACATCAGAGCAGTTGCTCAAGCATACAACAGTACCTTAGAAAAAACACACCGTTGGGACTACAGACTTTCACAAGGATCCTATTAAGTGTCCATGGGTTCTGGTACTGTTCAGCAAAATGCTATCTAACTATATTAGGTCTGACCAGATATTTTGTGTTTCTGTCATTGAATCAGAGTACGTGCACACTAACATTTAAAAATGTGTGGTCAGAACATATGAAGATTCCTAATGGATGAAAACACATGAATATATATATATATATATATATATATATACACACACACACACACACACAGTGTTGGGGGTAACACATTACAAGTAACGCGAGTTACATAATAATATTACTTTTTCCAAGTAACTAGTAATGTAACGCATTACTTTTTAATATAACTGAGTTACTTTTTCTTATTAACTTACTAACAAGTCTCCTGACATGTTGGGAAAAAATCAGAAATACACAGGCATTGTGCACAGCGTGTGAATTCAGTGTAGTTTGAGACTAAATCTGAATGTGCATTAATTCATCTGGATCTCACTCTCAAAAACAGATTTAGTATTCATCAAAATTAATTCCACTCAGAATATGACGCAAACCTGCAATAATTAAGTTACACAAATGTATCTAATCTCATTTTATTAACCAATGTCTTTGCTGCTGACCTTTGATGATCCAGTTCAACCACACTTACAAGCAAAAATGACTTCAAAGACTAACTATTGTGCTTTGTTTTTGTTTGTTTTTTACTGCTGAAGAGTATTGAACTTTTTTTGTATTCTACTTTATAGATGTCATGTGAATATACTTTTTCTTGAGCCTGAGGTTTATTTGTCACTTTTTGGTGTGCTTTTATATTTGCTATAAATAGAACGTCATATTATTATTATTCTTAAAAAAAAAAACACTTAAGCTCTGCCCGTATTTAAAAAGTAATGTAAAAGTAGTGTAACGTAATTAGTTACTTTTTTAAGGAGTAACGTAACATTGTAATGCATTACTTTTAAAAGTAACTTTCCCAATCACTACACACACACACACACACACACACACACACTCACTGGCCACTTTATTAGGCACACCTGCTCATTGACGCAAATTACTGATCAGCCAATCACATGGTGGCAACTCAATGCATTTAGGCATGTTGACATGGTTAAGACGAACTGCTGCAGTTCAAACCAACTTCAGAGTGGGGAAGAAAGATGATTTAAGTGACTTTGTCCATACCTTTATGACCTTTATGTCCATACCTTATTTAAAATAATATTTTTTTTTTTAAAAAGATTAAAAATGTACACCAATATTCAACCTCACTTTTTTAATTCAAATGAACCTGCTCTGTACAAGCCACACACATATTATGTTGAAATAAAATAGGTCTGTGCTTTGTTCACACAAGCATCATGTAAAAGGACACTCATATACATTTTGACGACAGGCTACAGTGCAAGGACAACCAATGTGACTCAGAACTCAATCCGCAGCTAAAGAAATCTCTTACGGTGAGGATGTTATGGCACTAGAAGTGGGGAATTGAGTTGAGCCTGTCGCGTGTTGCGCATCAGGGCTGTGTGTGAGGTTCATTCAAGCAGTAGCCCATCTTTTCTTAATCAGCTCTGCAGTGACAGAAAGGAGCGAGAGGAGGGAACCCATTCTGACATTCCTGTTTCAAATGCGCTGTGGCATCCATCTAACCAAGCAATTCTAAAAAGCGTCCCTGATCCGATCAGAGTCTTACTTCCTCTATAACACATCTTTGTGTGAATAGGTACCATCCCTGCATCAGAACCAAAGAGAATGAAGGAAAAAACTGCAAAATCCAAAACTGGTTTAATAATAATAATAATAATAATAATAATAATGGAAATAACTTGATTATGAGGCTTTTTGCTCGGTATAACAGGGAGAAAAAAATTATAAAAGCAAATTAATATAAGACAGAAAATGATAAAAAGATATAATAATAAAAAATTTAACTGTTCCCAAGCATGAGCCAAAAACAAGTCATTGGCCTTAGGGAAGGAACAGATCGCTTTCTCAATTACTAGAAAGGAAGAAGAAAAAAAAAAAAAAAAGATCTTTCCACATAGGAGGGGAATAAATAAAGCAATAACTGTGTTATGTTTTTTAGATTAAAGGCGAGGGGGCGGATCAAAAGATGGAGAGGTTGAAGCTAAACCCGTCCTCAAACAAAAAGAGCATGTCTCTTCATCTCTAGAGCAGTCAAAACTCATATCTGAGTTGCAGATATCTCAAGCCATCTTATCCACCACAAAGCACTATGCCGCCAGCAAACAAAACTTTTCTTTGTTACAACAATACGGCTTTGCATGTCAGTCATCTGCTCATTGCCAAAAAAACAAAGAAAAGGAAGATGATTTGCTTTTCTGCAAGACACAGACAAAAGTGAAATAATCTCCACCCAAGGCATAGCTCTGCCCCCTTGAAGTTCTGTTTTATTTCAGATCCTCAGAAGAGATTCTGACGGACTACTGTGCAAAGTCTGGCCCAGTTAGGCTCAAGATGGCGCGGCTCTTGAGAGCGTGAGAAAAGATTACACCGAAGCTCAGAGAGCAACCCAATTACTAGTGACAGTTCTCTTAATTTCACCACAGAGAGTGTGTGGTGGAACCTCGGAACCACAGTCGAACTCCATTACCACCCGGCCTAGCCCCATTTCCATTAATAAGTGTTGCTTGAGAGAGTTGCACGGGTTATTTTAAGGGAGGAAGGTGTTGAGGGAGAGCATGGTGCTGTTTGGAGCATGCTGAGACTAAAGATATGGGTCTGGCACTGTGCTGCACTCACATCTGGGAGAAACATTCAAACAGGCTGGAAACGGGAGCCCCTGGGGCCCCACGCCTTCTAATCTCAGATGGGCTGTCCTAATTAAAACCGGACTGAAGCTGGACGGAGCTGTCTGTCACACTGGGGGAAAAAGTCACAAGCCTTTGGCCATCCAGCCGACAAGCGCAAGCACCGGTGCTCAAACACCATGCAAATTAAGGCTTTATATCACCCAGGCCTGAAAAACAGGACAGAATTCTAATTGGTGGTTTCAAATTAAATTTTTAACAGTGGCTATAGCATCGTGTCAATGAGACTGTCACTAAAAAACTAAATATAAATAAGGAATTTATTTTTTTTTTTTTTTAGATTCGGACCTAAATCTATAGAATAAATGCATTTCATTTTATTTATTAAAATATAAACAATGCACACGTTTTACATCTGACTGCATTTCCTAAAAAGGTCTCAAATAAGAGCATTGAGAGTTTATCCGAGAGGTTCTGATGAAACACCGCAAGCTCATTTGAGACTGTTTTGAGCACCTACATAATAAAAGCAGCTGACTGTGACCTGGAATGTGTTAATGGAGATACTTTTGCAAATTCTCCTATTTGTATTTCTAGGTTACAGCCTCACAAAATCTTTTGCCTGAGCGTGTACGTTATTAAGAGAATGTGTGGTGGAAATATGGCAGTGAAAAGACTTCATTGAGTAGCAAACATCTCTTTAGTTTTGCATGAGATGTCCTCATTAGCTCATTTAAACCTGTTTGCCAGATTATTCTCTTCTTTTGGAGCAATAACATCTCTCTTTCAACCCCTCCTCTCTCCCAATCTCTCTTTTTCTCCTTATTTTTTGGGGCTTTCTTATTATCATCTGTGGAGCACAGCCTCATTATTTTGTTTTTAAAGCTAGTTAAACAGACAAGACATAAATAAGCTTCATGGCCAACGTCTTTGTGGGCTACAGCTTTGTAATGCCCACTCTCTTTAGGGTTCCAATCATGATAACCACGCTAAAGATGTGCTTGTGAATTGGAAGTTAGCCTGACTTACAATGTTTACAAGAATTTGTAAAGGAAAAAGCGATGCAATACAGTCTTATTCAATAACTTGGCGGCAACATAATCAATGGCGAACGTGTGATTACGGAAAAGGCACTACAGAAAGTCTTTGCGGCCAAGGCTGAGTCGGTGGTTCTATGAAACAGACTCCGATTTCATTTGCACCCGCGCAGACATTGTTCACGTACAAGAACGGGCAAATCAATGGAGGCGTACAGCCCAGATGGAAAGATGAAAAAAAGATCATTTCAATGAATAACATTAGTCTTTTCGATTTCCTAGAAAAAAGAAAAAAAATCAATGGTCACCCTGCCCTATAAATGACAGAGATCACCTTTGCATTACCGCCTAGTCCTTAGCCGTACAGCTGAATCTTCCTCTACGAGTCCAAGCTGGCTGGGGAAGTAATGGGCACTCATCTAAAAACTGCCTTTGGTCTCTCTTTCTAAGGCCAAAAACTCAGACAGAGCAGGCTCTCTCACTGTTATCCAGCTCTCTGTCATTTCATGCTTAATTCTCTTACTATTGAACTGGATAAAAAGTTCCCCTCTGCTTCCTAGCCCGGCGATGGAAAGGCATGCATTCGGGCGACATGACAGAGAGAAAAACACACCTTTAAAATACACGATTGCACGCCCAACTTAACTGCGTGCCTTTCTGTATTAGGGTCTGGTGGAGAAGCAATCTGTCTACGACATGCACACACACATACACGTATGACAGGCCAGCCTCTGAGACATGCACACACACACGGCCCACTTCTCGTGTGTTACCGGGAGAAGGAGGGAGGGTTTGGTATAATGAGCTTGTTCCATCACGACTCAGTGCCAGAGTCTCTCAGTAGCGCTGTCTGAGGGAAAGCAATGTGTGCCACGCTAACAGATGTGGACTCTCAGCACGCACAAACACAGACACACACTCCAGCACGCTTTTCCATGCATGAAGAGCGGCCCCTGGGACCTGACTGGACAGCACACATACACTGTTCTGTCCACCCGTGTCCATTCCACTCACACTCAAGAACGCCAAGACTCCCATGCACGAAAACACACACATACGGCGCAGTAATGAATGTGGAACCAAGCTGGCATGTTTGTGCGCGCTGAGAAAAGCCTCAGTGATGTGCTTGCTTGTGTACTCATGGTATAGGATGCTGCGGATTTATGGGCTGCATCATCAGCCCCCTACGAGCACTAAATATCTAAATGAGGAAGGGGTGAATGGGGCCATTTCTGTGTGGGGAGTCCGTGCACTGTTGCCATGGGGATGCAGAGTGTCACTCAGCATTCCGAGTCCTCGAATTCTATGAGCTAATTCTACAAAATCCATGGACCACTAATTACTTTTATGAGAGACTGCAGAGGCTTAAAGGAATAGGGCACACAAAAATTTAAAATTCTGTCATCATTTGCTCACCCTCACCAATATTAAAGATACTGGACAGATCGTTCACATAGTTTTAAAACTGAAAACGGTGAGGTTTTTGAACTGCGATACACTATTAGAACAAAATCAGTAGGAGGAGAACAAAAAGGCTACTGGTAATGTCTGCAGACATATTTTCTTTCACCTAAATCAATATAGACAATTCCTTCATTTTATGCTATTTTTACTTTTCTTAAGAGTATAATGAAAATGTAAAAATATCTAAATAAATTAGGAATTTATATATATATAAAAAATTCAATTAGATATAGATATAGATAGATATATTCAACAAGGTGTGGCTGGTCACAAATGAGAGTTTTCATTTTGATGAAACCATTCCTTTATTACCTTGAGCACTTAAAAAAATAAATAAATAAAAAATGCATTTAAATGTTGTAATTTGCAACGTTTTTTTTACTCACAATATGCCATGGTGTCTCATTCGAGACATTATACCCTCCGGTGGCACTCTGTTTACCTCCCTTATACCCAATAAACAAATGTTATCCTGCCCACGCAATCATCTCCACAGTAATGCAACCACTAAATTATTAAGTCTGAGTTCTAGTGGCCTCACCTTATCCAATCACACGAATGCAATATATAATTCAGCCCGAACTGCTGCAGTTCTCTCATTATGACTTGTGGTATGATTTCATGCCAGTTTCAGCTATGTTTTCCAATAGACATGTGGGTATATTAATACAATTTCTTTGACAGTGAGATGTTTTTATTACCAGTGGATGTGACAACAGGAGGATGCTGGTTGTAGCCGGTTATTTGAAAGGTAAAGTCAGTCTCTCTCCAAACGCCGGCCCTCATTAAGCTCTTAGAGAGAAACACACATGCTGATGCAAAACAGTGCTCCAAACAGAAATCTGGTTGAGCCAGATTATTATTGTGCCCATAATTAGCCACACAAAAAGCAAACAAGAGTTCATCAGAAAGCTACGGTGTCAAAAGACAATGTGGTTTAGTTTATTTTGAACTTCAAAAGGACTGACATGTTCTGAAGATTCTCTTCATAAGCATTAATTCTGTAAGCTGCAAACATCTGGAAAAAATACTTCAATAAGACTACGTTATCGAAAACCACTCCTCAACTGGGTTAATATTGAGATCATCGTGACTGCAACAAGTGAACTACACTTTAGATTACAGAAACAGCTGATCAGGTAAAAATCCTTGACCTGACATGTTGCAATTCCACTTGGCAGTGCTTGTATAAAATCCCCTTATCAAGTGCTTTTATAAGTAAATAATGAATACAGAATTAATTTAGATATTTTAGTTTAGTTAGTTTTAACAAGTCTTTAGTGTCTCATGGTCCTTCAGAAATTCAAATGTTGATTTCGTGCTCAAAAAATATTTCTTAGTATTAATGCTGAAAACTTTTATTTTACTGCAATTTTCTTTACCCTTCAAAATATTTGGTGAAGTAAAAAAGTTTTAATTGATAATACTTGTATTCAAGCAAGGACACGTTATTACATTGATTAAAATGACAGTAAACACAAAGGCTGCTCTTTTGAACTTTTTGTTGATTAAGAAAGCCTGAATAAAAAAGTTCATAAAAGAAAATATATATATTAAACCGCAACAACTGCTTTCAACAATTATAAGAAATAGCTGTTTCTTGGACAGCAATTTTAAGCCATTTATTTTATAATATTTGTGTTTTTGCTGTACATTTGTTCAAATAAATCCAGCCACGGTGAGCATAAGAGACGTCTTTCAAAATATTTCAAATGTTTACCGGAAGTGAATATAGTTTTTTATAAAATTAGCTATTATTATATATGAAATATCTTAATTTCTTTTCATTTGTTTATGTGAAAATCTTTTGTTAAAACAATTTTTTATTTGCCAGACACAGACAGGCAGAGTGCGTGTCTGCACACAGACACAAATTGACACACACTTAACAAGGCGCATGCCTAGATGTCTTAAGCACTGAGTCAACAACACTTTGCAGTTAAGAGAGTTCACATAGTTCAGGAAGCCCATTACCAAGCGCTGTACTTATTTCCATGCCTTCTATAACACGGTTCACTGCATCTCCTGTGCTTGATTTACTTCATCTTTGGCGGCAGGAGCCAAGAAGGCAGAGGAGTGAGAGCTACCCAGAAGGTCATTGGTTCTATCCCCTGAGCTGCCAGTGCGCAAGTCAGCTGACCTACCCAGGAGCCATTCCGTCATTGTTCCATAGTAGTAGTGGCCTTGTGTCGACCCCTCTCTCTTTGAGCAGGCATGAATGTGAGCAGAGCTTAAATTACACTCAGCATAAAAGCTCGTGAAATATGGGTTTTAGACATGGAAGACAAAAAAAGAAATCAATGCAACTGCTTGTGTGAAATCTGGAAAAAAATAAATGGTGCAGTTACATAAACTTCAACATCTCACACGCAAGCACTGCCGCATAAAATCTATTCTGCTTGTGTGCTTGAAAACATACTACAACTAACTGCACAGCAGGCAGGATTCGGCCCGCTCCCTGACTGAATGTCCTTTGTTCAATAATTTAAGAGAGAAATGGATGGAGGAACGGATGGAAAGCGCAGAGCAAGTGACCAGCACTGATTCTAGTGTGTCCGTAGGGAAAGCCGTACATTAGGAAAGCTTTTCTGGAGACAGCCGGCAGGTCTCAGTTGTAGACATAGCAGAGAAGCTAGCTTTAATCCCTTCCCGACTCCGTCCTGCCTCTCGCTGCTCAACCACCAGCAGGAAGGTGAAAAAACTCCTGCTCAATCCCAGTCTCTTCGCATCACATTCTCTCCAGGATCCATTGCGCTTCCAGTTTCCATACTTGCTTTCTCTTTTACATTTCCCCCATTTCTCTCTCTCGGGGAGCTCTGGTCCTTTACTGATGGAGGGATGGTGTAACACAGGCTGGGCATGTGGGATGTAGGCCTCTAAGCAGCACTTGTCTAGTGTATAAAGCTCACCTACCTCCATCCCACCAATTCCCTGCTTTCCTCTCCCCTCCCTTCCGCATGGACACTGGGAGAAGTGCCGCCACATCACCTTACAGTGCTTTTCATCACTCGGTGACAGCGTGTCAACTCCGTTCCCCGTCACCAGCACACCATACACACTGATGTTTGGCGTCCTCGGCTGTGCTCCGCTTCAAAACCCCGCAATGTGACATCTGGATAACTTCACCTTGTGCATTGCGAGCTGCTTTACTTGCGCACACACACATATTCCTATGCCAAACCCCTGTCCTCAAGACTGGTCACGGCGCTAGGGTGAAATAATGAACGGGTTACAGTGGGTTGGGAGAAGGGCTGAAGCGTAGAGGGAGGTTTGTGTGTGTATACTGTATGTGTGTGAGATCCCTTATCCTCCACAGACCACCTGTCAACAGCAGCCTCCATGTATGAGTGACTGGCTGTCAGTGTCAGGCCAGCATACCTGCATCCAAAACAACCTCACCCTCTCCCCACAATTACGGTTCCACATTATTCAGCCACTCAAATCACTGACATGCACAGGGAAAGAAAAACACTCTCTCTTTTCTGCTTTCTACATCACCTGTGTATAGCTTGCTTTTTCTCTATGCCTATTAATAAAGCCACGGTGCACTTCAACACAGTACTGCAACTCATAATTTAAACCAGCATCACAGTGAACTAAACAAAACATTGATAAAAAGACGAATAAATAATTTAATTACTAGTATATAATACAAAAGTATTAATAAGTATACTAGTATTAATAAAAAACTAGCATTATTTTTTAAATAAGTGAGTAATTTCATTCTTCATTCGATCCATAAATGTCTGTGATTAACTATGCAATATATGCAATTTATGTATTAATATGTAAATCTAATCACAATTATGTTGCCGTTTGAAAACACAGAAATTAATTAATATAAATTAATATATATAAAAACAACACTTTTTTTACTAAATATTTAAGAAAACAATATTTGTAAAATTAAAAAATAAAGAACTCTTACAACTTTGAAATTGTAAAAAAAAAAATTTAGCTTTACACTGTAAAATGTACAGTAACTTACTGGGAATTATGGTTGACTAAATTTCCAAGACTACTGTAAATCAATAATTACATTTGCACTGTAAAAATTACAGCACACTGCTGTATATATATGTTGTAAAATTATGGTGCTTTTTTACAGCTATCCCTGTAACATTACAGTAGCAACGGTTACGAATGTGACTGAAATTACAAGAGCAACTGTGAACTTAAAATGCACAGTGCTATTATTAATATTTATTTACTAATTATTAATTTATTAATTAGCTTTAGAGAATAAGAACATGTCTACGGGATGACCTCGTTAGGTTTCTGTGTAAATGAATGCATGTATAGCTGAAGGGACGAGATGCTTTCTGCACAGCAATTAAATGGTGTTGCTGTCTCATGGAATGCAATCAGGGAAATCGAATCTACAGGTATCCTCAGTGGAAAGAATGGGATTAATGCACAGGGTTGGCTCTGCATTGCATGGCTGATCTGCCGGCCGGGAGTGAGCTTGTTAAAGTTGATTTATTAGGTCTTGGTTTACACAAGCTTTCCCTGGCAATGCAAGGTCAACTGTAATGGCCCTCTGAATGTGAATAAATCTACAGCTAAGCTAAACCGCCGTCCTCTCTCTTTGTTTGCCTCTCTCGGGTGCATATGCCTGCTAGGACGTAACTTCAAACTGATCGATCTCTCAGCATGCAAGCTTTTTATTTACATTATCATCCTACATTATGATACTGCATCTGAGAGCAAGAGAAAAAGTGTGTGAAAGAGAAAGAGAGCGAGTGTAAGCAAAGGTTTCTTGTGTTGAACAATAGTGAGTTTGAGGAAGCCAAATTAACAAACTTAGCAGATCACTTTACCAGGGCAAAAAGGAGGAACCGTGCCAAAGACAAAAGGTTTACATCATGTGCCACAGATTGACACTTCATTCTCACATTTCAAAAGAGAAAAAAATCTATAAACAACAACATGAGAAAACGGTCCCCAAATCACTTTTTTTTTTTTTTTTCCTTTTTCTTTGTCACTTGCTCTATTATATATTGCGCATATCAAACATTCCCTATGAGGCACAAGGGAGCACATTTATTTGTTTTTGGATGTGAGGCATGTACAGGGGGGAAATCATTTCTTTCTTGTCGGCAGAAGTTGTTGATTCTGTTTTGACGTCGCTCCATCACGCCCGCCTGCCCCCTCCTGACATCCATGTACACAAACGGCAGATCATACGGAAGGGGATGTCAGGAGACAAGCATGATAACGGATGCCACACTCCCCACGATCGCACTTTCGCACAACAAACACGGCTGCTGCGGACGAGCGCGGCGCAGTCACAGCTTTTTAGTCACAGCCCTTTCTACGAAAGAATCCAGATCGCTGTCTGTTTACGACCACTTTGGATGCCGCTTCTAACAAATGTCCTGTCTGCTTTGCAGCTTTTGTCTTTTCTCTGCGCTCCGCTGGCTGCTTACTTATTAAAGGAGTATGTTCGCTAGGGACTGTGCTATTTCAGGGCCTTTTAACATTCCCAAAGCATGAAATCTGTGCAAAAGTATGATAAATCTTTCAAAGCCCTGCAGGCCTGCGCAAACATGACTGTCAATAAGACAGAAAAGTTGTAGAGGCTGTTAACTATGGCGAGAGCCCAGAGTTGAGGAAGGCCGTCAGACTGAGGTGGACGGGTGATGACTGATGTTCCCCCGCTGTGCGGGGTGACCGGTGGAGGGGCCAGGGCCGGGCCGAGCCCCTAGCTTTCAGCTCCACTGCCTTTGGCTAGTTAATGCTGCTTTGAGCCTCAGCTGACTGCAACAGCACCAACCTCACCCGCTCTCACCAAACCTCAGTGCTCCGCACTGGGCATCTCATCCTACACCCTTAGAAAGAAAAGTCCATCACTTCTGCCCACATGAGACGTGGCTGACATGCTGTACTTACAAACACACATCTAAAAGAAGACACTAACATACTAAAACAGACCCAATGTAAGAATACTCAGTCCCACTTTATATTAAGTGTCCTTAATACCTGTGTACTTGCATAGTAAATAGATGAGTACAAAACCACAATATAAGTATCTTCAGCTGTAATATTTCTGTAATTACACAAATGTAATAAATGGGTAACAGGACACTGATAACAACACTTTTTTTTCACTTTACTAAGTACTTCTGTATAACTAGATTTTGTAACAACAGTATGTATAAGAGTAATTCGAACAATCTGACCCGATGGGTGGAGATGGGCAGGTTTAGGAATGGAGTGGGATCCAGGGGGTGGAAATGGGTAGGTTTGGAGATAATATAAAGAGTAACATTCTTGACACCAACCATAGTTTATATGTAAACAATAACTTACTTACCGCTGCTGTGTAACATCTACTTATAATAAGTGCTCTTAATCCTGTTACATATTTGTATTTTCATTACCAAAAAGTTGTTACCAATGTTCTGTTACACATTTGTACTTACACATACCAATTAGTCGGTTGTTACAGGTGTGCAGTTACACAAACATTACAGCTGTAGATACTATGTACTAATGTGTACTTACACTGTGGTTACATACTACGTACACATCTACTTACTATGTAAATTATAATAATAATAATAATAATGGAGAAACAGAGACTCATTTTTATATTCTTATGAATGTAAATATATGCATATACTGTATGTGTGTGTGCATATTTATAAATAGACACAAACACAGAAAAACAAACAGCCTGTCAATGCCACCCGAAAACACCAAAAACTATACTATTCCAGCTTCGGGTATTGAGTAAAAGTCTCCTTGCACTCCTAACAAACTCAAAAAGCCATTAAAGGTCAAATTTGAACCACATAACTGTGGGCAACCTGCCAGATATACCCAATAAGGTCAAACATTTTTTGTTCTTTTTTAACACACAAAACACCACTGCAAAGTGTGCACCAACATCGATCTGTAAGACTGTGTCAATTAAACACGAAGTTGGACAAACACCCACCAAAAGTACCTTTGCAGTGTCTGTTTGCCACAGTCGAGATTTTAATAATAGCCAGGCCAACCCTGACATTCCCCCAGTCTCTCAGCACTCGCTCCCCGGCCATGAGCACTCTAGCAATGTGAGGCTGCCGAGACCTACCGGTCAGATTAGCATTAATCTTTCAGCTAATATGGTAAGTTTAATTTTAGGAAATTAACTTTCGCCTACAGGACTCCTCAGAGCCAAAATGAATTACGTGTCAAGCTGTAGCCGCCGGTCGTACCTAACTCTGTGGCAAAGCTATCCAAAAGCTCATTGTGTATGTAAATGCCTCTAATTGGAGTTGGCAAGCGAGTGTAACGACACAATTTTTGTAATGATTTCAGTTTCCCCTTGTGGAACATTTAACATAAAAAGACAAATGCACAAAGCCGCATGTTTAATACAAAAGGATTGGCTAAATGCAGACATCTAAAATTACAATTGATTAAGAACCTGAAGTTATTAATTTGAAATAAAAAATACATAAATATCAATGTACTGGACTGATTGCGTAATTTCGCCGAAAGCGGCAGTCGAAATAGATGCTTTTGTCAGACAAGCGATCTATGATGAAACCCAAAACCATCCCGTTACAGTAAGTGGCTATAAGAAATCGTATCCTGTGTGTTAATATCGGTTGGGTGCCAAGAGGTGCATAAAGCAGACTGGAATATTTCCAACCTAATGCAATTAATAAATAACACTTTCAGCAAAGAGGTCGTTAACACAAGTCACTGGACTGTTTCCTGCTCTTGTCAGAAGATCAGGCGAGTACACACTGTTTCACTGAACACTTAATTATCAGGATTGGGAGGCTTCCTTGCAACTCGGCGGCAACTTTTCCGACAGTTTTTCCCAGCTGATTACCCAGTCCCCCATTCTCATTCAACCCCAGTCATTTTTAACATGAACACAGCCAATTCCGTTCTTACTTCTACAATTAAATGTGAAGTATTTTACTGATGAGCCAATGTGGGATTCAGCGAGCATCACAAAGGCCGATTAGTATGTGCGCCTCAAGGGTTTAATTCCGAAGACAAATGCTTTAAAGCACCAAAAGCCGAGAACAGTCTATTGCTGTGATTAGGTACGACTTTGTTTAAGCGATCAAAATGAATCCATTGTGGACAAAGGTTAAAACTGCGATTTATTTTGTAATGCGGAAATGTCCAGGAAACTATCCATTTCCTAAATCGGCACTTGCATTTTATGTCTTTAAGAGTCCAAGAGTGCCAGCCAAAACTCTGTAGAAACTACAGATGTTAGTTTAACTTTGCACAGAGGTTAAGGGCTGGTGAGTGGAGGCTCAAAGGTCCACGCTGATCAATGTGCAAGTGGCTGCATGTAATGAGAGACCACACCGCGGGGACA
This sequence comes from Enteromius unitaeniatus, assembly GCA_032359435.1. NCBI lineage: Eukaryota > Metazoa > Chordata > Actinopteri > Cypriniformes > Cyprinidae > Enteromius > Enteromius unitaeniatus. Next base: position 3,024,679 of record JAUMHI010000012.1, read on the forward strand.
CTGGCCACTCAAAGCAGAGGGGCAATGTAACGTGATTTAGAAATTGTCTGCTGCCACAAGGTCCCCATCGTTTCCAGTTTCCACTACACATCCCAAAGGCCTCATTCTGCAACACAACAGAAAATAAATATTGATTCAACAGACCTCAATGCCCAAGTAACGCGAAATCAGAACACGTGGGTGCAGAAGAACACAGAGAAACAGAAATAAGCAACACTGGAAGGTTTGAGCCAAATAATCAAAGTAGAGGCAAATTATGAAATTAAGTACCATTTCACTGAAGGTACAGCTAAAGAAAGGAACAACTAACTAACTGGAAGCAGACGTGCCATTATTAAAATCTAACTTAATCAGCTTTCAGCGACGTTGTGTTGGGGATCTTTCAACAATGTCTCGAACAGCTTTGCACCAATGGGAGCAGCTGTAATTTTCTGTAGCCCTTTGCTAACTAACAAGTAATGGGTTTATCTTTGTAGACTGCCCATGATTGATACAAGCTCCCCAAATCTCCTTAGTTCCCTCTGACGGAGTCTAATAAATACAGGTCAGACGTTCTTCATATTCTTTTTGGCTGTTAATTCTCTAACACTCGTCTAATAGGATTTATGTGCTGCTCATTTTAATTGTATTGGCGCATGCAGCGAGTCTTTAAACCCTCCTGTTTATCTCAAACACAGTTCTCGTATTCAAACCCCATTCACACCAGCTCCACCTGAAAGAACAGGTGTCTTTGCACTGCCATGGGCTAAAAGGAGGCTAAAGAAAAAACAGAAAAAACACTTCAATAGAAGTCAAAAGAAAAGGCCATAGAAACCCATCCAAGGCAGTGCTTTTGAGGATGACCTTCCTCAGGAGTGCTGTTGCAAGAAATATACACTGTGGCTTGATAATGGAAAAAAAAATCATGTCATGTTACGACTATAGTAAAACTATAGTCATTTATGCGTGTGTGTATGTTGTAAGACCTTTCTGAAAAGGTCTGTGCATATATAAAAACAAAATTAAGTATAATAAAGGTAGCAATAAATAATAATTAATTAACAAAAGTATTTAATGAATGAAAACAACAACAACAGGAAGACTGTTGGGTGTCCAGCTCTTAATGTAATTTGTATTGTTCTTTCTATTTCAATGAAAGCTTTTTATTTCGCTGCTTTAGGTCTTCTTACATTACGTCTGGATTTAGACCATGTCATGACAGTGTGTCTTTGTTCTATATTGACCTACAGTAAATAAACAATCACCATTCGAAGTGATGGATGAGGCCTGATCGCCTCTTTGACTTTCAGTAAAACTGCAGCCCTGTTCGAGAATCAAGTTAATTGGTGTCTGTAGCCTCAAAGAGCACTCTGTCAATCCAGAAATAACCAAGAGGGAGTCTTCTCATCCTGTTCTTTAGTTATTACAAAAAAAAACGTTTACAGGAAAATTCCCACATGTAACGCAAGGCTCGCACAATTTTCAACTTCCGCAGCGCTCTTCCTGACTTGCCTTTAATTTGGGGTGTAAGCGTCAAACTTTACCGCTCTGGGGAACGCAGTGAAACATGGCTGGTGATATATTCTCATCATCACAAACCATTGCCAAACGCCTCCTTAAATAAAAGGTGCAATAAATCAGTCTCAGTCTTGGACAAGACGGATGTGATGTGAGCGTGATGAAGGAACAGACCACTCTTTAACTAACCCCTAGCCACTTGCGCTTTTGAAAGTTGCGAACGAGTTTAGTTTCTGAGATTGAGAGTAGCTAGTTTTAGGATCTGCCATTAAAATGAAAACCAATTTAGATCTTAGTACCATCAAGATGTAATGCATTTAGAGGAGGGAAAAAAGGATAAAAAGAGATGTGATTCTTATTATCTAATTAATCCTAGCATGGCCCAAGGTTATTTAATTTGTTGAAAGATCATTAACAAGTCCTCATCCGGCAAATAAAATAATCAGGATCTTAATTTGCTCAAATTCAGGAAAGGATTCCAATAAACAAACGTGGGTGATATTGAAGGCTGGAGATGGCCGTGGAGCTGACGGAATTAGGGGAGCACTAATAACAGAGAACTGTGGGCAACTTAATGGCTCCGACAACAGTGACAATCATTTACACATTGTGCCCACATGACGCCCCATAAACAGGGAAACAAAACATTAAGTTGTCAGGCTGAAATGATGGGTATTTAAGTGACTGCAACATGGCGTGAGGAAATTGTTTTTTTGCCTGGGCGCTTTATGTTTGTCTATCACCGCAAACAAACACCCCAAAATAGACAACTGTAATTCATCAAACTATAACTTTCTTGGTTTTTTTGTTTTGTTTTGTTTAAGTGGAGAAAATCGTTTAATGATTATCAGCTGTAATATAGACTGATGATCTGGGAAGCGCAAGAGGAAATTAACAGTGTCCTACAAAAGAAAAAAGAACATTGTAAAGGAACTTCCTCAAGGACAAAGTCGAAACTTGTTTTATGTAACACAATTGGTGCAGTTCAGAAAACAAATATCCACCCGCTGTCAGTTCATGCTGAAATGTAGAAGTAAATGAAGCTTTCATTTGCACCTTTTCTTACTATCCATAATGCTGTGATCACAGGGAGGAATGCATAAATCATTCCGGCAGATCCTGTCTAAGCTGCCGTGGACGTTTCCGGTGCTCTGACCACTATATCCTTAACATCCATCAAACGCAGCCATTAAATAACCACCACATACAAAATCTGCTACTTAAAAAAAAAAATCAATCTGCCCCAACGATCGATTTCTTATGTTCCCGAAACCAGCACAGAATCGATAGGTTGGCGGGGCCTCTTGAAGGATGTTACGGCTATCGCTATGCTAATTCTGAACTTAAACTCAACTTTATCTGCAGAACCAGAAGACATTTGCAGCACCTGCCATCTGTATTCCACAAAACCTTGAGACAAGATTCTTCCTGGATAGTGATATAACACCAGATCACTTTATTAAAGGAGAAGGGCTAACAAAATTGGTACCGTAAGACTGGACACAAAGTGAAATGAAAGGAATAGTTGCAAAGTGTTGCAGAAAAGGACCAAAACAAAAACTCATCTCAAAGGATGTAGGTTGTTTACTGAGAAGATAAATGTAAACTGTTTTTTTTTTCCCTCTGTCCAATTTAAATAGTCAGTGGATCCAATTTTAATAGTGACCAGCATAAAACCAAAAAAAAACAGAAAAATTCTCATTTAATGTCAGCATAACTCCAGAGAATATTAAAGTTTCCTTCAACAGAAGTTTTAGAACACCACTCCAGAATCTAAGCGACTGGAATCCTGTCTGTCGCACAAACAGGTTTTAATATGGCACGCTCTGCATACGGATAAAACCAATAATTTAAAGAGACTTGCTCTTTTCCCAAGATGAAATCCCAAAAGGGTTTTTCAATGTTTTTCACACAAAAAAGCATTGTATATAAACCTAATTTATTTAACATGCAAAATTAATTAGTTCAATCAAGAGTAACTAATACACCTCTGAAAAGGTCATTTCCACAAATCTCGTTACACAACAGGTGTCAGTAAACAGTCTAAAAACCACTGTCATAAAACAAATACTTTGGGGGGTTTTTCAAATGATAATCTTATAACCAAAAAACACAATGTGAAATGCATGTTATGCATATTAATAATGGCAGCCCGGGGGCAGTTAAATATGCTTAAATAATTGAATGTATAAAATTGTTCAAAAATTTTATTAAGAATTTTTAATTAATTGTACTTTTGTGGTTACAAAATCAATTACACCTCAACCTCTTCCTTCAGATGGGGACTTAACATCTAGATTCTCACCATTTTTAAAAATCACAGCTCAAATACAAAAAAAAGAAAAAGCGTACTTATGCATGAAAAACTCATTAAAATTGGCAGTATGGCAGTATTTTTGGTATCCGAAAAATTATCGCGGGGTTGTCCTTGAAGATGGATATCCACATTGCATATACTGCAGTGCAAGTGAGATCTGGTTTCATTTTTTTTTTCAAAACTGGTAATAAGCAAATGGGCACGATATTATAATCGTACATGTCAATATCATGATAAACCGTCATACCGGTATACCTTTACAACCCTAATTACGGCATACGTTCTGCTTGCTTAACTAGAAAACCCAAACGTAAACTAAAGAATATGTTGTTGATACTGTGAACAAAATTAAAACTAGTATAATCTGATTTTCTTTCTTTGCGTCTCTTCACATATTAAATTAAGCAGATGCATCATTTAATGTGACAAACTGCAATTCAATTTGCTAAATTATCAGTTCACATGCTGTTTTTATATTTCTGTTATTGGACCCAGAGCAGTTTCTGTTCATACATTCACCTGGAAAAAACAGAAATGTCATTTGATTGCTTTAACCTAACCTTTAACCCTTAACCTAAGCAAATTCTGTTGAGACCTGACAGTGTAAGCAGAAAATAAAAAGACAACAAGTCCCAGTGTGATCTTCACAGAAGGGCCAGTGCTAGAACAATCATCTGCCATAGCCCACCCTGGCTGGAGCATTCGGCTTCTAGGTGTGTGTGTTGGCAATGAGGTGTGTTTTACTCCAGTGCTGGAGGAATCCCATGCTGCAGCCAGCCCCTATCCTCCCTCTCTCTCGGGCTGCCAGGGTAAACAAGCGAGGCCGTGTAAATACCACATCGCCTTATGATGGCTCAGACACGGGAGACGGAGGATCCCCCCGCTGCGGCAGCCAAGCTGACAGTCAGCCAGATGTGGAGGAGCTGCCCAGATAACACAGCACCACACACAGGATGTTCAGTCAGGGCTTTCCCTTGCCAATTCACATGTCGCTCAAACACACACATACATGTGCATACAGATGCGCATCTGAACCAACAGCATGGGTTCACTAACTCACTCACAGAGCCACCATAAATTCACAAATATCCAAGAACAAACATGGAAGAAACTTGTTCCTTGTTCCTTATACTGTGTATGTTTTTCCTTTGAGCAGGTTCCAAGCATCCCACACTGTGTTTGTCTGTAAGTGTGGGAGTACGCACACTCACGAAAGTGCTTGGAGGCCCCAGGCACCCAGGCCCACATACATTGCTACACAGCTCAGCAATCACACCACTACTCTTTACATGATGCAATTAAAGCAGAGCCCTTGCAGGACTGAACATGTTTACTCAGTGCTTCCCCGCTTCGCTGGTGTAAAAATTGCACAATTATTTATTTTTTGCATTGTTTTTCTGAGCCTAATGCTGTAAATGTGAAAAATATGCTGCTTTTTGAAATGCACATTTCTTATTTTTGCTGCTGTGCATATATATATATATATATATATATATACACACAAAAAAACAATGGGGTTCAAAAGTCTGAGGTCACACCAAAAATTAGATTGAAGATTACATATCTAAATTAAATCTAGAAATTAAAAAAAGTAAGTGTTAATATGAAATAGACATAACAATCCCCACTATATTATAGATTTTTGTTTGTAAATGTAAGAATTTAACTCAAAACTATTCTAATATTAAAGTATTCTAATATAAATACAAAAATAACAATATGATTAATAATAATTATAACAATGTAAATGTGCATTAGTAGTAGTAGCAAAAAATTATTATTATTTATAATATTACAATTATTATTATTTTTTATCATTTACTAAATGCTGGAACCAGTCCCAGCTTTTTTCAGGCCATTGGCGAGAGGAAACACCCTGGACAGATGGCCAGTCCAATAATATTTATTTTTCAATTACATTCTCTTTAAAACAGTGAACAACCTTATATACATTTTCTATATTTACCACCAAAAGTCTAAAAGTTCACTTTTTCCTTTTCTTTACAAAACTATAGTATTTCACTTCTGTATCGCCAGTGTGCAGAAAAAAGAAAAAAAGAAATGCAATCATCTAATCTCTTGTAAAAGGCCAGGCACTGCTCTTCAGGTTTGGCCTTTAAATAAGCCACAGCTGCACAGATGGAAGAGGAAAAAGGAAAAACAAGTTGTTTGTACTGCTTTGTAAATGTCTAAAGACTGTATCGTGTATATGCATTGCACAAAGTCTTTGCAAATTTATGGTTTGCATACAAATGCTAATCAAACCCTCGCTTCTTGTGTGTGAAGTCTCACTCCTCAGCAGAACAAAGAGGACAGAACAAAGACATCTGTGAGAAGGCCAGTGACAAGAGCGAAATTATGCAGTAGCATCTCGAGGACACCATCTCCTCATGTGTTCTTCAGTGTCTGGATGCAGATAGCACTGCAGGAGAAAGCTCATCCGCGATTCTGCTCGCCTGTTTCTGTGAAGGATTAGAACAAAGGCGCTGACGAGGTTCTGTGGGCGAAATGGTCCTGTATTTCAAACTCTGCCCTCCAAAGCATCAACCATCAGAGTTTCGCTACTCATCTTTAAACCATGCACTGAGAAGTCTCTTCACTCAATACCACTTACTGTTTTAAAGGTGGTGGAGGAGAGACACATTCCCTCTACAAAGAGCATAAGTCTGTGACGGAGCTCCGGCGGGCACAGGGAAGTGAGCATTAAGAGATGACAGGTATGGAAAGCGAACCTCTGAAGTGTCAGAAGATCCGAGCATTGATGAGAAGACCAGCGATTCTGACAGCACATCTGAGACTTTAAAATCTGAACATCACACAACCGCTGTAACCGAGTTTAAAGTACTCTTGCTCTGCTGCTAACATGTGTACGGCTTTGTATACCTGCTTACATTTATCTGACTGCAACATAAAGATCTGGCGGGACCAGGTGCATGTTCAGGAACAATAAAAGTAGAGTGCGAAATGAGCAGGTAAAGTAGGAAAGAAGGTATAGGAAAGAGGGACAAAATTATAACCTATCTGCCAGCGCCAATTAATGATGCAGCGGCGTCTTAATCACCTTTTGCTCTTGACAAAGTGCCAAGGGAATAATGATTAGCAGTAATATAAATGGAAGACTTCCATCTCTGAAGTTGGATGGTGAAATCAATGGCAGGCACAGAATCTGCTGCAAAGCAATCAATCACTTTAACTTTTCTGAATCCACTTGCAACACTTTTTCTCGGCTAGCACAGCCCAGAGGGACTTACGGGAAGACGAGACAAAGGCATGTCAATAGGGCCTGGTTTTCCATCACATGTACTCCTTAATCACACACCCTTTAATGCTGTACGGTCTCCGACTCTCCTCTCCAAACCAATAGCCAGTTAGCTTGAGAAAGCACACATCTACCTACTCCCTGCTCTGAATGAGCCCTCATCCATCTCCGCCAAAAGCTGGGATCTCCATTAAAGACTGTGTGGAGAGGTGGGGGAATGTTTACTCTTTATTGATGCTGTTGTCTCCATTGTCTTGGCTAGGCTTGAAAAAGCTCCAGTCATTACTTTCTCTTCACCCTCCTTCTCACTCCAGTCACTGCTCATCGCAAGTCATTGTTCAAACAATTAGCTCGATAAGACAAAGTGAGGGTGCAAAAGGATGTTACGGAGAAATTGAGAGCAAGCACCTTCAGCTGCTCATCTCATTCTATAAAGTGCTACACCGAATTCATCGGAGAAAACAAAGGAGTGCGCAACTTTGGAGACTCTTTTCAAAATGTTCTTTTCAAAGAAATTACAATAAAGCCTTTCTTTAGCACAATAAAAGGCATCAAAACAACTAACTTAGGGTGTGAAGACACTGCACTTTTAAAACGTGTCACTTTATCGGCTTTGGAGCACAGCTGCACTTCCTTCCAACAAGTAGCATTTAACTTTCTGGGGCAATTAAACATGTTGCGCAGGACAATAAAGCAGCGAAACCAGCAAAAGGAAGTCTATGAATAAAAATAAAGCCAAAATTGTCATGACAATAACGAACCGGCGCCTACATCCCGTTGGAGATGACATGAAGGATATCCATCTTAATTGTTGTAATTACTGGACCCCCAGCAGCGAAGGTCTCCGAGTGTGGCAAATACACCCACGGGAGAACATCTTGTCTTCTGTCACTTCTGGTAAATGGCTCTTCTCTCTGACGAGCTCATCTCGTCGTCTCTCTCCATCTCCCACTCACACATCCAGTTTGATAGCAATTATTTTTGAGGCCATCCCTGGAAAAGCACATTATTTAGATTTTCACTTACAATCGAGTTAACGGGCAACTCTCCACCCCTCAGTGAGAAAAAGAATCGCTTCATAAGGAGGGAAACGAATGATGTTTTCCGAGGTATTCACCCAGATTTCTGCCATTTGTATTCTAAGTGCTTGTTTATGGGAACAGGGATCCGGGGCATATCCTTGGGAAAATGAGCTACTTTATACCATTTAAATATATTACAGCCAGAGGCTCTGCACATTTGAGGAAACATCTAGGAAGACAGCAGTTAAAAGATACAGGGTGAGATGAATACCCAATGAGCGTCACGGAACAATGCAATTTCCAAAGAGAGGTCAACAAAGGGTCACTACGGCAAGCAGATGTCGCCCGCTTCTCTCCCAATTCCACTTGCGTTCTTTGAGAAACCATGTCATCCTCCGATACCCCGTGGAAGGAATGTACAAGTTCTATTTTAAACTCCCCTGAAGCAGCATGTTTGCGTCGAATCCTAAAGCTCGCTCCAGAAACGTCTACGAATGCTGCAGTGGCAGTTTCCATCCTTTGAGGAGAGGGTGGGCTGATCAGATCTTCGGGCTGTCGAGACTCGATGTTCCTCGCATCTCATTCGCTTTCTTTTTGGGAGCGGATTCAATGGAAGCTCCGTCGAGCCATCATTTAGCCCTGCACCTGTCACTCAGTGGGTGAATGCTGGTTTAAAGTCTCACTGGTTGATGCTCTCTGACTCTGTATGACAGCTGCAAGGCGAATATTGAAGTTTCTCTGTTGGTCTTTGATGGAGTTTGTGTAAGTAAGCATCTGATTTCCCCCGCACCTCAAGCCTACAAATTGAATCTGACACACTCCAGCGAACACAAGCTAAATCACACTATAAATATACATTACACACTACAAATGCATGAGTGCTTGACTGATATCACTGTTCGACTTCAACGAAGACTTAATTCTCACAGATTAGACCGACGTAAAACTAAATGACAGGGGGAACATCTCGGACATAATGCATCTTTTTTGAAGAGAGTTTAAATTTAAAACTCTGCACTCAAAAATATATCTCTTAAATAAGTAGCTAAAAGCTAAAGGCACTGAAAGTTCAGAGTTACTGGTATGTACATATCAAAAGTACAGGGAGCTGTGTGTGTGTACTGCATAGGGAGGTGGGGCTGGGGGTAATGCGTGTCAAGACACATTAGACTTTAGCGTTAATGTTTCAGACAGATGGAAGGATGAATAGAGGGACGGATAGGCAAGCTGACAGTAGAGAGACACTAGCAAAGGAGGATGATGTGGTGAGGAAAATTCCCCCCAAGGAATGGCAGCGTGGAGAGAGTTCTGTTCTCTATTTATAGAGGTGGGACTGGAGAGATGCTCGTGACAGCCATCCACTACCAAACCCACAGCCTAACTAAACCCCACAGAGCCCAGTAACAGCAAACCAGAGCAGCTCACTGCTGGTCAGTTAGAGATAATCACAACTTCAATAAATCATAATCACCATCACGCCAGTTTGCTCTTATAAGGCCCTCTGGGCCTCCTCCTTTAGGGTCCTTCTGTTTACAGGAAATGCATAATTTTTTAGAGCCATGCAGCTGGATAGCCCAAGGTGAACTTTCTGACCTGAAACAAATAGACATGCCATGTGCTCAAGGAGCCAAATATACAGCCATTAAGGAGGCATATGAGGAAGCAAAGTCCCTGGGTTTTATATTCCATTTTAAATTCACGCATTAAGAATAATCTGTAACAACATTAATGTTATCATTTGCCAATGTTAGAAAGAAAATGTCCCTGACACAACACGGGCTGATAGTGAACACCGATTAGAGCTGCACGATTAATCAGATCGCAATCTCATTTCTAACTTTCAATAATTCCTTTTGAAAAAGTCAACAAATTCAAATCTGCTCCCGTGCTGACGTTGACACAGAGATGGCACTAGGTGTTGTTTCACCACTAGGTGGCAACAATTAACTTTTTTTTTTTAATTAGAAATTGGTATCGTTAAGGTTTTAACGGTATTAGTACTTTTATTGATACCACTTATCGATCCGGTACTTTTTGTTATCTTTTTAATATATAAAAAAAATACATATAATAAAAAAAACTGAGAACAGAATTAACAACACTTATTTTTTTTAAATGTGAAACAATAATCTGTAGCCTAACAAACACCAATGTTTGGGCAAATATTACATAAACAAAACAAATGATTGTAAAACAAATAAATAACTATTTTCCTTTAAAAGAATGGACAGTGGTTACAGTCGGGGCATGCAGGCAGGCTGCAAGAGCATTAACAGTTGTTAACTGCAGCTTTAACCAAAAAAGTTGCAAAAATGCAGCTAAACAATCAGCTTTGGCTAACCTTTGTTTAATTAGAACACATTCACATAAATTAGTTATCTGTGTTTGGGATTAAAAGTAATAAAAGTTTGTACACTACATACACTAAATAAGGTCAATGTATTCCATCATTACAAATTAATTTTTAGGTAAGTTCTGCTTTCTTAATATCTTAATTTTCCCTGTTTTCTATTATCTCTGCTTTATTTCTTAATAAGCATAGTTTATTATTATCCATCTATTTGTAAATGCAGTACTGTAATAGATATATATATATATATATATGTAGTGGGTCCCAAGACCAAACCAGCTGAAAAACACTGCTTTATCACTCTATTAAGCATGATCTTTGGTGCATGTGCGCGAGCTCTGTGTACAGCAGAACTATATGCGGAACCCACAGACATATCGCGCGTGAGATTGCTAATATCAAGTGCAGGCAAATGTTTTTTATATTACAGCAAATTAGAAAAAGGTTAAAAGTTCAAATATGCTAGATAATGATTATTTAGCAATAAATAGGATTTTTTTTTCGGCAGTACCAATAGCAGAACCGTTAACGTCAGAGCTTATCGATACTTTGGTCTTTTCATTACGCATCCGTAGTTATGAGCCACTAAATCATTCATTCCAACCATTTTTTCTTTTAATATGTAACCATTTCTTTTAATATTATAAATTTTATATTTAATATAAAAAAAAATTATCATATTTTAATTTCATATTTATTTCACACACACACACACACACATATATATATATATATTTAAATGTTTAATAATTAATTCAAATTAAATAAACATTAAATAGACTGCAGCAATTTAATATTTTGTAACAAATTATTTTGTTCATAATCGTGATCTCTGCTTAAAGACTGGGTATGCAATTTTTGAAAAACTCTTTAGAAAAAGATTTGGGCCGTTTAGCAAAACAAACTTGTAAGAGTAAAAAAAAAAAAAAAAAAAAAAAAAAAAAAGTAAAATGTTTGCAGAACGATAAGGCAAGAGGTATGCTCCGTGTAAATATCGTATCTGCTTTCCAGCGCTGAAGAGAACTCAAGGATTGAAAGGTCTGGAACCTTAGTTACACTGGACCTGATAAAGCAACCAGTGTTCAGTGTTTCAGTGTGTTTGTTTTGATGATTTCAAATATCAACAATGGCTTCCAGAAATCGCATACCCTGCCTTTAAGAGAAAAAAAATTGGATTCTTAAATGAGCCAGAATCGTGCAGCTCTAACACTGATGAAAAATAATATTTAATAACTTCTCTACAGTTCATTTAAAGCTCACATATTACTATAAGCAACTATAAACACTGATGACTTGAGGAAAGATGAAAAAAGAGAAAGGAAAAGGTAATCTCTTCTCAGAAGGTTAAAAACACAGACAGTTGCACTCACTCTGAAAAGCGATTCAGCCTTCGACTATGCTTCCTTAGTGTTTTTTTTATCTAATGCAGTCAATTAGATACAGCAAAGCAGTACAGAAACGCAAAAAAACAGGGTGGTATTTACGATAGAGCTGAATATTAAAAGCATCTATTAAGGTTGTAGTTCTCCTACAGCAGGAGATACAGTAAATTACAATGTTTGGTGGGGATGCGAAAGTCAGAGAGAAAAAAAAACAATAAATATGGCTTTTGCTACACGCGGTTACATTCAGAGCTGTAAAATATCTCGTTGTGGTTGAATATATAACATGCTTGTCATTCACGCTGCAGATGCCTTAATAAAGTCATCTCGCCTAATTTAACTTCAGTCAACTTGTGGCCGAAAGCCAAGCGTGAACAGTGCCGGAGACGACAGTAGCCCAGGGTCCTAATTATGAAAAGTAAAAGAATGATTAAGTTGAGTGCTGTTTAATGACTTTTAACACATTCATTTTGAAGATGCTGTGGGCGTACACTGGCTGACTGCAGATTTGAGTTTTAATTCACTCCCACATTTGCAGACCTGTAATTCATGTGCAGGTAAGATTATCTCTAGAAACACACACAAACATGCAAAAATATTCAGAATTATTCATATACAGCACCCAACAAATACAGTATCAACCACCACGTGACATATTCAAAATGGATGCCATGCTTGCATAAGCACATTCCCTGGGCTGTTTGCAAGACGGTATTAATTTGTTCTTTTTTATTCGGTTGAATTATGACTCGGGTGCCTATACAAATTTTTTAGAACTCTACGGTCCAAGGCGGTTTCTTTAATACTGCTGGATAGTTCACTGCCAATGCCACTGGCCCCAAGAGTAGAACAAGGGTTGTTTCACATTCAGTTCACACCAATGAAAAAAATAATCATTACTGCTTCAGTCAATAATGAGACAAGGACATGGCAGACAGAAACAGGACAAAAGGAGACGGTTCTCGGTGTTAAAAGATGTGCACACAGTAATGGCAGTGTTCATCTAGAGCTAAACAGGGTTAAAAAGTTTTAAAGATTGACAGTTGAAAGAGAGTGAACAGTATTCTGTATCAATATACCTGAGTGCTGCTGCAAACCTTCAGCACAGGCAGAGCTTACGCCGGAAGCTGTCCACTGGCATTGGTGCAGAATACTCATGGACACCGAACACTGAATGCTTTCTAAAAATCACCAAAGAAACGGCTGCAGAAAGCAAAAGCAGGAAACGTGGTGTCTAAGACGCAAGTCTCTTAATCATAACTTGCTGTTTATTGAACTGTTGCCTAAAATAATTTGTAATCATGTTGACTTTTGGAAGAAAAATGGCACTCTTGTGTGATATTAACTATATGAAATGTCATAAACGTAGGCTATACTTTTTCTGCCACCATATCTTAAACAACGTGAACCCTGAACTCAAACGCACATTAGTTTAACTTGTTAACAGATTCATTCGGACTCACCGGACTCTGCAGCTATATCGCAATTCTTTCAGTCTCCAAATTTTAATTTCACTTGAAATCATAATTAATTTAGACTTGTTAATTTAGGCAAAATTTAAGACTTGTTAAGGCCTTAAATTTGATTAACTTTTTAAGACCCTGCGGTAACCCTGTTTTTGGGTGGGGTTTTATGCTCTTTTTCATAAATGTCCAACTATTTCTTTGAGAGCAATAAAATAAACCATTTCTTTATTTCAGTTTTCGGATAAGGTTCCCCAACTCCTGTATTTCCATCACCTTTTTTAAGGTAAGCAATATGGAACATCTGAGGTGGGTTTATAGCTTTGTTGGTCAAAATTATTTACAGCAAACGGCCGTCAGGGTAGAGTCCCTTTGGCAGCTCAGGAATCGCAGACACAGCAGCGCAGCTCATAACACACCTGGATTTACAGGTGTCTGACTGTCGCTGATGTCAGTTTACAAGCATGCAGGGGACTTGAGACCATCGAAAAGAAGCCTGTGACTAGTGGAGTGATGTGAGGAGATTAGAAACAGCGAGAACCACCTGCAAACTCCCTTCTCTCTCTTTACATTCTCTGCCCACTCCACGTTTTTTCGTCTGCAGCTGTATAAACTGCCCAGCTCAACTAATTATGGATGATTTACTCTGCTGTGGTGGGTTTAAGCCCCATACAGATGCTGGTTGGAGCCTAGACGGTGCAAATTGGGGATTGCACCACACCAGAGAGACACTGAAGGACTGTGAGAGACAGACACTTCCCACTACAAAAACAGAATTAACTAACTGTGTAGTGAAGACTTAAAGCAAAGACTGTCTACGATTAAATATGAATGTTTGAGACTCTGCGCTGTGCTGAGGGAACAAACAACATTTGTGTTAAGATTCCTATCTCTGGTCTGCAAACCCATTATTGAGAGTGATAACCATCGAGCATCCTTTCAAGGAGGAGAATTTGACTTGCACCCGACTGATAAAAGCGCACTTCCAACATCAAAAATATCTGACTGTTCACAGAGCCGTTAAGCGTTAAAGATCCTCCACACTTCTGTGCGCCCAAACACAGTTAATAAATAACTGCCCTTATAATTCATTTACTGTCTCTGCAAAAACAGATGAAATTTTATTAATGAAATGCAAAGAAGAGGAGAGAGAACAAATGAAAAAAAAAAAAAGAACAGATGATTATCTTTTTTTCCAAGCAGAGCTTCTTCCTGTCTGTAATGGCTTACTGTGTCTCTTGTGTTGGAGAAAACTGTGCAAGCTTTCAAATGAAAATGAAGCCGGATATTCCAGTGTATCAGTCAGTGTGGCAGAGTTTTGAAGATGCATGAAACAACCTGAGGCCATCAGCAGTTTTCAAACCGTGAGGGTCAGCAAAAAACCTCCTAGATTCTCTCGCCTCTCCCCTCCGCAAAGCCCAAATCTTTAGACAGACCAACAGCATCTGTTTGTTATTAAGAGTTCTCCATTCTATCCAAGCCCACCTATTCATAAAAGAGAAAATAACTGATCTTCTGAGGCCTTGAATGTATGAATAACAAAGCTGCAACTATCAATCTTTTTTCATAATTACACTTAAGAGAACTCTATTTTGCCTTTTTCCTAGAACTTTGCTAATGCAAATGTACATTTCAGCACAGGAGAATACAAACAATGTGCTAAATTTACTTTGCGACGACATTAACATGAGAAATTGCAGGGATTAAAATGTCATCATCGACTATACAGAATATAGGGTTTCTGCATACGTTGTTTATGGTAGCATGGATTATTCAGTAGATAAGCTACTCATAATATTCATATGACTTATGCATACTTAGCTGCAAGAGGAAATCTAAAGATATTTATGCCATACATCAAGACTGCACTAAAGTTCAATGCCGCACGTACAAGAACCTTCACACACCAATTTGTCTAGCAGCAACATCCACAAGAAAAATAAGCGGTACAGCTATTCAATTCATCCCTCTTGTGTGTAAGCCCTAACACTACATGCTGCAGCCTGAGAATTGTATTTTGACTCAGGCAAAAATATTTCATTTAAGTCAGAGCTGTATGGGGATGTCTTTGGGAGAGAAAACATGACAGCATTTTCGTGTTTGGGGGAACAACAGATTTCAGCTCCAGAAGAAGTCCTTGAAACTTGAACAGCAACAGTGCATGATAATGGGCTTATTTAAATTCAGAGGCCCATTTGTCGGACTAATTATTATTTCATTGACGAAGCAGGACAACACCTTCGCCTGTCCTCTTTCATCCTCAGTGGTGTGCTAAAACGCTTGGGCAAATATTTGGACAGTATTGTCACCATGTAGTGAAAAAACGGAATACTCATCATAAAACTCAAAAAGAAAGGAGTGAAATGTGCTTTCGCGAACCGATTAATTTACTGACTTGCATTTAAAATGAGCGATCAGCTCCTCCATCCATAAAATGCAATAAACCCAGACCATTGTTCTGTGGATAAAAGCCAATGGCGGTATCCAGATCATTATGTTCCTTTGATATCCTGTTTTAATTGTTTCAAAGAGAAGAGACTCACAACTGCCAAACGCAGCAGGTTCAAGCTGTGGGCAAGCATATCAAGGACCCAAAAAGACTCACACTCAAAGCCATAAAAGCTCTTGATGTAATCAAGAGAATTAACCACTCCCTGAACTCATACAATCAAACAGACAAATGCTACAGACTTCAAGACGTCTACAGAGCCATAACCATTAGATCAAGCGTCCATTTGACAACAGCTGATCAAGAACCATGGTGTAATTCTTCCAGACCACAAGGTAAATTCATCATCTTGGCCGATGCTAAGCGGTTTTAAACAAGGATCACAAGGAGAGGTCCACCTATAAACAATTACCTCATCCACTTCTCATTTGAGCCCACAAATCCCTTTGTTTTCCCTCTCTCATGCAGAAAATTATTTGTGGGTTGGAGGAGTTGGACTGAATGAGCTGCAGGTTTAATTCACTGCCTTTCATTTCAAGAAGATTTTCCTCTCCCTGCCAGGGAACAAACAAGCGGCATCCATCAAGGAGAATAAAACTTTTTAAATAGCTCTTCGTATACAGTGAGCTTAAGATAGCCAAATGTTAATAACTAGCTGATGAAAAATTCATCAGCCCAGAATGACACAATTCACCAAAATACCATCCAAGTACACTATAATTAAAGTGATGCCACTCTGTTTTCATGAAAGACAGTTTTTGAAGAACAAAATCAAATTGAGATGGTCCTGGAATTAATAAATCCATGCTTTTACACTGATAAAAATAAAATCTTGTAAGAAGCAGAAATGGGTCATGATTACTGACAATTGGTCAATCAGGTTGATTATTACATTACATTACATTACAAAAAGACATATGCGCAGCTTAAAAAAATTTTTTTTTTTAAATGTTCTTTGAATTCTCTTAATTATTAACAAACATTATATATTGTTGTAAACTAACAGATTTAATTATAAAACACATTATCTAACAGTACACAATAACTAGAACTTGTATAACCATAATATTCAAAAGATTAGTCCATTTACAAAAGCATGTGAATTAAGTGCTGAGTAACAGGAAGTGGAAGCCATAGGAAAAAAAACACACACTTGGCCAATGCAGCACATTACTATGCAGCAGGTTGCTCCGTACAGTAGTGGCCGGGAATCACCCCTGCGAGGATTAAATTCAGTGAGCTGAGAGAAAGAGAAAGGTGCTGGTTGTGAAATAAGAGTCCAGCGCTCTCTTCGTCCTGTTCTCTGCCTTTCTCTCTCTTTTTTCCATCTAAGAGTGAACAGGCAGAGGATGCCTCGTTGATTTTACTGCGTGCCATCAGAAGCTCCACAAAATCCGGCAGAGGTTTGGAGGCCAGGCAGAAAAATAAAGTGAGGGATGAAAAACTCAAGAGTGGTTGAGTTCACGAGAAAGCGAGGGAGTGGACGGGCGAGACCGACAGACAGGAGAGCAGGGCATTCCTCTTCCCATCTGCAGGCCTGAAGGCAGGAAGCAGGGGCATGGGATATGGCTCATTACACCCAGCCTTCTCTTATCACTGCCACTCTCCATGGAGTCATACCCAAACACAGCTAGTAGGGCACTTCAATTCCCTCTCTCCCTTGCACACACATACACACGTTCCCTTTTCGCTGCCACAGATGCTGGGTCTCAGAATACCGCACATCATTATGCCATAATACAATTTGAGCAATCCATGCCTAAAGGACGTTCCCTTCTGAACGCATGGCAAATAACCGAGCCATTCCTTTATGTTCTTAAGAGACACTGACAATTTTCAGATTCCATATCAGAGAGATCCACTGACATAAAGATTGGCCATTGTGACATACGCATTCACTTCCATTTGTGTTCTGAAGCACAAACATTACACAGGAAATTGCTTTGCGTCTCGTAACCTTTGTCATTTCAATAGCATATATTTTATTACACTGCAGTGCATATATAGTTTACCACAGAAGCCATTTTGCAGAATGAGCAACTGCTGCATTATCAAGCATAGAAATGACGACCAATCATCTTTCAGAAGCCATTATGATGATCAAGTCCATTATAATGACACAACATCTGGAACAAAGACCTCTAATAGCCAACAGCTGCCGAGTGGAATGACAGCAATTAGTGAGCCATTGACACTACACTCACCCTCGGCTAAAGTGGACAGTGTAATTTAAAGCAACCGTTCACAACTTTTGTTAATTATTAATCAAATGAGTGAATAATTCTTGCTATTTGAAATGTGATTCAAAAGGCCTATTAAATTAGGCTTTTTCCTGATAATCATTTTTTATTAAATGATAACCTTGTTTACTTAATTCATAAAATCTGTGAAATACGTTCCATTTTAAAGACAAGGACCATCAAGCAGCTAGCTGAGGCCTAAAGTTTCAACGGTCACATGATTCGTTAGAAATCATTCCAACATATTTGCCGTTCAAGAAAAATTTCGAGATCATACTCGGATGTCAAAAATAGTTGTTGCCTAAAATTTTCTGGGAACATTTTTCACAGTTCTTTAATGCTAAGAAAGTAAAGATATCAAAAAGATTGGTGTCTCTTTTTCAATCAAAACTGTAAAACTGAAGACTGGAGAAACAGCTTTTAAAAATTCAGCTTTGACAATACAGGAACAAATGACATTTTAAATATATTAAATAGAAAACAGTTGCAACAGAACCATTCAATCTGGGTTTCTGTGCCTTATTATGCACAACTCTAATTAAGAGCCTACATACATGCACGTTGAAGAAAAGATGTCAGGAACTACTTTTTATTATAATCTATCTCCTAATGCCTCCCTACAAAACACCTAGAACAATTAAACATGAATGCAAGAATGGAGACAGAAAAACATGGTTATTAACTGCCTCTGTAGGTCTTTGGTTATCATTAATAAGTATAATTACAGCAAACAAAGAAGTCCAATGGTGTAACGTCAGCAACAGACAAAGACCCAATTTTACTATCACAAACCATTAATTATATCTAATGAAAGAAGATATAAGAACGAGGGGGGAAAAAATTAAACCCGTTTCCTTTTTTCTTCTTCTTCCTCTCTTCCAAGCAAGTCTTTTTATCGGCACAACAAGAGCATTTATTTTCTTCCACATTCAGTCACAGATTTGACATTCTGCTTTTAAACCTTCCCTTCATTTCACTTATGACATACAGTGGGTACGGAAACTGTTCAGACCCCCTAAAATTTTTCACTCTTTGTTATATTGCAGCCATTTGCTAAGTTTTTTTCCTCATTAATGCACACACAGCACCGCTTAGAAGGCCAAAAAGTTCTATCTTGGTCTCATCAGACCAGAGACTTGGAGTCCTTCAGGTGTTTTTCTAGCAAACCATGCAGGCTTTCATGTGTCTTGCACTGAGGAGAGGCTTCCGTTGGGCCACTCTGCCATAAAGCCCCGACTGGTGGAAAGCTGCAGTGGCGGTTGACTTTCTCCAACTTTCTCCCATCTCCCGACTGCATCTCTGGAGCTCAGCCACAGTGATCTTTGGGTTCTTCTTTACCTCTCTCACCAAGGCTCTTCTCCCTCGATAGCTCAGTTTGGCCGGACAGTTAGCTCTAGGAAGGGTTCTGGTCCCAAACGTCTTCCATTTAAGGATTATGGAGGCCACTGTGCTCTTAGGAAGCTTAAGTGCAGCAGAATTTTTTCTCTGAGCTCTTCAGGCAGTTCCTTTTGACCTCATGATTCTCATTTGATCTGACATGCATTGTGAGCTGTAAGGTCTTCTATAGACAGGTGTGTGGCTTTCCTAATTTCCTAAGTCACAGCAAAGGGTCTCAATACTTAGGACCATGTGATATTTAAGTTTTTCTTTTTTAATAAATCTGCAAAAATGTCAACAATTCTTTCTGCCAATATGGGTTTTTTCTGTCAATATAGGGTGCTGTGTGTAAATTAATGAGGGAAAAAATTAACTTCTACAAAGGTTGACAAAGTTGGAAGCGTTTAGTTGTTTTAAAAGTACATTAAAGATTCTTCATATTTTTACATAAGCGATTTCTAGATATGCCAACCCGACAAACAACAGAACCACAAAAATTCCAGATACAAAAAAAAATGCTAATGCCAAAAAGAATGGCATTAGCATGCTGAGTTTTGGGAATAGCTAAAAAAGAATCCAGATCATCTGTAGTCGACACTCCAACAGCCCTATTCCACAGAGACCATGACAAAGAGTGTAAAAAATCCCAACTACTGTAATTGGTTTTAAAATGATGGAATTCATTACCGTTGTGCTGCATGTTCAGAAATGCAAACAAGAAAGAAAAAACAGTCACTTGAGGCTTGAACTGATCTGCTTAAATAAAAGCCATGGGGAGATGAAAGGCATAATTCAAACGACAATTTTAGCAGCCTTAGCTCATTTATAACAGAAAGTTGAATATGCTGTGAGTGTAATTGGCATATGATATCAGTTCTCTTTTCTACCTTTGCCTTCTCTTTTGTTCTACTAGCAGGATATAGACTACGAGAATGGCCAGCTTCCAAAAATAGATGAAGAAATGTACACCTGAAATCTTTCCGGTGTAAAACAGGCACCATCATATTTTCTCATTAAGTTTAAATCAGGTGTAAAAAGACAAAATGTTAAATACAAAATGTCAATTTACAGCAAGGTCTAAGCTAAAGTCATCTGTTCGTCTTCAAACACAGCATGTAGCATCTCACCTTATTACTAACCACTGACAAACAGAGTTTCATGTTTTCATTTGAAATTTCTGTCACATCTCACCACAAGTGGTACATCTACAGATCTGACCAATGTGAGGGAAAATTGGTATTTTTATCTAGACTTTGTGTGAGTCCTTATTTGATTCAGGAGCATTTGGCAGAGCCACCGAAAGAAAGAAGCGATAGCATATGGCAAAGTTTAAAAATTAATGCGCAGTGTTAGAGAGAGCACCTGAACCACAGAAAGGTGGAGGGGCAGCATATGTGGATGAGAGAGAGAAAGAAAGAAACACCTCTACCATTCTCTCAATGACTGACGAGGGAAAAAAAATAAAGTACAAGGTAAGAGACGAGATTAGAAGAGAAGAGGCTTGCAAACAGTACAGTTAGACTTGCAAGAACACGGGTTACTTGAAGAAGGGCTAGTTGAATGGAATTAGCTTGACAATGTGTTGTCAGCGGCATGTTTTATGACATGACGAGACCAGAGGCGCCAGTATAAATTATTCAGATGTGATTGCATAAGCAGGATGTCGATGAGGGGCGAGGCGAGGCAGCTTGAGCCACCAAACGTCCATCTCCAAGACCGAGAGCAAGAAAAACAGGGTGTCAACTAAAAAAATACTTTTTCTTAAACGTACATAGGAGATAAAAATAAAAAAGCATTGATCTAGCCAAGGTCCATATGAATACTGTTGGTAGGTCTCAGTTACTTCCCCTCTTTAAAGATCAAACCTCTAACAAATGGCATTGTAGCCAGAAACTGTGCTGTGCAGGTCTGAGAGAAACCCATTAGGTCAATTCCATGGCAACAATGTGTCTTTTTTTTTCTCCATCTCACACAAACAAAAACTGCTGTCGAACTTTATTTTAAAGATACTGACTGCCATCTAGTGGTTGTTGGGATTTTTTATTTTCAAGACATTCACCGCACCATCTTGGTCTCCTCCAACTTGTAGTATCCCTAGCAATGGACAGTTAATCATATGGATTTACAAACGGCGTGACAAGACATAACCGAAAATGTGCAAACAGCACGCCTGCTATAAATACACTGAACAAAGCAAGAAAAAAAAAAACTTCTAAGAAAAGCTGACATTTAGAGAACACAATCAAGAACAAATAAAACTAAAACGCAGCCATTTTGAAGGGTTTATTTCTCCAGAGCCCCCTTGAGAAAAAGTGCAAGGCAGACTAAACGGTTTGTGACCCATCCTTGATCAAACCGCAAATCGTTAGGTTTGGCCATTTGGGGAAGTGCTTAAAGTGTGTTTGATGAGCAGATAATGACGGCTCACTGCTGAGCGTCCAAGGATGACGACCATAAAATGTGCAGCCACGAGACAAGCGCCACACCTTATTAGTGCTGTGATTTGCTGACGGGGCCGCAGGGAGGCTTAGAAGGAGACAGCAGGATTTTAAGCAAGGGAAAACTGTATTGATGGAATCAACCAGGTACAATGACACTAGTTCAGCATCTCTTTGACTCCTACCCAATAAGCTACCAAGAGAGTTTTTCATTAGTTCAAGGCTGGATTAAAAAGAAGAGGAAATTCATGAGCAGTCAAAACACATTGTTCTCCGAGCACAGTTCCCGAGCTGTCTTCGCTTACCACTAAATGTTTCCATACAGGGTTCATGGCTTTATAATTCAAAAGAAATCATCTAGCCGGCCACCCTAATTTTAAGAAAAGAGCTGACCAACCGTGCAGCATTTGCCAGACCCAAGCACCCCCAAAATTAACGAGGTAACTTTGAGAAAGAAAAACAGACCGCAAAGCTCCAATTTTTATTAAGCTAAAAAAAGAAAAGCAGGACTCGTACAGCTAAAGTGATGACACTGATGTCTTTGGTAAGGCCGTGGTAAAAATATGCGGTGTGCTATAAATACATCATATCTTAGGCTTGAAAAGGGCAAGAACGTGAGGAAACGGTGTTGAAAGGTGGTCAAGGAGAGTGATGGGACAAGCCATTACCAGATCTTCTGACCTCATAACCACACGAGAACACGCAGTCCCTTCTTGCACTCAGAGCCGAGAGCAGGATGACGGAAACTAATAACATCTAGGTGGATGGAGGGTGATCCGATTGACCGTTGGAACGGAAAAAAAAGAGCC
This sequence comes from Enteromius unitaeniatus, assembly GCA_032359435.1. NCBI lineage: Eukaryota > Metazoa > Chordata > Actinopteri > Cypriniformes > Cyprinidae > Enteromius > Enteromius unitaeniatus. The sequence goes on from JAUMHI010000012.1 coordinate 3,047,282, forward strand.
AATCGAAGCAGGCCAAGGCAATATATTGCACTAGAGTCGCAAAGACGAACACCAAATGGGCTCCTCTCATACAGAAGTGGCATACAATCAAGCACACACGTGCCTACACACAAACAGGGCCCATCCCTTTCCCTTTAATATGAGAACACCATGTCCACTCTTGGCTCCCTTTCATCTTCTCTTCATGATAATGAGATCCCGCTCCCCTCTTTTGAAGGCAGGAGCGCTGATTGTTTGTTTCCCATTGAAAGGAAGGCCACGTGGCATAATGCAGCAGTCAGTCAGCAGGCAATGAGACCTTTTCTGTCACAGAGGAAGCTGGTATGGACATACGCCGCCAGTCTATCAAGTCACAATTCTTTACACACTTTCTAGACCACGCATCCTATATGACAAGACATTTGTCCTTCTGGTGAGTATGCATTCCCTGTCATGACTTAAAAAAGACTTTCAAAGCTTCGGTGCGATATAACGTTGCTACGAAGAGAGAGAGCATGTCAAACTGTCTGATCGATGTTTGAAGTGTTATTATTTGTATTGGCTAACATGAAGAGTAGCTTAAAAGAAAAACAAAACAAAACTGTGGGCCTGCTTTATATTAAGGTTTGATAAAATAAACGATACCTTTAGGTCCTGCCGTTTCCCATATGAAATCAACAAACCCAGACAGGGTCGGTGAAATACAAACAGCTCCAGTCCCAGAAAGGACAAGAAATAGTATTAAAAGGTAAATCAATCGCATCGTACTTGACATTTCTATATTAGCACTTGACTGAATGGCATTAAAATTGTATGCGAGGTTGTGGTTGCACCAAGCAACAACTGAAGCATCAGTCGAGACCCCACAGGAGATGAGGTCAGGTGTAGCAATGAATATTGTGCTAGTGTCAATCCGAATTCAACCCAGAGAAACTTCAATATGCCTGAGCTTGGAGATGCAAACAAAATGTGGAATTCGTGGGTCTTAGAGTTGATCCCTGGGATACAGCAACAGGACCAAACTCAGCCTCCTAGATGCAGTCTGAGTAGCTTCTGTGATGAAACAGAGCCAAAAGGGGCAGAAATAAAAGACCTTCATATAGCGTGAGAAGGTCCAGAATTATAACATGGCTCAACTGCATAGGTCAATTACTAACATCTCCGCTGTTATTCCATTACCTTGCATTAAAGGATTTTTAAAGTTAAGTTCTGTCATTTGCATCTGTGACACGTTGTCAATTACTGCAAAAACTAATTTGACTCCTACGTCAATTCTTATTGCAAATGAATTTCAGAACATTATTAGTTGTGTTTGCTGACGTAAGTATAATGATTATACTTCTAAATATTAAAGTTCATAGCTCGTCCCCCACCAGTTAGTGCTGCAGGCATGAATGATACCTCAAAATCACATCGCTTGTTGGGGAGAGGTGTTTCTACAGCAGGTGTTTTCTAAGAAATCAGACTTACAATTTTCACCTAGAAGATGATAAAATTGTTAGAAAAAAAAAAAAAAAAACACACAAAAGAAGAGAGCTATATCTACAGACCAGAATATTATTGAGTCTTAGATTCTTGTCTGGCTTTATTACGCAACCATATCAAATCAACCAGAACACCCTAGAAACCATGTAGTAACAACTATTCATAACATCACATAGCAACGCCATGGCAAATATTTTTTTACTAAAATTAAAATTACTAAAATATTATTTTAAACTGCCAAAATTGCTTCAATAACAAATGATAAATGCAATATATAAATAAAATAAAATGTATACAGTATATTAGAAATGTGGCAATTAATAAAAATAAATGAAATAAAAATATACAATAAAAATGACCAATAAAAATGAAATAAGCACATCAAATTAAAATATCTGCTGTTAAATCAAATGCGTCATCGTGTCCTTAACACTTACTGGCACTTTTAATAAAAAAAAATCAACTGAAAAATCACATTGAACATATACTCTTTTCAGCAAAGAGCCTTCATTCTAATCAAAATATATCTGTTTAAATGATGAACCGGAAACAAGGGGGTTATTGGATTTTTTTTTTTTTTTTTTTTTTAACCATAGGGCAGACGTCATTGGTGCTTTTAAAGACTTTCTATCAAATCAGTTCAGCCTCCAGTTCCCGAGCATCATTAATAGCCAAACTGAAACAAAGAGACTCTTTCAGACTAAGGAGTAGTAGGTGGAGATGGGCTGCCCTTGATTTTATTCAAACTAAGCATAGTTAAGAGCCCACTCCACAGATACTAGCTAGTTTCAGTAAGATGCAGAGAGAAAGGGAAAGAGGATGCAGTGCACCCTCACTGCAAAAAAAAAAAGCCTTTAAACAGGTGCTTACAATGACTCCGTATAGCCATGGTAGAGATAAGCCTTAGAAACAGGAGGATGCGGGGTGTAAAGTCTACCCATGAAACAAGTGGAGCCCACACACAAATACCAAGGTTATTCATTTGCCTAGGAATACAGATTCTGTGGAATATACAGAAGCCAAGGGGAGGTTAAAAAAAAAATGTAAACAAAACAAGGAAGGAGAGGTAACAGGAGATGTAGAGAAGTCAGTCTGAATGAGAACTGCACTGCATCCAACAGAAAAAAAGAGCCTGCATATGATACTCATAATTACCCATAATACAGCAAAGACAATAAAAAAAAAAAAAAAAATTAAGTTAGTTTAATTGCAAAAAACTATTAAATTTCAACATACATTCTCAGTAACATGACCCCAAATTGCAAACTCACGGCTTAGAAAAGTTCAGAGTTTTCCCACTTGTACTGTCTTTGTTTTATTTCTTCTTAACACCACTCCAGCATCTATGGCTAGATTCATGGTGAGAGCCAGTCAATCCACACAAGCTGACAATACACAATAAGTCTCTGCATGATGTTCTGTGCCTTCAACTCGCAAATATGACCATTCCGGCTTGAAGATTTGAACGTACCGGCAAATTAAATCAGCATCATACCAGTCTGTCTAAAAATCTCAGAGACTAACGGCCAACCTTTTCTTGTGCAAAACAAAAAAGAAATCATCTAACAAAACATGGAAACCCCAACTAAATGTCATCTTTCTTCTCCAAGGTTTTGCTCTTTTTCACATATGCTTTTCAAGGCCCTTTGAGAGAGTATTTAGAGAGTATTTAAGTACAACACACTTTAACATGACGGTGAGATCCATGCCATTTCACCCTGATAAAGGGCCAAGTCTTTGTCCCATGTGGAAAGAAGCTAAATCATTTCTAAAATACAAGCTTTGTCCATTATTCTCTAGCCGACAATACCAGGGAATCTCGGAGAGCGGCTGAACTCTTAACAGCCCTAGCAGACTCCAGTCCCTGAGGTCTCAGAGGCTCCTCTCTCTCCCTCTGCCCACAACTCTGAACGTGTCGCATTGTTTCCGTGGAAACAGGCAGTCTTCCCGAACTTCTGGGCTGACTTTGTGATTATTGATCTCCTCCTTGAGGTCTGGAGAGGCTTTGCAGGTCAAGTCATGTGACCTTAACAGGTAACGGTGCACCAGTCCTCAGGGCCTAACACTGATTGGGTTTTGTGTGTTGGTTGTGTTTTATTTAAGCACAGGGAGCCACGGTCTTCCACTCCCTCGCAAAGGGGTTCATCAATTTCACACTGATAAAACGTGGGCATTTTGACACACAATCTATCATCCTTAAGCCTGACAATCAAAGCATCAACATCCCTGATCCCCCCCTTGGGTCACCATCATCACCACCACCAAGCTGTGCTGATACACAACTGCTGAAACGCGTGTGACTCAGCAACATGTGGACATGCTGACCAGAGAATTTGAGCCCTGTGAGAGCGTGCCGGAGAAATTTCATCCCTGAGGGAGCCATGGCTCAGGCATGTCGGTCTGTCTCCAAACCGCACTGACAGTGTGGAAATAGCAATCTGCCCAGCGAGAGGGCGTCATCTTGGCCCCGCTGAACGTGGTTTCGACAATAAAACCCAATAAAGGTGGGATATTGGGAAAGAGAGAAACAGAAACAAGGAGAATGAAAGAGCTGACAGCTTCCCTGCAAGCCCTCACACTCCCATCCGTAGGAAGTGCTTGCTAAAGTCAGATGGAATGGAAGGAAGTACAGGAACCTCTGAACTGTGAAAAACTTCTAAATGAGAGGACTTGTTTGTGGTGCATGCTGTCAGACAGTTCTTCGATAGAGACAATCCCAGAGTAACCTTCCTGCTCTATCCTGAGGAGTAATGCAACATTCAAAACATACTTCCAAGCTCATCAGCATCGAGCTTGTTTTATCGCTGACAGTTTATAGAAAAATCACTCGACGCGCGATTCTATGCCAAGCGGCATGAGAGCATTGATCGAACGGGGCCATTTCGCTACAAATAAATGAGTCTGTTGCGCCAGCTTATTGCTGTACTGTAAATAACAACATTTACCTGTGCTACCTTATCTTCAAGCTTCCTCACGTACATCTACGGGCCTTTCTCATAGCCTCAGCAACACAATAAAACAGCATTTTAAATGACAAGTGACACTTGCGGAGGCAATAACGGAGCCCCTCTAAATAAATAAAATAAAACAAATAACAAGCAGCCTCATATGGGCTACGGGACTGCACTACATGAGAAATAGTAGAAGCCAGTCTGCAATTACAGCATTACGGAGCTGTGAAATGAGGAAACATTGCCATCGCCCAGACAGTATATATTTATAAAGATTATTACTGTCATTTTAGGGAAAGTGGGGGGCGAGGGACGAAAGTAAGTGACAATAACAACATGAGCAGCTATGAACATTTCAGAAACAATAGTGACACGCTGTAATGTGACTGGGACAAAGACATGGCTTTGCAAATGGGTTGTGCCGAACGTCCCACTGCAAAATGGAACGTATTTATAGGATGGGGGGGGGGGGGTGCAACTCAATATCTTTTCCGCTGTTCAATCAACACGGAACGTGTGTGTGTGGGAAAATCTAATTAAGCGATACATTCTCAGAACGCTGTCTGGGGGGGAAGAATGAACACAATGAAACCCATTTAGATACAGAACATTAGAATAAACAGATTAGATCACAGATTATGATTATTTGCCTAAAACTATTGCTCATCCCTGGTGTTACAATATTTAAATGCTAATATCTGTTAGGCAGTGATCCATTTTGAAGAAAAACTGCTTAAACTAACAAAAAAGGTCCTAGTTTATTCTCTGAGAGCACAATTGAGAAATCACTCATTTCTAAATGTGCAATTTACATGCAGGGATTGGGAGGGGATTTTTTTTTATTTTTTTTTATTAGAAATTACATCCTATACCAATGCTGAAAATAAAACAGAAATCGAAAGTCATAGAAATAACTTTTCTAGATATTTTCCAAAAAAAAAGAAGAGAAGAGAATAGAAAGACAGTAAAGACAAATAGATTGCACAATAACAAATCAAAAGCCAATGAATAATTTTGCTACTTACCGCAACTTTGCTCCCAGTTATCTGCATGCAGCGGTCAGCGGAGGGTAGTTAATGTGCAAAAAGACACAAACAGCACAATCATTAGTAGGCCAGTATCTCTTCGGTACTATGCAGCTTAGGTATTAGAGCTTACACTTAAATGACTGGCACACTGGCCTCTCTGCTATGCTGCCTACTCAGTTAAGAATTACACACAACTTAACAGGGTGGAGAGAGAGAGGGTTTAGACGGACACTAAAGATAATGTCTGCCATTTTGATGACTGTCTGGCACATAGAGATCATGATGAATTGATCTCCGATTGAGTTTTTAAAAGCGGCTCTCTGGTCGCTCATTGGTTTTTTCCTAATGACTGCAGAGAAATAAAAAAAAACACATCTGATGATTGATGCAAAAATGTCATGTTTTAAAGAATATAAAATAACTTCACCTCAAAAATCGATTGTTTTCAAACCGCAAATCATTAATTCATGACAAACTAGCGGTTTCTATATTAAAGCCAGTTTTGGCAAGCAATACAAATATCCAGAGGGGATCGTCCCTCAAATGAAATTTTGTAAGAATCTAGTAGATTTTTTACTAAATTAACCCAAATGTGGTATTTTATTCATGAGCAGATGGTCTCCAAAAATGCCTCCAGAGGCCAAAAATCTATCAAATGTCACTAGTACTTTCTATCAAGTGTCAAATTATACATCATAGCTCAGACTTCGACAATGTCAGCATGTTTCTTTTTGACTATGCCATGACAGTTGCTTGGCTGAATATCTAGAATTGTTTTTTGGGGTTTTTTCCCGGAGAGCAGACAACCGAAACAAATGTAAAAACAAATTTCTCTCAAACAAGCATTATTCGCATGTCTTCATTAATAGAAAACCGAAGGGAGTAGTCTCTAAATCTGATTTAGTTTTTTTTTTCAAATGAAGGTTTATGACTATAACACTGTCAATTTTAACAGTGTAACCTCTTGATCAATGGAGAACTACTTTCGAGTCCAATTTTCCATATCCCAGGCAAATATGCTCAAACGAATCATTAAAGATTTGTGTCTTGACCCAAAACAAAATGTCACCTGCTTTTGCTATCACCAGACGTGCTGGATGGCTGCCAAATATTGTTAGCACCACACCGTGTTTGGCTGGGGTTTAATGAATGTTGTATTTTTACTGCAGCCTGATCAAAAGAACAGACATTATCTTGAAACCACATAAAGAACTGTCAGGGAGGAGCCTGAGGGGAAAAGCAGCTGCTAACATAAATTTACACAAATTTCTCAAAATAACACCTCATTGTCACTTTACTGTGGTATTAATGCTGTCAATTTCCTGAGAAGTAATGAGAGTTCGGGGGGGGATGGAAACTTAAACCGAATGACGGTAATTGTTGTAATGCAGAATTAGGCAGTCATGTAATATGGTAATTATGAAGAAGCTCTATTATGAAGTAGCTCCTGTAAACAAACTTCTGAAGAAATGTCAGCTTATCAAGAGATGGGTATTTATATCCTCATTCCAGTTCTTCTCATGACCATCAAATGCTCCATCATACAAATCTATTTGTTTAGTTATTTATTTATTAGCTCCTGCATCCTAGACGGGATCAGTTCATCGCTCAAAAACTGTCAGAAATGATTACTAGAACTTGTGCTGTAATTAAGTTTCCGAGCCTCTGTAATACCACAGTATTGACAACGTCCAAGTGATGATTTCAGGTAAGACATTTTTTCCTTCTCCCTCAAAGACCCTGCCTAGACACATTCTGTTCTTTACACAAATTCATTTCATTTAATAGCAAAACAGTAGAGCAAAGTTAAAGCTTTTCATGACACTGACAAAGCGAGAGAGAAATGACTGTGTTAGTTGTAGACATGGTTTGGCACTCGTGAGGACAATGACACACCTGTCAGAGACTGAAAAAGAGAGAAAGCATTTCATGAAATGTTAATGGTCAAGGACGCCCGCTCAACATTAAGGCATTATTGTTTTTTACTATATGTGGCTTATTGTTCTGCTCGGGTTACATACTCCCTGGAAAATTATTCAGCAATAGATATTTAGCATTAAAAAAAACAAGATGGGTAAGCTCTTACAAATATGATAAATACCTTTAAATAATAATAATAATAACAGATATTTACTTATTCCACATTACAAAATAATATTTTTAGTATTAATAAAAAACAGAATAATTACCCAAAAAAATATTTTATATTGATTATTATTTAAAAGCTACACATCCTAGAATCTTATTTATTGTGTGTCACCTTCACAAGCAGCTGATTGCAAAGGATCACATAAAAACGCAATTATTATTTAAAATAAATATTTAATTTTTTTTTTATGTCAAACAGCTAAATAAAATTAATTAATGCTTTTTAAAATAGAATATATAAAACACATCTTTGAGGACTATGTATTTAAAAATGTATGTAGTATGTATTTGTGTATTTAAAAGGCACTTTGCTTTAAAAATACATTATAGTTAGTGGTGGCACACACTTAAAAGTCTCCTACTGAGACCCCCTGGAAAGTGTGGTGAGGGCTCTTAGTTTTGCAAGCTGAAGGATTAAAGTGGCTGCCTCTAAGAAAAAATGCTCGTTTCTCAAAAAAACAAACAAACAAAAAAAGCCATGCAAATGACTTAATGATTATCGCAATAATGCACAACATGCATTTTATATTTTCTTTGGCAAATAGCTATTCAGAAATGTGCAGTGTGAACAAACAAAAAAAAAGGTGTGATCATATAATATAATGAATGTATGCACAAATGTGTTGCAAGGAAAGAGGTGAAGGCTGTAAATAATAAAAGGAGCTGTGAACCACGGGAGCTGTAAGTTTCTGTCACACAAGCAATAATATCTGAGCTATCAAAGAGGACAGACATCGCTGGTGTAAAACTTCTCTATTCTTCCGTCCTTCTTTTATTTCATCGCTCTGCCCTCCTGCCAGGCAGGAGCTGTGGGAGTCTGCCGCACACAGACAGGCAGGAAGGCAGGCTGCGACAGGAGTGCATCGGATGGGTTTGTTTTCCCACTAATATTTGCTCTGTAAAGCTGTGTGCTGAAACACAATCTACTGTAGGCAGATCGGCACACTCTGGGAGATAGCAGCAGATTAAGTGGGATGGATGGACTACGCTCTCCCTTCTTTTATTTAGACGGGTTTGGGTTATTAATGTGGAGGTGTGCAGAGGCCGTCTCCGTGCTGTCTGCTCTTGGCCCCGCTCACCCCTGCTAAATTACACCTGCAGCGGCTCAAGCGGAGACCACGGGGCTCCTCAACTGCCAGACCACCACTTAATTACTCCCATTCGCCAACCAAAGAGAGGACACTGACCCAGTGCAGTCAGAGACAGACAGCAAAGGGGCGACTCTCTCTGGACGTGTGTCAGTGTGCGCGTGTAAGGATTAGTCCGTGCAACTCCAAAACACCCTTGGTAGCAAAAAAGATCCTGGCACTTCATGCTCTAAGAGCGGTGGAATTTGAAAACGTCCAAATCAACCTATTTATTTTCTACATACATATTCTAGGACCGATTCTGCACAATTTAAGCATACCAAATTCTGTAATTGTTTTAAAACAAAAATTGTTTGATTTTAGCAAAATAACCAAGGGAATTTAAACGAATGTTCAATATTTTTCTGCACTTTGTCGAATCATGTTTTTAGCAACAGAATGGCAAATTACGGCCAGTAAAAATATTGGAGAGCTGAGTACATGTATAAAAAAATTAATGAATGAAAACATTAACACAGGATAACATTCCTCAAATTAATTTCTTAGCATCACCAATTTTTCTATCTCTCCCTTCCAACCAGTGTTTATGATGCAAAAAATTCAAATGGATAGAGGAAATCCTACTGCTTTTTCTTTTCAATCTGACTCAGAAATCTGACACACTGCAGAAGCAAATGGATACATATTCCGTTCGTCATCAAAAATCAAGGGCTTTTTAAATAATCTGATTTTTACCTACTTATAACAGCATCGGCTTAAAGCTAAATACATCAGATGTAGCATATTTTAACAGTATTTTATAAACAGTAATATCATTTGCGCTAAATATTTGTGCTACTCCTACAAAAACGGCAGTATGCAGATAGCTTGAGCTGAGTGTTTAAAAGAGGAGGAGGAGGAGATCTCTGGGTGCTAGAGTTGAGCATTACAGGAAAAAGAGTGTTTTGCCTGTGGTAAACATCTCTTATCACATAAAAGCACATCTCTTCCCTAGAATGCAGAACGCACGTTCCAAAACTCCTCCTTGCTTGTCAGAGCGCTGTGTACAGCTCCCACAGTGACATGCTGCTGGTGAGTGCCTCTGGTGGTGCTGAGGGGGCTACAGGGGTGCAGAGAGACAGGAACCCCCCTCCCCAAATCCCTCTTTGAGACTACAATACTAATATGTGAATCATATTTCACAATGCATGCCAGGCTCTCAGGCCCGACAATGAGTCTGCTGCAGAATTCAATCATCTCTGATTATCATCATTATTAATAATGCTGGTTAATTATCATAGCCGGGAGGAAAGCTAATGAAAACGGACGCTGAAGGCCAGCCAATGGCGGAGCGGGTGAAGGGGATCGTGGTGTTTACGTGGAGTCTAACCTCGGCAGGACCTACTTTATAAAAAGAAAAAGGAAGAGAATTCACCCCAAAAGCCTTGGATTACCCCGAGAGGCGGTGGCGTTCTAGCCTTTATTCATCTACGGTGATGAAAGAGCCATGTTTCAGCTTACCGAGCAGAGACAGTGATGCGTACCAAATTCTAATGAAAACTTGATCCCCAGCAATATGAAGCTTTTGGAAAGTGCAATACAACAAAAGCAGCCTGATAAGCACCCAAGAAAAAAAAGGTGAGGGGAGAAAAAAAAAAATACAAAATAAATAAATCAGAATGAATAAAAATAAAAAAAGAGCTAAAGGAGTCAGCAATCAAAGATTTGGGGCTTTAGCAAGAGAGGCAGAAAGCAGATCAGGTTAAGCTCATTATTCCATAGTGTCTCGTCATGTGGTTCATCCCCACTCTCTCCTCTGTCTCTTTCTCTCTTTCTAAGACCAGCTGCCCCAAGTTTTGTGGCGCACTTACAGATTTGGCTGTTGCAGAAATGTACTGGACCACCATTTCCCGTTTAGTGCTCAGGTCCTTCCCTCTCAGGGGGGCCTTGCGCTCTTCATTTAGGTTCATGTCCTCCTGTAGACACAAACCAAAATATGTTAAACATACATTATAACAAATACATTATATTCAATTGCATTTATTTATTTTTTGGAAATAAATTCGACATTTTTTTTCACTGCACATTCATGACCAGTGTAAGGACACGGTCCTATAGAGCCAAGGTTAGATCGAGTAATGAATCCTTGATGTATGTTTATCAATTCCATGACAAGTCAAGGAGATGTTGTATGCACACAAAGAGTCTTTCTCCAGAGATACACCCAGGCTGTATTTCTATGGAGCCATGCTGCCCTCTAGTGAAGAGAAAGGGGACCGTGTCTTATGCTTTTAAGACCATACTCGTTGTGTGTGGGTGTGAGCAAAGAAAAAAAAATCATGTCAGACAATGTAAATACTCAAGGAGTAAAGGGTGAGGGTTGATGATTTCAAAGCTACTTATACAACTTTTCATCAAGCTTTATTTATTTAACTGAAGGTAACACTTAAAAAAAGCCACTTTTGAAAACTGTTACTCTGTGTTTGCTTCATGTGGCTAACAGCACATCCAATGAATTGCTGATGAAATGAAGGACATCTTTTCAGAGATGAACATTTCAATAGTTTTACATCAAGCCAATGTCTCGCTCCTCTTCCTCTACCCTCACGTAAAACAAGGCCTTTAATGAATCAGTGAGCCCTGTTGATGTGGCATCTTAATTGGCTCCTTAATCCAGTTCCTGCTCTCTCGTATGATTTACCCATCATAATTAATTATGTCCTCAAAGCTTGGAATTATTAAATCAAAGGCTAGGGCTGGCATAATTGATTCCTTTTATGGAAGCAGCCGGATCCACTGATGCAAAAGGTATAAATAAGTGCCTCTTTCTCTTTAGCTGTGATTTGAAACCGGTTGCTCCATACTCCAACTTGAAACTCTTATTAATCTCAGTGCTGAAGAAACTTCATAAAGTCAGTCAGAGGAACAATAAAACTACCAATACAGACCATTAAAAATAAGAGAATACGGTGTGTACGGGATGCCAGTTTGAACTCCCAAGGGCACAGAGGAGAAGGGAAATGGGAATCAGTAGATTGATCTCTCACTTAAAATTGTTGTGGAGAGTGGCCAAGTTTCCCAGAGGAAAAAAAAGGTGTAATTTTTCATGTTTGATCTCTGTCAATTGGGTTATTTTGCAGTGGGCTTCTGAAGAAAATTCTCCAAAATAGAAGCAATCCGCTTAGATTTGTAAGGACAGCCAAAAGAACACTTATTAGTCAAAGTGCCATAAATCAAAATAAGCCAAATGTACTTTTGAGTGTCCAGCGGCGTATACAAGCTAAAAATTCAAGGAGAAGCTATTTCTCTGTCCGTCTGGAAGAAAGAGAACCGGATTGTCACGATTACACCACCACTGATATTTCAGTGCATCCATCGCATTTACTAAACAACTAAAGTACATGTAACAGAAGGCATGAGTGCATTGGATGCACCCCAAAACAGCTAGAAGAATGGAGAAAGGAGAAAGGGCATCTAAGTGTGCTGACCAAATGCTCCCCAAGTACAGACTGGAGAGGGAGGTGATTGCAGCTGCAGGGGTAAGGGTCTGACCTCATCAATCCCAGAGTCCTTCTCCGGACCAGACACATCTCTGTCTATCTGAATGTTAATGGTGCTGGAGGAATAGCTTTGGTTGAATAAATGATGATGCAAACCAGAGGAGCAGGCATGACACATTGTGCCAGCAACACGAGAGGCACGTTAAGAGCCCTCACCCGTGTCTTAACACGCCGTCACCCAGCTCATGAAAGGATTTACCGCTGTGCATTTTTATCAGGCCTCGGGTCCAGCTGTGCACATGCACACACAATGGCAAGGACGGCGACGCTGGCTCTCTCTCCTAGCGCATGCATTAAGGCGAGAATATCATATGCTTAGTACCACGGCCACTAACCCCCTTCATCAAAGAGCTGGGGCTTTCATTTGTCGAAGAGCTCCTGTGTTTACCAGAGCCCTTTGATGACTGACCACATGAGAGCACCATTATTTTTCTTGCACTGAGCCATGCACTGCAATCTCAGAGATCTGTCCACCAGCATTAAAGTGTATTGAAGGGGGGGCTCATTTATTTGTATTCGGTCAAAGCTTCAAACCTGTATACTGAAGAACAACCTCAAATTTAGCCTTAAAGGAATAGTTCACCCAAAAATGAAAATTCTATCATTCTTTATTTAACCTCAAGTAGTTCCACACCTGTATGAATTTCTGTGTTCTGCTGAACACAAAGGAAGATTTTTTGAAAAAATGTTTGGAACCAGGCTGTTTTGGTCACCACTGACTTCCATAGTAAACATCCTGCTTAATTATTTTTTATTTACTCAATTTTTGGGTGAACTGTTCCTGTTCCTGAACACTGCTGAAGTAAATCAATACCTGAGTGCGGCACAAGCACATAGGAGGGAAACGGAAGTATGAAAGATCTCCCACAGCTTCATATATTAGGCTGAATGTGGGTTTGTTTTGTGGCTCATGAATCACTTCTATATGGAGACCAACTGACAAGTTGATCTATAACCTGTCAATGTCAATGGTGGCTGGAAAACCAAAGCATTTTTCCCTCAGTTGCTTCATTATGATTATTATGCTTTCAATACAAAAAAGCCAATTCCTTTCTGTGAAACATGTTTCAGGCCTGTAAACCTGCCTGGCTTGTCAAGCAGCAAATTGAAGCCCAGGTTTAATGTTCCGCTATCCTGAGAACAAAAACAGCAATTGAGAGGTTATGTGAGTGACAAGCAGTTACTAATGCAACAAGAAAATATGGAGGGCCAAGAGTCTCTGGCGGGTGGAAGATTGGTGCAAACATTTGAAACAAATGAACAAATCAAGCTGATTATAGCCCACCATGTCAGAGAATGCAAGGCAATTACAGAAAATGTGCTGTATGACTCAGTTCTACATATGAACAGGCCATCTGGTCACAAGCACAGAACATTTGAAAATGGTGAAAGATAAAAGAGGTCGTACATTTTAAAGCTTTATCTGCCTAAACGCTATATCATTAAAGAAAAGTAAGCATGATGGCAAAATTAGACACCAGGGGACGCTGTTCAGCTATATGTTCTACAGCCATGTTAAAATAATAGTACTTGCTTTGCAAGCCCAAGAAATGGATTCCCTCAGGACCACAATTCAGTAAGGCAAAAGATATAAATACCATGTTTGATATCAAAGATATCTGGTCCCAAGAAACACATGAACCACCAATGTTTGATGTCCAACCTGACGCAACGTGTCGAAATGTCCAATATTTTATAGGATAGCTACAGCACAACACACAGGGTTTTTTTCCTTCGTTTTTTTTTTTTAAATGACCTAATATTTATATTTATCATCTCCTTCAAAAAATAGGGTCGACAACTTTCTCAAAGAAAGAAAGGAAGAAAGCAATAACTAGCGTTCAAGCATTTTTACATCGTGTCAAAAGGATATTCATATTTTTATTCAGCAAACATGCATTAAATTGATCAAAAGTGGCAACAACTTAAAATTATGCTTCAAATAAATGAGGTTCTTTAAATGTTCTTATTAATCATGTGAAACTGAAGACAGTTGTAATGATCACAGACTGGCTTTCCTGTAACAGAAATAACTTTTATTATAATTTAAATATTTAAAATAGCCGTTTTAATAATATCTCAGAATATTACAGGTAAAAATACCAGATATTGCAGATATTTAAGAAACATGCCAAGTTAACATCCTTATTTATCTGAAAAACAATACGTTCAGTTATTCTGTTTTGAAAATGTGCATTACAGGACGGACTGTCTGTCTTTGTTTTGATCGGCGTAATCCGCCAACTATTGGTTTACCCAAATGTATTTTCGGAAAATGCAGTGCATTTCATTTCATTCATCATCATGCGTGATGAACAATTCAAAAATATATTTAAAAAGTAACAAAAATCTTACTGACCCCAATCTTTGGAAAATTTGCATTAAACTATATGTTCTTTTTCGTAACATTCACTTTTACTAAAGGTATTTGATTTTTTTTTTTAATGACTAATCTAACTAACCTGCAAATAATATAATCATTTACTTTGGCAACACTTTATTTTGATAGTCCACTTTAGACATTCTAATAATAGTAAGCAACTACATCTCAACTAGCAGTCATTAGAGTATTAGTAGACTGTCTGCTTAATAACACTTTTTTTGATTGGTCCACAACATACAAACTTTGCAAGTATATGTCAACTTACTCTACTAACCCTAATCCTAACAGTCTACTCTGAGAGTAAGTAAAAACAGTAGCTGCAAATAAATGAGAATTAGTTGACATGTAGTTACAAAATTACTTGGTTACAAAAACATCTAAAGTGTAACCTTTACTTTTCATTTGTCTCGTTTTATTCAGATTAGAAAGCAAACAGGAATACCAACAGAATGCCTTTACAAGCATCACACAGAACAAAACAGCTACTGTTCAGCACACAGATTGGTAAGCGGTCCATTTCTCCACATAAAAGCTGCCTCTTTTGAAAAATGTGTCAAAGAATTTGGCTGGTGGGGAGCCCGGTAATCTTTCGGCTTTGACGCAAGCACCAGTCAATTATCAATGTGTATGGTATCAACCTAATGAGGTGTACAATTCACTGTGGAGCCTGGAAGGCAGTTTAGAGTACATAAAATGGGCACTGAAGATCAGTTCTGCTCAGGTGCTGCAAAATTGGCAGAGTTTCTGATCTACAGACAATAAATCCACAGAAACGGTCAAATAATAAAAAAAGCAACACAGACAGACTCTGCTGTGACAGATGCAGGTTGGGGAGAGCTCTGACCCAAAAAAAACTAATACAAAGCAAACACACTTCTTGTCTGGGAAATAATCCTTCCATTGTTCTGCAGCCAGATTTTGTTGTTTGACTTGTCTAGGCCAAAACAAGCGTTGAGTTCAACTGAGGCCAGTGTATGCAGCAGTCCTGTCGGTTTTGGTGTCTTGGGGATTGAAGGGAGTGTGTGTCTATGTACAGATAAACAGAGCGGGAACTTCACAGGTAGGGTGAAGACTGCATTCAGCCCTCACTGCAAGTAAAATAAAACTGTTTAGACAATAATGCGCTGCTTCTCTCCATCCATAACAGTAGCTTGTTCTATCCTATGTGGTGATGCTCTATTGACAGCTGTCAACATATCACACTTAATGATAGAATTAGCAAGAAGAGTCATGCATATAAAAGCTTGGTAGCTAATGTATATTCTCTCCCAGAGGGGAAAACGAGTGAGTGCCAGGTCTAGCGAATGCTCAGTTAATGCAACCTGTCGGCAGAGAGCGCAAACTTCTCAAGCCCCGTTCTCCACTCGTGATTGACAGCGGAAGAGAGACAAGGCAAGATGAGGTGTCTCTGAAGATCTATGCGTGGTAAACGTGACTTCGCTACTACAGAAACGCGAGGAAACAAATGAGTCACTAACGCTGTGGGTGAAAGATCTTTGTTTTCGGTTCCAGGTAGGAAATAGGCCATATAAAAACAAAAGTACTCCCTTGTGAGAAAAAATAAAAAAAGTACACTTTAGCACACTTGAGTAAATAAAACATGCACAACTTACTCTGGCAACAGTACAATTTAAAAGAATAAGCTTAAGTGCAAACTCAATGTAACCTTTTCTGACACGTTATTGCATGTTAAATCGCAATTAAATCAAAATGTAGCATATAGTTGAAATTATATTTAACTGAACTTTGTCTGAACCATTTAAATAGGACTTAAATGTATCTTTACATTTCATAACTATGTCTACTGGTCTTTGAAATATGGTTACGTTTTCCTTTTAATGAAAAGCATTGCAATTTAGTATATTTTAAAATTATTAACATTACTAGAATATCAAAAAACACACTAGAGTTAAAATTGCACTGTGCTTTAGTATGTTAATCAGCACATCAAAGTAAGTGTACTTAGCTACATGCTTGGAAAACGTATTTGGCATAGTTTTTAAGTGCTCTGCTTTTCCACAAGAGCTTTGCAAACTAAATGCTTGAGAAAAATCCTTGTTAAACTCATTTTATGTTGCTGGCTAAGTGTGAGAGAGGACGAAATGTCTGGTTCTGATGGCCTAATTGACACCCTTAACATGAACTCCATGCTTAAATATGCATCAGTGAAAATGGGCATCGGGGGTCATACAGTGCCTGGAGCAAAGTGCAGAATGAAAACAAACTCACCATCATCTTCTCAAACAAGTCCACAATCTCTTTCTCTGACAGGTTCATGGAGCGCTCGTCGAAGAGTGGCTGGGGCACAGGCAGCTCGGTCTGGGTGGAGATAGGGTCTGTGGGGTGCTGGATAAGAGGCTTCTCCTTCTTCATGCCTTGCTTGCGAAAACTGGTGATTCTGTCACGCTGGAAAGACCGAAGGGGGAGTTAAAGTCAAGTAAATAACGCATATGTCAAAACATAAAAAGCACAGCACGTATATCTGACAGTGGAAATGTTAATACTGAGCAAGGCCTTCCGAAGAAGCTGTTTAACTTTTAGGGCCCTGTGAAATACCTCTGTCCATGCATTTCTTACCAAGAAGTTTTCAAGGCGTGTAAAGAGTTTGTCTATAATATTTTGAAACTGTAATGAAATTTCACAATATTAAAATTTTTCCTGAATCAAATAATTGCAAATAAGTGGCCTAAAATACACTTGGACTAATAACCACAAAATTCTCCTCACGCTTTCAAGGGGGTCTTACTAAGTTAGTACAAAACAGTTTGGTTACTTATTATAAAGTTTCGTAGTTTAAAGTTCATAGCTTGACATTTGACTCACCTGTTCCCTTGTTACTTTACCTTTCCAAGCTGTACTTTTAAATGAAAGGGCTGATATTACCTGTGTCATCTTTCCATTTGTTCACATTCACTTTACAGGTCATAATGAATACAAAAATCACAGACAGCATTTTGGACTAAATTAGACAGCAAGATGTGACTATGACGTGTTTAAGGTTTCTAATTAGAAAGAGATGTGAGCAGCTTCTGCCGGCATTCCAGTCATGGGTTACTGGCTCAGAGAGAATGAAAACAGACCATGCACTAGTAGTCACTGTTAGTCTGTCATTGAAAACAGAGGGAACATGCATTTATGGATGAACTCAAAACAAATGGAAACGAAAGAATCAAAACACACTCTGTTGTGAAAGTGTTCAAGGAGAGACCAAAGTCAAAACAAAGACAAGGTCTGACAACTTATGAACGATTAAATCAAGTTGTCGTGTGTCTGCTTGAACTCCGGTTTGCTGACCTGGAGTAACTTTAGACTGATTGATTATGACAGACCTGATGACAGGGTGATATAAAATTTGCTTTTTTGTCTTTGATCCCTCTTTGTCTATCACTTCACAGTAACAAAACTCTGCTAGTTGTGGTGAAGATGAGAAAACGGAAAAAAAAGAGAGAGAAAAAGAAAGACACAAAATAAAAGAAACAGACACCTTACCATGTCATCAGCCAATGTTTTTATGTGTATGTTCTGTTGAAGGGAAGGGACAACATAGAAATGAGGGCCAACTGAAACACTGCTGTGTCTTTGTGCATGGGAGAACCCATAACCACATGCAAAAAAATGACAGATTTATCCAAAAGAATTAAGCATTATCAGATCATAGCAAAACAACCAACTGCAGCAGAAAAAGTGAACCTAGATGCATCTAAACGTAAAGTGGAGTTTGCTCATTTATAACAAACAAATCTTTGTTTATATGACAGGAGCACTAATGAAGATAAATTCTTTACACACATCACTTCACATCAAATGACCTCACAAAAGAAGAAATAAAGCTTTGATGAGCAAGGCTAACTACAAACAGACACGTTCTGCTCAGTATCATAGCAGAGACGATACAGGAAGAGAAGACAGACCAGTCTGAGGAAAATTATTAAGGAAATAGCAAAAGCTTGCCAAGGATTTTTGGTTCTTACAGCTCCGTGTGTTCATTCCTCAGAACGTTTGCATACACATTCCAGTAATTCCACATTATATTTAATATGATTGCAGATTCCAAACTAACGTACACTAATCTCTGAAATCTGATTAAAATCTTTAAAGTGTAAAATATACATATAAAAATATATCAATAAAAATAATAATTAAAAGTATATTTGGCCAACCAGTAAACCTGAATACTCATACTGCTAAAGAACATTTTGCTGGTTATACTATTATCGCCATGCACATACAACAGCATTCCATCTTATAGAGAGTAACACAGTGCTGCAAATTAGAGTTACAGAACTGTTCTGAAAAGTAGGAACTAGTACAAAGATGTCTGTGAAACAAGAGAAAAAGTAACTTTTTTGGTAAAGACGGTGGACCAAAGTAATCTTGCTGGTTGAGCTAATCAATCAACCCAACACTGACAGCAAAACATAGGCAATCTCATGCTGGTTACCAAACTCCACACGCTGCTCTATCCAACAGGGTCTGCTGAATCTCACTGTGAATTCTGCTCTTCATGAAGCAACCCATTACATACATCTTTAAACCTGATCAGTCTGACTGTATTGACCTCAAACACAATTTCAAAAAAACACCACTTCTCCCCTCCGCCTTCACTCACTTCCTAACAGATGTGCTTTATCTTTTTGGCTACAGCAGGGATAGGCGTTTATGAGATGGAGCACGCAGGGGGAGAGATGGGTCTCCATATGCCGTGCGGAGTGGGATGAGTGTTAACGAGCAGAGCTCCGCGGAGAAGCTGCCATAAAGCAGAACATCCCGCAGGTTTTCTCACTCTACGGTTAATCTCCCACCCCCCCGGTCCTGCGCTTACCCAGCCATTATAGCACTGCCCCAGGGCTGCACACTGCTTTTTGCAACAGTTGGGATGGAAGGGGAGGTTTGATCTGAATGGAGGCGTGTCATGGGGATGAATCATCTACAATAAAACACAAACCTTTAATAACAAAGAGTATAAAATGTGTTACCGTGGTCATAAAGAGGTTGATACAAAGCCCAAACCAAACTTGCCAGCAAAAGACTTTTATGAAAGGATATTGTTAAAAATAATAATGACCAAATTGGGATTATTGTATTACACATCCAACGGCCTGAAGTGGCTTCATAGAGTAAGCCCCTGTATAACACGGATGTGCATTTGTTATTGAAAGTAATTAAAATCCTAAAATCTAATTAAAAACCATTTAACAACTTTGCATAATTGTGTTTTGACTCTAGGGCTGGTCATTAATATTGAAGCTCGACAACACATCAGACAGTCAAACGGGCCAAATATTGCATTATGATTTAACGACACACCTTCAGGGCAACAGAACTTTATTAAATTCTTTATCAAAATAAAGCTTTATTCATTACAGAAAATTCCCAAACCCCCACAATAGCAGTATTAATGCAGCCCCCAGCTCCTGCATAAAGAGCGACATAAATTGCAGTCGAACAGGTCAACACATTACACGACTACTTAGGCACAACTAAACTCTTAAGATAGACAATTGGAGACACTCGAGAGGAGAGAACTGCTTCATTTTGGTTCGAGAGTCAGCAGATGTGCAAATAAACTATTACATGTTCCGCCACTAGATGGCACACACTATTCAAAACACAACACAGTTGGTCAATTAATGTTTTACAAAAGCCATTTGAAGCATTAAAAGGCTTTGCAAACATGGCCAAAATTTTGGAAGGAAGATCGTAGCTTCTAGCTGTCACCATCTGCTTCGCTGGCCATTCTCGCATTGGGAAAACAAGCAGAGAGGATGGGGATGGGAACAAGAAGCTGTTGCTAGTGCTTTCTGGGATATCGGGCTATTTTAATTGGTCTTAATTGTACTTAACTGTGGTTCGCTTGAACCTAACAGTTCTTGGCAACTCGCAGTCACTGTGTCTCGAGAGCAGAGCATTCGGTGGCCAGCAGCTCTTCTTGTTCCCACGCTTCACACAGGGATGTTTTAATTAAATACAGAGCTGGGAAGGGTGCGTCAAACCCTATAATAGGCAAACACAAATATCAGGCTAGATTTCACAGCCAGAATCAAGATATTAAAAAGAATGGGTTTTTAACTGGTCATAAACCTTGGCGATGCAGATAATCCTGCACTACAGTAAAGCCCACATCAATCTTGTTTAAATATCAGCCCGGCTCTTGTACTGTGAGGTGCTCACAAAAGCTTTGACCACTACCCTACTAGAATAAACACTGATTGTTGGTTGTATTTGCCCACAGAGTGAGAGTGTAGGCCAACAGGATACCAAACAAAACCTGATGGGAAGAGAGACAATGGTAATGGCACAAAAGCGGGTGTAAGACACGTCAGGTGAATCAATCATTCATAGAGACAATAGAGCAGAAAATGGCAGAATTTATGTTGAATCATTTGTAAATAACTGCATGATGACTACATCTATAACTGACGTGATCATTTAATTCACATCCAATAAATTATGCACTATCCATGTTCATTATAAATAATACTTTTTTACAAATTGCTGCTGTCACTAAAAATCCCACCTTGTAAAATCACTAGGAGTGCACAATATATTTCAGTGTCATGTCAATAATCAGCTGTTTTATTTATTGTTGACACCAATATTGGATAAGCTACATATTAGCAAACCAAAAAAACAGTAAAAAAAAAAACACGGTTATTTATTAATTAACATTATTTGTGCATTCAAAAAAAAACTGATTATGAAACACACAGCCACCTGGACTTCTGCTTCAATAGAGCTCAAGGCTTTAGTCGAAGCTTTTATGCATTCATTTACATTAGACGCACAACTAAGGCTGATGCTGACTAATGTGCAATATCCCTGTACTGAGAGCTCACTTAAGTGAAAATGGCCATGGAAAACAACTGTAATTCAATCCCCCTGCTTTAAACGTTGACATTAACATGCTGAAATGCACATTCAGCTGTGATGTTATCTCCAACTCATATTAGCCAATATAAAATTGACAAACGGCCATCAATTTTCCACGAGAAAGCAGCACAACACAGTTTGCAGAGGCTGGCGCTGTGTCAGCCCTGCTGGGGAGCCTGGGGTGATGCCAGACGTGCCTGTTCACCATCTCTGCAGAGATACTGTGGCGGGCCTTATAGATCTGTGTATGCAACGACAGTACATCATTTTCGCAATAAGGCAAAGTGGGAACATCCAGCAGAAGGGGTGGCCGACTCTTTGACTTCATTTTCAATCCGTGGCTTATCGGAGTGTAGCCAGATAAGGCAGGGCCTGCAGATGTAATCTGTCTAATGATATACAGACTTAAGCTCTTTCCGGTGTTTGGCTTTCTGTGGTTCTCCCCCAAACAGAGAGGAAGTCTGTGACAGCTCTCTCTTTCACTTCAGGAGGCGAAACGATGATGTCATTGGTCATGTGCAAGTCAAATAGATGTGAGCTAACTATCCTTTGCACACTCTCTCAAATCGGTTTCTCTTTTCCGTCTCCTCCCCATTTTCCCTTAACCTTTGCCCATGTCTGTTACTCATCTCTATCATGACAATTCACTTTGCCGTCACATTTAATCAAGTTATAATGTACACATTCAGAGTTAATCAGACCATAATCATGAGCGACTCAGTTAGAAACTGTGATCTGAAACCATTGCTGGTAAGAGTAAAGGGGGATAGAAAGTTGGAAGAACAGAATACAGTCTATAAAAACTGAACAGTCACCATGGCCAATATCCTGTACCTATGCATGAGTTCCTGTGCATTTTTGGGGCAGTTTCCCCGAACAGGGTTTAAGACTAGTCCTAGATTAAAATAAATGTTAAGAGCTGTCTAAACTGGAAAAAGCTTGCACTGAGATATCTTAAAATACATAATTGTCATTGTTTGGTCTTAAAATGCTCACAGATAATGCATTTTTGTAAGACATGTTTCTAAAAATTCTTAAATGTCCTAAATTAACAAACGTCTAGTCCTGGCTTAATTTAATTCCTATCCGGGAAATTTGTTTATCAAGTTCTGGAAAACCTTTAAAAGAATAGTTCACCCAAAAATGAAAAGTCTGTCTGTACATACCCTCAGGTCACTCCGAACAAGCATGCATTTGAACATATGATGCAAAATGAACATAAGAAAGCAGAATGTTTTAAGGAATGTTTGTTCATGTCGCTATAGATGATGATAGATGGGGCAATATTTTGAGCAATGTTGTTATAAACAGGCAACCTGGTGAGACACGGGGCCCACAACCAGTCTAAATTATCCAGATATTGTATGCATATTATGTAATTAGATTATATTTTACACACTGATGGCAATGTGAGGATGATGGGTTTTTCCCTACACTAAAATAAGGTCTTATGGAGGCGCAGTCACCTATGGCTTGCTTACTGTAGGCCAGGGGTCAGCAAACTGCAACTCTTTCATCCCTCTGTAGCGTGGGTGTACTGTACAATACGCTGCGGAGGTGTCCCCCCGACTTCTATTAAAACTCTTCCCCTGCACTTCTTCTCTGTCAATGTGTTAAAATAGAGGTTTTCAAGGCCCAATGTGAATCAATCTAGATTTAAATTAAAAGAGAAAAGATAGTCATGTGGTTTTGGATACATTCTATTTGTATCTAAACAACGCAAAAATTACTTGTGCACTATTTGTTTCGTTCATAATTGATGCTGGAGGTCATTCCTGTGCAGAATGTCCAAAATGGACTCAAGAGAAGCAGCAATAATAAATTCTTAATATAGAAAAAAGCATCCCGGTATCACTGGTGCTAAGTTAAATAACAAGCATAAAGCTTATTTGATGAAACGTGAAGATAATATGGTTTGTGTGTGTTTTTCCAAGTCTTCTCCAGGTAATTAATATGAATGATACAGTTGTAATTGTCAGAATTATTTGCAGTACAGAAGCTAGAATAGAAATAGAATATATTTAAAATGTAAAAAAAAATAAGTGTTATATAAAGTAGTATATATATATATATATATATATATATATATATATTTATTGAATTGTCATTAGTAAAATACTGGTATATAAAAAAAATATTGGTTATTGTCCAGCAGTGTATGTTATTTCTTAGTCAAAGTAAGAAAAAGTTAATTTGTCAATTATACATAATATTAATAATAATATTTATTTATCATCTTAATTATTATTACTAAATTTGACATTTCTGTCCCACTCACTTCCAAAAAGATTGCTACTGCCTGTAACATAACTTAATATAACACTTTAGCTATATGCCGTTTTAACTATTTGTGGATCAAATATTTTGTGGTTCCACATAAATTTTTATTCAATGGGATGGGGACCAAAATGGCTCTTTTGACATTGAGGGTTGCAGACACCTGCTGTAGGTAATGTCAGTTAATGATCATATGACATATGATCAAATACATCAAATATTTTATTAAGGTTTTAACTGACTGTTTACATTTTATATAATTGACCCATCTTGCCCCTCCCCTCGAACGCAGATGGGCCAATGGCAGTCAAGTATCTCAAGTATTGCTCTGGGGTACTTGTAACACTGATTCCTGGTATCCTGAGACAATCGGCAACATAGGCTAATTTATTTTATTTTATTTCTTTTATCTCCTGGATCCAAACAAAAGAGAGCAAAATGTCCCTACGCATTCAACTTCAATCCAAATGAAGACAAAATGTTCATTTTCTGGTTGTCATACACTCGTTAAGTTACATGTGCTTGAACGTTAAAACTAGAGACATTAATGTTAGTCCATTCTAATGTTCTCACATCTTGTACAATTTAGGTCAAAAACGCAAACAGGTCTATACGGTCCCTTTATATCAAACCTGTTAAATGTACATTAATTTAATCGTGCCCTGCGATACATGAACAGTGTTGATCTGGGATGCTGTGATCCACGATCATGGTGACCAACCACAATACTCAGTGACATCTCCACTTGCATTGTGATCTGTAAAAGCTTGCTTCTAGTTATCCATCGCATTTATTTTGAAATATTTTATAAATAACTTCATGGAATATTTAATTTCCATTTGGTGGCCTTCTGTGTTCAAAAGTGTGCAAAAACAGTGGGACAGGTTTTCAGACTGCAGCTGTCCTTTTAAGAAAGCGAGCAATGTTTGTTTGTCCGAGAAAGCAACAGTAACTAAGGGGGGCGGGGCTTACCGACAGCTCAATTAAATGTATTATTATTTTATATTATTATAAATTAAGTCATTCCTGGTCATTCCCTCGTAGACCCTAATATGTCAAAACCTGAAATAAAACATGAATCATGGTTTGCATGCTGCATCGCAGACTTTGCCCAGAATACTTCTGACTTCAACAGAAAAAGATTGCCATTTCCAGTAACTGATGTCAACGCTGTATAGCTGGTTTCATCATGGCAGATAACGTAATTGTTTCTGGTGTGCCTTGTGGCTTGAGCTCAGTTTTAATTTAGAAATGTGCAGAGTGACTAAAGCTGAATAGACTCTAGAGATGAAAGATAACTTTGCTACTGAAACAAGGACTATATTATGTCCCAAGCTGTCCTCTCACCACATCACATGAACAACCAAGGTCGCTCTTTATGTGGCACGGGAACTTGTCAACAATTTTTGTTCAAATCACTAACTGCTGCAGAACATGTAGCACAATGAACCTGCCACCAGCCAAGCTACAAACCTCATAAGAGACGCTGACATTTTAACCTCAAACATTAGATGTAAAAAAACAACAGAAATCACACTGCTGCTTTTTAAAGTCCATACAATAAAAATGGAACCTACCATTAACCAAAGGCGAATGCTGTTTTATGAATGCACAAATAATTACACAGTACACGTGGGAGGAAGTCAATCATATAAGAGTTATAAAACCATTATAGGAATGATAATTATTTTAGTCTACAGTAAATTATTGAAACAAAACTGCATGTTAAACTGAGGTATTTGATCTTTCCTCTTGACCAAGAGGAGCGTGCGTGGACTTCAATTTGCTAATGGACTGATCAACGTTTCAAGATAGTATAAGTAGCCCAGGTACTACAAAATTGATGCCTAGCCTGTTCCTTCAGCATTTACACACGAGACAAGCTTCTGGCAAAATAGACTACAGACAAAATTAAATCGATCCCCACAATTAATTTTAATTCTGCAACTGATTCCTAAGTGAAACAAGATATTTAATTCATTTTATCAGTCAAGAACTGTGAAATATTAGGTTTATACGAGAATGCAGCCTAGTGGTTGAAGAGAAGTAAAAAAAAAAAACGAATCAATAAAAGGCACAGGTCACATTACACAAATTTTTCAATTGGTTCAAAGAAAGTTATTAGATTATTTCTAGCAATATTAAAACAATTTCAGAATAGTGTTTAATAATGAATCATTCACACTATAGTCAAGAAAGTGCATTAACAAAATAAAAAATATATAATTTAAACCATAACAGACTAGTTATTGTACCTAAAGCAACGACTGCATTTTGTGTCTTATTTTGGACTAAACCTATCCTACATTTACTTAATACACAAACCTTTTCCCTGCTAATAGATCTGGCCAATCAAACAAAGCTCCCCTGTTCTCGACATGCAAACAAACTTTGCCTTAAATGAAGATTTATATGAAGCAAACATGCAAGCATCTGAAAAAAAAAATATTCTAGGGGATTTGCTTTTTGTGCAGCACAGCCCAGGAATGACTGATGACTTCAAAATACTGGAGGGGCCCTCATGAAGCAACCCTTCCCAAGAGCTTTGTTGTCTTAACATGGGAAAAATCTTTGGTGTGTTGGTTATTTCAGGAAAGCAGAGCCAATGTTTACGTTTCTCTGAAACATGCAGAGATATGGTGGTGTGAACAGCTTTCTTTGGACAGCCATCTCACATGATACATTTAAGAGAAAGAACCCCCTCCCAAAATGACAATATTCAGTATTCTCCAATTCAACTGATATGGCTGCCTCGTGTCATGTGACAATGTGAGCATTATGAAGAGTGTTGGAGTGTTGCCAGGCAAATCTACTTGACAGGGTGATGTCAGAATGATCAGGCTGTGCTTCCCCCAGTGCAACTAAAGAACTTCCCCTCCTCACTTCCTGTGAGCCCCCAGACACTCAACATGTGCTCTACGTCCTGTTAGTTTCTCTGAGATCCCCCGCATTGAGTCTAAAGTAGCCAGCTACCATCTCTAACCAGTTTAAGTCCGGGATCACATTAAAATGATTGGAATATTAATTCTAAATTCCAATTTTTCACTCAAATAATGCAGAAAATATCATTTGAAAAATTATATTTTAAAATAAATAAAAATAAGCATGTTCTAAAATGATCTCTGACTTTTGTACCGCATAGTATATATGTGCATGTACAAAGCAAAGACACATAACCACAATGCACTGTTCCGTGTGATTAAAAATATTCAGTAGATGTTCCACCCACAACTGCTATATTTGACAGAGTTTAACTTCTAACCATTCATCTGTGTCAGCTATAAAAAACAGATCTACCTCAGCATTACATTAGACAACATTTGAGATGACTTTTACTTATACATACTAACATACGAGTGCAAGAGCACAACAGGTTAATACCATGGGAATAAATTGAAAATCTAACATCTGTTTCATTCTGTACACATACAGATCGTCATTTGGATCAATAATGATGAATTCGAACAGCCCTGACAAGTCATGGCCAAACAAACAAACACTCGTCTGTGTTTTTAACATGGCTTGGGAGAACTGGCTGGCCAAAAGCCCAAAAGTGAGTCGTTGCATTTGTTCTAGGGAAATTAGTACAGCTGCCTCGGCCCATTTTTTTTCTCATTAGAAAAAAGGACATGTTATTAAAACAACGTGAACTTCTACAACACACCCAAGAACATCAAAACTATCAAACGCTGAAGAGTTATTAGAAATGAGAAACACCCAGTGATTTTCATATGCATTAATGTGAACAAAACAGCTCACAGCAATGCTGAGGAATGATTCAAGTCTGTTTCACACCTCTGCTTTGTATAACGCTGGACAGCACCCCACCTCTCATCTATTTCTGCCGTTCCTTTATTAAAACAGGTATATAAATCGCTTTCTTTCACAACAAACACAGTGTATTTTACTTTAGTCATTTACAGCCCGACTACACAAGGACATGCTGTACCGATTTCCCGCACTAATCTGCACTCTGTTATGGTCCGTTACATAACAGCAGCCAGGCTTATATTCTATTTTAGGAGTTTCATTCATTTGCAATGGAATTTAATGGAGGTAAACTTCCATTCAGTCTGTGCTCAGGAATGCCTTTTGAGGAAACGAGCTGGCATGCGAATTCCACTTACATGACCTCATCCGGTAGTCTTAGACCCAGCTAAAGACTTTCATTCCATAAATGCAAATCTCGCATTATTTCGCACTGCAAGTAGGGTAAAAAAAAATTTACAGACTAACAGAGCAGTACTTAGTGCGTCAGCATCACAAAAGAAAACTAAACAGAAGTGGCAAAATTGTGTTTGCTTTATGTGTACCACAAACAGAAGCTGTGAATCAAACTAAGGATCCATGATGTCATTCCCAATCTGAAAGTTGTGAACAAACGCTGCATTCTTAGTCTCCCTGTGGGTCTGATCCAGGGAATGACTGTAAAGATTAGCCCCAGTGCATTACAGAAATCTAACGCTCTGTGATAATGCTCAGCCTGCTCCAGGGGTTATAACCTTCCTCTAATCCAGCTCTGGACAGATTTATCATAAGACCAGTGATGGCTCTTATTCAAACAAACTTACATATTCAATGATGGAATCTAATGGCAACACAAGTTGTCCATAAATTGTGTCCACCCCCAAAATTAAGCAAGTTCACAATGAGGTCAACAGAACTATGGGTTGCTATAGGCGTACATTTATGCATAACTGACCTTTTCAGCTTTTTAAAATGTAAATGTATATATAAATAAGTCAGTGTAATTTAACAGGGAGACGGCTTTCTTAATAATTAGTGGATGACAGATATTTGTTTTTTGATGGTTGCCAATGGTCGATATAAAGCCATGTTTTAAATAAATGCATGAAAATGCATACATTTCTGCAGCAAAATTACTTTTTCTTTAAAACAACTTTATAATAATATTAACAATTATAAGTAAATTATTTTAAAATTAAATCTTTTCGAAAAAATTCTTAAAACAATCATTATAATTATAACTAGTGTTGTCACGATACCAAAATTTCAGTATTCGGTACCAATAACACTGAAAACGGTTCTCGGTACCCAAATCAAATTCAGTACCAAAGCAAAACACAAAAACACTTTTATATAAGAGGACTTTTATTTCATCAAACAGTGCAAACTATATTTGATAGACTAGAACTGCTTTTCTGATGGACCGATTTTAAAGATACAAACTTTAACCACACATTTGTTCTCTAACACACATATTTTGGCTACACAGGTCATTTAAAAGCCTCTAGTGTGTAATAATAGTACACTATTACGTCCTGTTTTAAACACTATAGGATTAGCCGCCCTTATGCTAATGATTAAATAAGCAAATTGCAATGTTTTAGGTGTTTTATAAGGTTCGGTGTATTTCCTCCTCTTGACATAAAACATCGATGACACCACTTGCAGATGGGTTTTTGGTGATCAATGATGTTGCACTTGTCATCAGCCTAGGGGTGGGCGATATGGAAAAAATATATCATGACTTTTTCCGGGGAAATCATGATTCACAATTCTTTTTCAAGTTGGTTTTATAAGACTATTCAAATTACAGTGGTTTGGGTGGGCAATATGGCAAAAATATCATATTACGATGATTCTTTATCATTGATTTTACTATTTTGCAAGTTGTCTGAGCAGTACAGACAAACTAATTTGCCTTTTTTATTAAAAACAAAGCCTTTCAAGGTAACAAAGTATAAAATAAAGAAGGGCAGATATTTAGGCCAAAATGAGCAAAGATAAAAATTGTTATCATTTTATCTTTGTTATTTGAATAGATACACATTACAAATAAACATAATTTGACACAATTATAATTTTTGAGTGAACTATCCCTTCAACGACAAGCGGCGCATGTTTAGTTCTGTCCCTTTAAGAGCTGCACACGTCTAATATACTGACACGGTTTTCTTCACGTTTCAAGTTTTCTCTTGTTTATTGTTTCTTTAGACACAAGCAGCTGTGTTTGTGACAGTATTACCACTATCACATCATAGTTGAGTAATTAGGTGCTATTTGACAGGCTTTTAGTGTGCGCGCGCTTCAGGCGTACTCGTTGAAAAAGCACATCCGGACAGCACACATATCAAATGTTTAATCAGCAAGACTTTTAAAGAGAATAAAGTACTTTTTTGATTGCAAATCAGTGCAGTGTCTGGTGAGTGTAATTCTAAGTTAATTCTAATGTGAATGTGTGTCGCGTTGTGCAGCAGACTGAGACAGAGATGATAAAATCACACGATGCTATGATATTCCTTAAAAACCGTCCTATCGCCCACCCCTACATCAGCCTCAAAAACAAAATACTTCCGCACGTGGCTCTTTCCTCCTTTCTTTTCACCGAGATTCAGATTCAGAGCCGCCTCATCAGTAGCGCCGCCGATCGCCATCTCTCTGTGCTTTTATGAAGAAGACGCAGCAGCGCAGTGCGCACCTTTCGGGTAGCGCAGCAAGAACCGGGTTCACCCGTTGCTCGGTACTACCAGTACTTCAGAAAACCTGGTACCGTAACATTTCACATTTTTTAGTACTGTCTTGGTACCGAAGTACCTGGTCTTTTGACAACACTGATTATAACAGCTTATTTTCCCCCAATCCTTTTGCATTGCGTCAAATAAAAAATTGCTAAAAAGCAAATGAAAACTGTAACCAACAGCACACTAAGTAATCTGAGAAATTTGATATAAAAATAAATCAATCCCTACTGCTTTTAAGATTATGCAGGTGAAAGTGTTCATTTTTTAAATTACAGCAGTGCATATGCATCATACCATGTGCAAGATGAGACATGGACTCAAACTCACTATACACGATTTTTCCATGCACTATTTTTATTATAACCAGACAGGTCACATGAAACACAAAAAACTTTGTTAAGCGGATAGACACACCTACATTCTGTCATAAACAAAAGCTGTCATTCAAATCACCAACTCCCACTTCACAATGAATGTTATCTGGTTGCTTTGTGACAAATTACTGTAAGTGTGACATAAATACATATTAAATATAACTACTTAAATATCTGCAACAAATCACTCTAATATAACAAGCCACAACGTGTTTTGTTTAAAACACACACACATTATACATAACATTTGCTGAAAACATCAGCATCAAGCCATTTAAGGTTACTTGACTCTAAATCGCCTCTCTTATCAGTCATTAAAAACTTTGTAAGTTAAGTATCCTGTCCTCCAGTCATGAAGCACCACCCCATTTCAAGCTGATATATATGTGCGCTCCCTTATCTCCATACTTTCCAAGGTAATCATAAAATAAACTACAACCAAATACGTCAATGCCACTGTTTTACATCAACAAACAAATGCATTCCCTGCCTTGCATACTGCCTTACCATAATAAATACTAAATCATTGCTGAAAGAAAGTTAAAAAGATTTTAAACTTGACCCTTCTGGAGGATAACTTCCTCAATTTTGCCAAAAGCTTATTGTGCAACAGCAGAAGTTTGGGACTTGTAATGTACACAGATACGTTAGGCAACAGAGAACATGCTTGGCACAAAATCAGCGACAGATTTGGGCAGCAGTGAGATCACTAGTGTAAGAGAGATGACATCAGTTTTAGGAGTATGTGCAAATATGATAAAACCGGAAGTCCTTAAAAAGTCATGAATTTTGATGCATCAAATTTAAGGCCATAAAGGTCTGATTCCAGGAGGTCTTAAGGGATGGAGAGATAGCTAAACTATAGCTCAACTTGATGATTACACTTTAAAAAGGTTACAATTTCATTGAATAAATATGAGCATTGCAAGCATCAAAGTCAGGTGCTGACTATGTTATAGAAATGTTATATTTCTGCTGGCAAACAATGGATTAGAATTTAGTGCGCGCGCACTAAAAGCCTGTCAAATAGCGCCTAATTACTGAACTAAGATATTTATCACATGTGATTGTGGTAATATGGTCAAAAATGTCGCTGCTTGGCATTAAAGGGATAGTTCACTCAAAAATTATAATTGTGTCATTATTGACTCACTTGTTGTCCCAAACCTGTATTAATTTCTTTTTTGTTCTTTTTTTCCAAACAGTAGCTGATTCTTTAATTTAATACAATGTTCAACAGAAAAAAGAAACTCATTCAGATAAAAACGAGCTGAGAGAAAGTAAATGATGTATGTAGTGTGTGAGTGTAAAGCCCCTGTCATGACCCGTCGAAACTGTGTGACGCATGCATGCTCTGAACCAAGACAAGTGTACCGAACAATTCGGGTTTTTTCATGAACCGTAACACCCCTAGTGTATAGTGTTTCACCTTTCATGTTTGTTAATTCAATACTGCTGAATACAAATACTCTTCCTGAAAAATAAAAGCACTGTTTGTTTTAAATCGAATTATGTTTATTTGTAATGTGTATCTATTCAAATAACAAAGATAAAATGACAACCAGTTTCATCTTTGCTCATTTTGGCCTAAATATCTGCCCTTCTTTATTTTATACTTTATTACCTTGAAAGGCTTTGTTTTTTAAAAAAAGGCAAATTAGTTTGTCGGTACTGCTCAGACAACTTGAAAAATAGTAAAATCAATGATAAAGAATCATGATATAATCGTGATATTTTTGCCATGTCACCCACCCTTACCAATAGTCTTAAAAAACCAACTTGAAAATAATGAATACAGTAAAACTTCTTAGGCCATTTAGTTAAAAATCAATTGTTTAAAATTATATATTTGGTACTTTTGACTCACTTTTGAGATCTCAAGGCTTTTAAGTTTATAATTTTATAAAACTTTGTCAAATTTTACAAACCTGTATATGAACTAAAAATAATGATTTTTACAGTCATTTTATGGTTTAATATGTTTCCACAAGCATTGTGCTACCCCACTCACATGGTATTTCAATTATTTGTGCAAGTCTTAAAATAGTACTAAACTAGACTAATAGTCTAACAATTGACATTGTCATTTACTTGGCGTTCAATGGGACAGTCACAAGCCTCACATATTCAGCTAAAATATCTTAAAAGCAAAGCTTTCTACGGGTTTGGAAAAACATGAGTCTAAGCGAATAATCACAACCTTTTATTATAGGGTGAAGTATCCCTTTAAGCAAAAACATAAGTACTAAAGACTGTTGTTGACTTGCTGTTTTAAATAAAAATAAGTGAGTTTGGAATCTTGCAGAACATTTGGAAATGCGCTGAGACCCCCCTGTGGGGCTG
Organism: Enteromius unitaeniatus; assembly: GCA_032359435.1. Lineage (NCBI taxonomy): Eukaryota > Metazoa > Chordata > Actinopteri > Cypriniformes > Cyprinidae > Enteromius > Enteromius unitaeniatus. Next base: position 3,080,232 of record JAUMHI010000012.1, read on the forward strand.
CGGCCCCCTGGATAAAGACCACTATACTATAAGACAAAATGTGGAGTGTTCTCAACTACACAAGCCACACCTCCCCACTCATGCAGACTTCCTAGCCGACCCATGGGAAGAAGATGATCTAAACCCCAACTCATCATAAACAAGTATAACAACATGCCCTTACTTCTCATAATTTGAGGCAGGGACACAAAAAGTTAACTGTAGAATGCCTACCACACTATTTTCAGGGCCCTGTCCAAATACAGTTACAAATACGGCTATCAGAAAGTCTCCATCTGGCTTCCAAAGGTTTACATTCCACAAAGCAAATAGAGCTCATAAACGGATGGATTCCTGCAGCTCCCAAAAGAGTGCTGTCATTATGAAGCTGGTACAGGACACGCTCACTTGACTGGAGACAAGCTGTTAAGCAAAGTTACAATGCGTATGCGGATTACACAGACTTAGACACTCATTCACCTCGCTTGATCTGAAACCCTGCTGTGACAATAAGCTCAGTCCGAGACCTGACTAGATGACTAAATGATCTTGAGACAGATTTGTCAAGCCTACAGGCCAGGCCACAACTTTTAGGAAGCAAGGCAGACTTGTAAAGCAATTAATACATGCATGAGAAGGTTCCTTAAAAATAGACCGTCCTACATCCAGTAACCGGCATTATATATTTAGCAGTCAACGCAAACAAATCCCACTTCATTAAAAGTGACATATGAAATATGAGAAGGCTGTGCAACAGTGATGAAGTAATCGCTTCCCCACAGGTATGACATACGGTAATACTAAAATACTTGGCTCTGTATCATACAGTTGACAAATAGCTAACAAGCATTTACTAACAAAGACCGTTCCGTTACTACTGACGCCTTCAGATAGACACTTTGTTTCTTAAACATCACATGATGTTACTGGTGAGCTTGATACTGGACACAACAAACTTCCCATATGACCCTTCTGCGCCCTGCGGTCAGTTAGTCAGCAAACTTTCCACAACGTTATAAAACTTTTAAAAAGGCAGCGAGTAAGAACTGAAACAAACAGTTCTAGTTTCACTACTAAGCCTTTGAGATAAGCGCAACCCTCCATAAAGGTTCAGGACTATCACAAACACTACTGCAGACTACACTGACACTCACAGAGTGTTTTGACAGCACATTATCACGAGGTTCAGGGTCCTGTGAAGTAATAGGTTCAACAGCTCCACCAGAGAGTGCTGACTGAGCTGGTTAATCTTTGCAGTGAAAACACACCCCAGGTTTTAGAGGGGGGAAAAAAAACTTTGTTGATCAATATAACACAAATTGTGATATCTGGAGGGACTACAGAGGTGGAAAAACTCAGGGACATTTCACAAAAAGAGCCTCTTGTGTCCCTCATGAACAAGTCTATACAATAACAATCTGAGACCAGCTTCTACTGTGTGTCGTTATAGTTCATTTTACTTTCCTTTTCCATGAGAATGCATTTTGGTTTATCCTCAGTGTTTTGTTTTTTTTTACAAAACACATGCAATACCCACGTTGCTGCAAAATCTTATAATTAGCTTTGCATGAGAAATAACAACAACAACAACAACTGAATGAATCCTGAAAGCATAATACATACCAGTTTTTTGTTTTTGCTCTCATCCTCGCTGGATTTCTTTTTGGAGGGTTTATTAGGGTCCTCCCCTCCAGCCGCCTGCTGATCCATCTTTGGAAAGAAACTTCACTTGAACAGTAACTTTGCTTAGTATTTCCCACGAGTTTGCAAACACTTATGAAAAATCACGTTTCTTCAAAAGCCATGCCATCCATGACGAAAGAAACTAAATCTGAGTTATGTATATATATGTACTATTCCATGCACATCTCCAGCAGAATATGATGTAACATCTGTGAATGAAGCTGTCCAAAAAATAAGGTGTGGTGAAATCCAGTCCAGTTTAAAACAGCTCCTCAGAGTCTGAGAGGGAAACCAAAAACAAACCTACAAGTTATTAAGTACATTTCCGAAGTGTTTAGTAATGTGAACTATATATGAAAGTACATGAAATAAAAACGTATAGAGCTGTATTTGCACTTTCAGGTAAGAGCTTGGAAACTTTTGTCGATTTTAATGCATCAACGTAGCATTAAAACAATCATCTGAGGACACATGTGTCAATTTAACAATGCGTTTAATAAATCAGCGGAATTTCACACTTAAGCAACGGTTTAGTAAATCTACTGAAATACAAAGATATCTCCGAGTCTTGTAAAACGTCAAAGCAAGTCTGTGAGTTTTATACAAAATAGCATGGCTGTTTCTAAAATGAACACATAACTGATTTTATTCAAAGGAGAAATGACCGCTGCTATCCAGGCGGTTACTTTCGCACAGGAAACTGTTATTCCAGCGCTATGTGGCTTAAAGAAAAAGTGTACAATAAAGACATGGGCTCTAAACACCAAGTCCGCTTAAACGGACGTAGCGAATTAATATCAAACAGCCAAATAGTCAAGAAACAGTCTAGAAAACTCACAAAATCTCATGCAAGGCTTACCAGCACAACCAAACGCACGAGCCAGGCCCACTATTGTCCCCGCCTATGGACGCTTCCCAATGATCGCGAGTAGTCACGTGGTAGACAGATTTCTGCAATGGTTGGTCACTTTGGTGTTAGATCTGCATTTGGAAGGCGGAATTTCTAAAAACTGACTGCTATGTACAGTATATGGATAGGCTGCAATGATTAGAAAGTCAATATTATTTGCATAGCAGCGCAAATCAGTGCATTGGTGTAGATGTAGTCGTAGGTGTTATAAAAATTGTATTGTATGTTTTGTAATATATATTATGTTTTCTGCATTTTATATATTTTAATAATGTTTGGCATTATTAAACTAACATTAGTTATACATAACACACACACAGGTTTGGAACAGCTTAAATATGAGTTTCATTTTTGAATGAACTTTTCATTTACTGATTTTACAAACAGTGTCGTGCTTTTCCTTTCTTGCAAAAATGTAAAAATGTGTGATTGATTTTTGGAATACCACTCATTTTGACAAAAACTAAATATGTAAATATAAAATAAACTAAAACAGGAAGTGACACTGAAAATATTCCTTGAAATAGTGATGCACTTTTGTAAACCCAACATAAAGCAAATCAATAAGTGCGTAGTAATCATGCTCTCCATTTTGGTCCGTAAGAACCCTAACAGACCAATCACAGAAGTATATATTGTTTAATATCCAAGTGCTTTTCAACTTCAGTTTTGTCCAACTACACATAACTTGGAATAAGATGCAGTAACTCACCAGCAAGAACTTATATACTATACATACCACATATAGTTTTATTACTACACAGTCAATTACAATTCAGTTTTAATACAGAGATTACTACCCACAATGTGCAAAACAATGAAAAGAAATTGAAACCTGAAACTTTTCCATTGTGCATTTGTGTTATGTTTAAGAAAAACCCAAAGGTAAGTGAACTTTTTTGATGACATGTCCAAATCTTTATTAGGTGCTCACTTCTTACTCTCTCTCTCTCGTTCTCACACCACACACAGGTTTACAACTATCCAGTTGCTTTTACAGCTGCTGTGCTCTAGTGTGAATGAATACTAGGTATATAAATGACGCGTAATGCAATAATAAGAGGGCTAATGTTGTGCTGAAGAGGTTTTATACACAAACAAAATCACAGTCGAAATCTGTGTCACTTCACAAAATCACTTCAGCTCTAACCTGAACAGTAGCTAAATAGCACTAAAGGTGCTGCTGTTTTAAAGTAAAGCAAAGAGAATGAGGCAAGTCAGGAGCATCAGCAGGGAGCATAAGCTTCACAGATCATCACAGGTCACAGTATGAGCAGAACTTTGAAGGGTGTGCTTTTATTTCAGCCACTCACTTTATCTTTAATCTTCCAGATGGGGAACGCCACATTAACTGCCTTTCATATACTCTGGGTCTAGCATTAGATACATACAGTACAATAAATGATGAGGTCAGGACAATTACTAAAAGAACATAATGCAATGAGAAGTATATTCAAATACTTCATAAATGTGCTTGTTCAGTTTGTCATATTATATATATATATATATATACATACATACATTATACGTGTTCTATCTAGATTTTGTATATTTTATTTTATTTAAATGTTTGATTTAAATAATTGACATTTTTATTTAGTTTATTTAGTTAATGTATTATTTATTTTTTCAATTTCCATTGTTATCTTAGCAATTTTTCTCTCTCTCTCAGTATTTCACAGTGCGGTTGCAGGGCGTTAACCACAACAGACATAAACTTGACAGTCTGGTTATCATCTGCGGCACCTGCCAACACTATACCACTTCCCATGTGCTTCTTCAGCTAAACCTCTTCAGTTGTTCTTCAGAATCAATCGCTATGCTTTTAATAAAATTGTAACATAAAATCAAATATTTAGAAGCATATTTAACAGAAAAAGAGAGGCATCTATAAAAAGCCTTTTCTTCATTATAAAGAGGATTTACTGTATGAAAACATTGTAATCAAGCTGTGTTACAGAGATACTGTGGTGTCAAGAGATATATTCTGCTCTATTTGTTTACATGAGTGGTTTATGCATGCAGCATCCTCATGCCAGGTCTATAATTAGATACCAGGGCCACTTATCCATTATGGACAGCGATTTCCCATGGTTTGATTTTGCCATTTAACTCAGTCCTGCCCATATGAGACTGTCGCTTTCAGTGCTTATTCCTGTTCACTAGGCCCTGTCGAGTGATTCATAGTGTCACAGGGCAAGACAATGAATTTCCATTTACAAGAGATGAACAATAAACCCAGACTTGTGACTTATAATCATATGCCTACTTGATGTGTGAAGATAACCTTCTGTATTGTGTGGTGTGTGAATTGTATTGCTCTGTACCTGTTTCTCACATTACAGAATACTTGAAAGTAGAAAACAGAGACCCAAAACTCCTATCCAGAATAAGTAAACGCCTTGCCAGTGGACTTAAATACACAATGCACAATCAATAGTTTGATCACTCCAGAAATGGACTCTAAATACAGTTTTTTGCTTGTTCATGTAATGTTTCTCAAAGTATTCCTGCTGGCATACAGCCTATAGAGTTAGAAACTTATGGCCATTGACTGGCTGCCATCCAAAATTTGAAGCTGAACCGTTTTTAGGGTTGTAGACGTGCTCAGCTGCTCCAGGCCCCGTTGTAAGCTTGTTTAGACTTGGGAGATAAAAAGAAATATGGTGCTACATTATTTATTGCCTTTCCATCATACCTCATAGAAGACCCATTGACTCCAGTGGTCAGCTTTCTGAAAGAAACTGGACCTCTTGCAACATTTGCAGTGAGTAGGAATTTCAAACTTTTGCAGTGTTTCACCTTTCCAAGGAGATGCCTCAGAAACACTTAACCCCTCAGTCCAAGGTAAATGGCTCCATTTGTCAATATGTATTCATCACTAAGAAGAGGCACAGAGAGACTGGAGATGGGTCAATACACTGAATTTAGAGAAGTTAGGTGCTCTTTCACAAAGGACATGAAATTGCTGAAGGTTCTATGAATAAATGCTGAAACAACAATGCCTGAGTCGTGGGAAATGTGTGCAAAAACAGGTGTGGCGTTGACAACGTTTTAGGAGTGTTAATACAAGGGCATTTGTTCATTTAGCACAATGAATGGTTTTCTTCTTTTATTTTTTACAAACTGAGAAAGTCATACAGGTCTGAACCAAAATGAAAGTGAATAAATGATGACAGAGTGTTCATTTTTGGGTAAACTATTCCTCTGATGTAAACATGCCTGGCATAAAACACAAGTTTTTGTTGTTTACTGGTTTCCATTTGTATTTTGCTGGTCCATTTAGCACCATTCTAGAATTCACCTGAAAAGCCTGCGTTGTAAAAGAGACAAAATATTAATCATGAGTTCTGTAAGGGACGTAAATATTTGATGACGTTACTCATATCAGTTAATTTCTTGCACGTATGAAGTGCCAGCATGTGCCATCTCATGTATGACTCAATATAATATCAGCTTTCCGAAATGCCTTATAAGGTCGTAATCAACTGCCCACAGATACTTATGTGCTTTACCTCAGCAAGAATCAGGCCTATGGGTTGCCATGGTAGCCGGCTACTTAAGGATTCTCCTCTAGGCCACTTTTCCTTGAGCAGTGTGTACACGTGACAGAGAAGAGAGACTTGAACAGCAGATTTCCATTTACAGCTAAGCGTTAAACTGTAAATTTTTCTACTGGCGATAAGGATTATTACAGCAAATATGCTAGAATTCATTGAATTACGTGATTCCTTCATGCAGTTAAGATTACATTTCCTTTTGCTTTGCTAGTCCACATGCCTAAAAATAGACTTATTATTGGACTTTGAAAAAACTCCTTTGAGAGAATTGTTACATCCTCTCATGGTAAAAAGACCATCCACAATTACTGAAAACAACACCTCTTGAGCTTTGGGAATAAGTTTTATGTTTAGAAAAAACTAAATCTGCTGATGACAAGGATTTGGGAGTGTTGGTGGGCATTATGTTTGTGTTACAGTATGTTGTTTACACACCACACATCGTTAAAATATAGTTCCTTAGAGAACTTAAACTGGGAAACACCTCTTAGGGAGCTGAGTTTCCTCCCATGTTGCGTAAATCACTAAACAGAAAGCAACTGTCATCCAAAAACTGTATCCTGGCTGTATTTTAAAGTGACCCTATTGTTTAGGTTGTGCTTAGTTTGACCAGGTTGCCCTGGCCTCTCTTACAAGGGTTTGCAGCACAACAAAGTTTGGCCGGCTTCACAGACACATGTCACACAATTATTATTTTTCCTTTGAAGAAAAGTGTGCAAATAGGACGTATGTGGTGAAGTATAGTGTGTCAAGCAATGAGATGGTGTGCAGGGAAAAGGCCTCAGCTGTTGTTTCTAATTTGTGAAATCTCACCATGCTTGGTGTGGAAGTCATTATTCTCTGTTTTGTGAGGAGCTTACAGAGGAAACGCCACATTGCTGCATTTATTTACAAGTAGAACTGAGAAAACTAGTCAAACTGTATTTTCCTGGGCAAAAACTGCACCAGTGCACCTCTTAATTAGAAATCACTTAATGCTTGACATGATTGCAATCAAAAAGCTTTAATTAAAATGCAAATTTAGGGCCTGTATAATTGTTGCTAAGAACGTTTCTGTTACACCAGAGGATGGTTTTCATTTATGGACATTCTCCAGAAATACATGCTCCATGCACTCCTCTTAGTTCACACTGTATTGCCACAGCACTGTGTTCAAGAATGGGCCCAAGTGGATTATTGAAGGCTTTTGTCTCAAAGACAGACAAAGGCAAATTGATTCAGGGTTCCATGAATATATTGTCTCTACATTCTCTCTATGCATGCAAAATACATCAACACAATCTTGTAACTATATTGCCATGCTAATAGAGGATTGGTGTTAAATGCACAGTGATAAAAATTATATCTGAAAGCACTGATTGTGACAATGCATTGAAGTTTTATTTGTTTATTTTAAATAAAAAGGTCTTCTACTGCCAGTGATTAAAGGAGTGAAGATGCGATCTTAGGCAAATCATACACATAATTTAATGTCATATAATGATAAACACATGTTGATAAACGCATGTTGATATAACCATATGGTTTGCACAGTTTACATATGTTCACAGCACAACAGGAAACAGCTGGGTTTTTGTTTTCTACATACAGTTTCCTGCTATAGATTTCAGAAAGTGGCTATGTGTAAATATTTACTAGAATACTGTGTGTCAGCCCACTCCATACAAGGTAAATTACACCCAGAAATGTGAAAGATTATTTTTTGACAAATGTGATGTTGTGATGTCCCAAAGTTCAATAAAGGAAGAACAGAAGGCAAAAATATAAAATATGTTTATTTAGATTTTTTCTGTAATGTTTTACAATAAGCTTAATGGATTAACTAACATTAACTAATAATGAGCAATACATTTGTTACAGTATGTATTCAGCTTTGTTGATGTTAATTACTAAAAATACAACAGTTGATCATTAGTTAGCTCAGGTCCATAAATAATATTAAAAGACAAGAAATTTGATTTTAATAAACTATTAATGAATATTGGAATTAACATTAAACAGACTAAACAAATCATTGCTTTAGAAGCATTTACGTAACAGATTTGAGATTATGTTACCAAATTCACTTAGAATGTTAAGAAATTGAATTATATTGTAAAGTGACACCACACTGTAAAAATTCTGTCAACTTTATGGTAAAAAAAAAAAAAGACAGCTGTGGTTGCCAGAATATGACCATAAAAAATATGGTAACAGCATTTTAGGTTTTACGGATTTAAGTTAAATTTACAGTTAAATACAGTAATTTCATTAACCAATGTAGTGTTAATATAGCAATCTATTAAAGCAATAAAATCTGTTTTGTAGCTGTGAAATATATAAATAAGCACCAAAAGCGTGTGGTGATGAAAAAGTCACATGATTAACCAAAGTACATCACAGGCAGCTTTTCAATACGAACATATATAGAAGGTGCTTAGTGTCATTCACAGAAACACAAAACACCATCATGGTGACACTCAATAAACTGAAATATGCAATAAACATTAATTTGGCAACACTGCATGTAATATTCAACCCTAATAAACATAACTGAGAAGAAAAAAAACTAAGAAGAAACATAGTTATTTCAAAGAAAAAAACAAAATTTGAAATGTAATGCAGGGAATTCTGGTAAATTTTAAAATAAGTCATTTTTTATAGTTTTTCTTTGGTGATCCTATAATCAAGGGGGGAAAAAACAATAGATTACCACTTTCAAATTCTCAAATGATTTCAAAGAAGTAAAGAAAGACATGAACAGGAAGGGCAGATGAGCTCTCGGTTTAAGAGAAGTGGTCAAAAATCAACAGGAAAAACAGTTCAGAGACTGCCGGCACTTCAGCTCTCTCGATCTTCCTGTATAATCCAGTATAAACTGACCAAAGTAGTACACTTTCACACATGCTTTTAAAGACTTTTACAGATGCTTTGACCTGCTTTGTAATTCATCCATGGCTCCATAATGTCATACCTTAGTCTGGGGTTCATTATTAATGAGGATTTGAAAGTGGATCTAAAAGCCTTTGCAGGAAATTACTGTTGGTAATCAGACTGAATATATTTGATTAGTGATCGACTCTCATTTGTGCAATAACAAGATAATGAGGCTCTGTCAAATTGCTCTGCAGAGTGCTCCAATGTGTACCTGAAGATTTTGATTTAATTTCATGTTACGACCATCCAAATTGATGTTCTAAATGGTCTTCTAATTGGTAGACTGCTAATCAAAGAAAATAAAATTGTAGTAGAAAAAATCATTAGGAGTGCATTATGTTTACCAAGTATACGTGTTGTTGTCTTGCTTGCAGGTATTTTGTCTGTTTTTACTAAGTCAACAAAAAATAGTTCCATACAAAGCTACAGCAGAACCGTGGAGCTTTTTCAGAAGTCATAAAGAGCATTACTGTTTGCACATACAAGGAATTTATTTTAGTGTCACAAGCTTCCAGAACACAGAGATGACAACAACATAATAAAATGAAAACTTTTTATGCATAAAATTGTAACACAATGTACAATGTAACACTTTAGAAGTTAATTAAACACGCATATAAACATAAACCTCAAAAAAGAACATGCACATGTACAGGTGTACAAGTTTGCTATTGATAGATAAAAAAGGAATAGAATAAAAGATAAGTTGCATGGATGTTGTAACACCTGTCCTGTGTCTCATGCCTGTGTGTATGTTTGCTGTCCATGTGCTTGTGTTTATCTTTTGTACCCTCATGTTGTCCCTTGTTTGTGACTCCACCCCGCTCATTAGTGTTCACTCCCTGCCAGCCGTGTGTGTCCAGGTGT